>JABSTQ010011077.1:0-157255 GCA_013358835.2 Ixodes persulcatus | reverse complement strand
GTTCGATGTCAGCTACGCTTTTGGTCACGCAGGTCGCTGATGGACGTTACATATGCTGCACCTGCTATAATAGCGTCTGCAGCACTAACTGTTCTGAAACCAAAGCCTGAAACTAATGGCATCTTGCACGCGCGTTTGTAAACGTTTTGTTTTCGTTATTTACTTTGAATCTTTCATACGGGGTATTTTCGTCGATCTGAGAAGAACTCATCCTACTAAAGACTTCATAGTAAGCACTTGACCAATCGTGGAAGTTCGATGTCAGCTACGCTTTTGGTCACGCAGGTCGCTGATGGACGTTACATATGCTGCACCTGCTATAATAGCGTCTGCAGCACTAACTGTTCTGAAACCAAAGCCTGAAACTAATGGCATCTTGCACGCGCGTTTGTAAACGTTTTGTTTTCGTTATTTACTTTGAATCTTTCATACGGGGTATTTTCGTCGATCTGAGAAGAACTCATCCTACTAAAGACTTCATAGTAAGCACTTGACCAATCGTGGAAGTTCGATGTCAGCTACGCTTTTGGTCACGCAGGTCGCTGATGGACGTTACATATGCTGCACCTGCTATAATAGCGTCTGCAGCACTAACTGTTCTGAAACCAAAGCCTGAAACTAATGGCATCTTGCACGCGCGTTTGTAAACGTTTTGTTTTCGTTATTTACTTTGAATCTTTCATACGGGGTATTTTCGTCGATCTGAGAAGAACTCATCCTACTAAAGACTTCATAGTAAGCACTTGACCAATCGTGGAAGTTCGATGTCAGCTACGCTTTTGGTCACGCAGGTCGCTGATGGACGTTACATATGCTGCACCTGCTATAATAGCGTCTGCAGCACTAACTGTTCTGAAACCAAAGCCTGAAACTAATGGCATCTTGCACGCGCGTTTGTAAACGTTTTGTTTTCGTTATTTACTTTGAATCTTTCATACGGGGTATTTTCGTCGATCTGAGAAGAACTCATCCTACTAAAGACTTCATAGTAAGCACTTGACCAATCGTGGAAGTTCGATGTCAGCTACGCTTTTGGTCACGCAGGTCGCTGATGGACGTTACATATGCTGCACCTGCTATAATAGCGTCTGCAGCACTAACTGTTCTGAAACCAAAGCCTGAAACTAATGGCATCTTGCACGCGCGTTTGTAAACGTTTTGTTTTCGTTATTTACTTTGAATCTTTCATACGGGGTATTTTCGTCGATCTGAGAAGAACTCATCCTACTAAAGACTTCATAGTAAGCACTTGACCAATCGTGGAAGTTCGATGTCAGCTACGCTTTTGGTCACGCAGGTCGCTGATGGACGTTACATATGCTGCACCTGCTATAATAGCGTCTGCAGCACTAACTGTTCTGAAACCAAAGCCTGAAACTAATGGCATCTTGCACGCGCGTTTGTAAACGTTTTGTTTTCGTTATTTACTTTGAATCTTTCATACGGGGTATTTTCGTCGATCTGAGAAGAACTCATCCTACTAAAGACTTCATAGTAAGCACTTGACCAATCGTGGAAGTTCGATGTCAGCTACGCTTTTGGTCACGCAGGTCGCTGATGGACGTTACATATGCTGCACCTGCTATAATAGCGTCTGCAGCACTAACTGTTCTGAAACCAAAGCCTGAAACTAATGGCATCTTGCACGCGCGTTTGTAAACGTTTTGTTTTCGTTATTTACTTTGAATCTTTCATACGGGGTATTTTCGTCGATCTGAGAAGAACTCATCCTACTAAAGACTTCATAGTAAGCACTTGACCAATCGTGGAAGTTCGATGTCAGCTACGCTTTTGGTCACGCAGGTCGCTGATGGACGTTACATATGCTGCACCTGCTATAATAGCGTCTGCAGCACTAACTGTTCTGAAACCAAAGCCTGAAACTAATGGCATCTTGCACGCGCGTTTGTAAACGTTTTGTTTTCGTTATTTACTTTGAATCTTTCATACGGGGTATTTTCGTCGATCTGAGAAGAACTCATCCTACTAAAGACTTCATAGTAAGCACTTGACCAATCGTGGAAGTTCGATGTCAGCTACGCTTTTGGTCACGCAGGTCGCTGATGGACGTTACATATGCTGCACCTGCTATAATAGCGTCTGCAGCACTAACTGTTCTGAAACCAAAGCCTGAAACTAATGGCATCTTGCACGCGCGTTTGTAAACGTTTTGTTTTCGTTATTTACTTTGAATCTTTCATACGGGGTATTTTCGTCGATCTGAGAAGAACTCATCCTACTAAAGACTTCATAGTAAGCACTTGACCAATCGTGGAAGTTCGATGTCAGCTACGCTTTTGGTCACGCAGGTCGCTGATGGACGTTACATATGCTGCACCTGCTATAATAGCGTCTGCAGCACTAACTGTTCTGAAACCAAAGCCTGAAACTAATGGCATCTTGCACGCGCGTTTGTAAACGTTTTGTTTTCGTTATTTACTTTGAATCTTTCATACGGGGTATTTTCGTCGATCTGAGAAGAACTCATCCTACTAAAGACTTCATAGTAAGCACTTGACCAATCGTGGAAGTTCGATGTCAGCTACGCTTTTGGTCACGCAGGTCGCTGATGGACGTTACATATGCTGCACCTGCTATAATAGCGTCTGCAGCACTAACTGTTCTGAAACCAAAGCCTGAAACTAATGGCATCTTGCACGCGCGTTTGTAAACGTTTTGTTTTCGTTATTTACTTTGAATCTTTCATACGGGGTATTTTCGTCGATCTGAGAAGAACTCATCCTACTAAAGACTTCATAGTAAGCACTTGACCAATCGTGGAAGTTCGCTTTTGGTCACGCAGGTCGCTGATGGACGTTACATATGCTGCACCTGCTATAATAGCGTCTGCAGCACTAACTGTTCTGAAACCAAAGCCTGAAACTAATGGCATCTTGCACGCGCGTTTGTAAACGTTTTGTTTTCGTTATTTACTTTGAATCTTTCATACGGGGTATTTTCGTCGATCTGAGAAGAACTCATCCTACTAAAGACTTCATAGTAAGCACTTGACCAATCGTGGAAGTTCGATGTCAGCTACGCTTTTGGTCACGCAGGTCGCTGATGGACGTTACATATGCTGCACCTGCTATAATAGCGTCTGCAGCACTAACTGTTCTGAAACCAAAGCCTGAAACTAATGGCATCTTGCACGCGCGTTTGTAAACGTTTTGTTTTCGTTATTTACTTTGAATCTTTCATACGGGGTATTTTCGTCGATCTGAGAAGAACTCATCCTACTAAAGACTTCATAGTAAGCACTTGACCAATCGTGGAAGTTCGATGTCAGCTACGCTTTTGGTCACGCAGGTCGCTGATGGACGTTACATATGCTGCACCTGCTATAATAGCGTCTGCAGCACTAACTGTTCTGAAACCAAAGCCTGAAACTAATGGCATCTTGCACGCGCGTTTGTAAACGTTTTGTTTTCGTTATTTACTTTGAATCTTTCATACGGGGTATTTTCGTCGATCTGAGAAGAACTCATCCTACTAAAGACTTCATAGTAAGCACTTGACCAATCGTGGAAGTTCGATGTCAGCTACGCTTTTGGTCACGCAGGTCGCTGATGGACGTTACATATGCTGCACCTGCTATAATAGCGTCTGCAGCACTAACTGTTCTGAAACCAAAGCCTGAAACTAATGGCATCTTGCACGCGCGTTTGTAAACGTTTTGTTTTCGTTATTTACTTTGAATCTTTCATACGGGGTATTTTCGTCGATCTGAGAAGAACTCATCCTACTAAAGACTTCATAGTAAGCACTTGACCAATCGTGGAAGTTCGATGTCAGCTACGCTTTTGGTCACGCAGGTCGCTGATGGACGTTACATATGCTGCACCTGCTATAATAGCGTCTGCAGCACTAACTGTTCTGAAACCAAAGCCTGAAACTAATGGCATCTTGCACGCGCGTTTGTAAACGTTTTGTTTTCGTTATTTACTTTGAATCTTTCATACGGGGTATTTTCGTCGATCTGAGAAGAACTCATCCTACTAAAGACTTCATAGTAAGCACTTGACCAATCGTGGAAGTTCGATGTCAGCTACGCTTTTGGTCACGCAGGTCGCTGATGGACGTTACATATGCTGCACCTGCTATAATAGCGTCTGCAGCACTAACTGTTCTGAAACCAAAGCCTGAAACTAATGGCATCTTGCACGCGCGTTTGTAAACGTTTTGTTTTCGTTATTTACTTTGAATCTTTCATACGGGGTATTTTCGTCGATCTGAGAAGAACTCATCCTACTAAAGACTTCATAGTAAGCACTTGACCAATCGTGGAAGTTCGATGTCAGCTACGCTTTTGGTCACGCAGGTCGCTGATGGACGTTACATATGCTGCACCTGCTATAATAGCGTCTGCAGCACTAACTGTTCTGAAACCAAAGCCTGAAACTAATGGCATCTTGCACGCGCGTTTGTAAACGTTTTGTTTTCGTTATTTACTTTGAATCTTTCATACGGGGTATTTTCGTCGATCTGAGAAGAACTCATCCTACTAAAGACTTCATAGTAAGCACTTGACCAATCGTGGAAGTTCGATGTCAGCTACGCTTTTGGTCACGCAGGTCGCTGATGGACGTTACATATGCTGCACCTGCTATAATAGCGTCTGCAGCACTAACTGTTCTGAAACCAAAGCCTGAAACTAATGGCATCTTGCACGCGCGTTTGTAAACGTTTTGTTTTCGTTATTTACTTTGAATCTTTCATACGGGGTATTTTCGTCGATCTGAGAAGAACTCATCCTACTAAAGACTTCATAGTAAGCACTTGACCAATCGTGGAAGTTCGATGTCAGCTACGCTTTTGGTCACGCAGGTCGCTGATGGACGTTACATATGCTGCACCTGCTATAATAGCGTCGTAGTCAAATGTATTTTTTTTTTTTAACGTCGGCTCGCTCCTTGCATCTCCGAGGCCGCGAAAAACGCCGCTGATATTTGTTTTCTAACTACGTCGCTTTGCAAACGACTGACACGGGCCGCCTCTTACCAACAATGACAGTTGGGTTGACTTATGGAGTCTTCACCGGAAGATCGCGCCATTCCCACAGCATACCGGCGTATGGGACTAGTCCCATGCTGTCGCTGTAGCGCGACATATCTAATTGAATCTCGCTCAGCTGCGGTGTGTCCATGGCTATCGCGGCGATGAGAGAACTTCCTCCAACTGCCGAGAGAACTTCCGGTTCCGGAAACAGGGTACGTCACGACCGTCCAAATTTACGCCGCAGCTTGTTTTTGCGGTCAGTCGGAGAGAAAGAAAAAGTCGATATTTCATTAATATTTTGTGTAGAAGTTAATAACCGAGACGAAAAACGGATGCCTGTTGGCATCAGGAACATTGACGGTTTAATGTAAAAGTTATCTGGCAAAAGTAAAAAGGTCATTCATGGTCCCTTTAACGTGATTACGGTTGTACGCACACATCTAACCAACTGCACCATGTGGGGCTGGAATAGTAATAAAATCACTAGGGGGGTTTATCGAAGTCGAAAATACAGAGCGGCGAAACGATCGCTGTGTTAGTGCTCCGAGCCCAACTTTGTCAGGGAATGAGTTGTATTCTACTCACTTCACCCTTAAAGGGCCCCTAAAACAAAATGTATTTTTTTAAACAGTCTGGTTGGGACACGCGTGTCAAAACATTATTTGCGGGAATTTGTTTTTCTTTTTTTTCAGGGACGCGATTTAGTTTGCAGTTACCTCTTTCCCACTTGTTTTCTCTCGGCATTTCGGGCGCCTGGAAGAGAGGTGGATCGGCTTGGCTTGGCCATCACCTTGAGGTGGAGAGAGTGTATCACCATCTCGTTAAGGTGGAAAGAGAGTATGACCATTCCATGACGTCATGGAATTGGCGCGCAGAATTTAAAAGAAATCTCGCGCCGTCAATGTTGCTCTAAACATTTTTTTTCGCGTAAAATTAATATTTTGACACGCGTGTCTCAACCAGTTTGTTTAAAAAAAAAAGTTTTGTTGTCTTTTCAGGGGTCTTTTAAGTTGAGACTAGAAGCTCCGGCTTCAGCGCGAGCTCGCTGGCTTCCACATTGCTTTAGTTGCACGTGCCTGCGCGTTCACACTTGTGTTAGCAAGGGCAGAAAGCTCGCGTTGAAGGCGGTGCTTCTACTCTCAGCTTAAGGGTGAACGGGTATATCTAGCCACAAGTTCAAGGAGACAGTACCAGAGATTTTCAAAATTTAATTAATTAGTCGTGAGTTCTTTATACAGCAGGAGGTTAGTCTGTCAGAACATGGCGAGATTGTTACCCATTGTAGATGAAACATTTAGCCAATGCCGTACATCTGCTAGCCTGGGATCTTTAACATGCATCACGCAGTACTAAAACACGATCACACGCCGCGGTGCGATGCTCATTCAGAGCGAAACGGACAGGGGGAGGGACTAAAGTGGAGATTTTCTATTGCTTTTTTAACGCGTCAAAAAAAATGTAAATGACGAAAAAAAAAAAAAAAGACCGAGTTATTAGTCAGCGCTGTCTCGAGTGTCCCCCTTTTTGTGTGTGCCTGTGTAAATCGTGTCTGATTCTGAGCGCTGTAACAAGGTGCAAACGGTATGGGTACGAGGGTCGACATCTCCACCCAGTCATCAGGAAATTATTTGACACAGACAAGTCAGTGATTTTGCAAAACTGCTAAACCGCGCTCTGAGGTAATATACCACGGGAATAAGGTTTTGAGGCTCCAGAACCCCCTGAACCAGGAGGCGAAGTGGCCTGTTTATTACCAGCATCACGCATCACGCTGAGCTGATGAACGTTCTATATGATTCTGAGAGGACGAGAGGAAAGTCGCATTTATTTTAAACAAGCTGGAAAGAACTATGAGAAGTTTTCTTTCCTTAAAGAAATGATTTCGAAATGTGTTATCTGTAGATTTCTACCACCAAAAAACTACCTTCGTTCGAGTTCATCGATCCTGCTCACGCTATCCGCAAGACCTACGTTGCAATGCTACGTGGGACCTTGTTCAACAAGATTTGAAGTAAGCGCTGTAATCAAAACAATAACAACTCAGTTATTCAGAATGCAGATTATGAAAATGCAGTAGCTTGAATGCGTCAAACGCCTACGTAAACAAAATCTTAAAAAAAGAGAAAACCTTAAAATTTTATGTTTTAAAATGAATGATTAAACGTCATTACACGCGCACAAAAATAATACTCAGACAACACATTACATTCAGTAATTGTACTGGAAAAACTAAATCATCGGGAACACCGAATAGGGTTTTTGGGATAACGAGTAATTTGTGAATGGTCCATGAGACTTAAAACGTAGGTCAACAAGTGACAGTACTTTTTTTTTCTTTTCTCAATTACCGTTGTACCACTGTAAGAATATTGATCAAGTTGATTGAGGTTGGCTTTACTTTGAACACTTGAAGCGTTCTTTTGATTCCGGTTCGTCCGTCCTGTCCGCTTCTAACCATATTTTTTTTTCTAAATAAAATATTAATGATATACGTGTAATACCTTATGGTCGTTTGTAGCATCTATTTTTCAACTACCTAGCCTAGCGGCAGCGCCACTAGGTATTGGCAGCCTCGATGAGTATGTTGATGCTTATAGAGTGCCGCAAAAAAACACCATAAAGGCTTTGACATTGGTGCATATCAGAAAGTACTTCCACAACATAAAACAAACAAATTCAGCATGCAAAGACATGAAACACATAAGTAGCACATCAGAGAGCTTAAGTCGTAATAAATCGTGATATTATAAGAGACACATAAAGCATTTAAATTGTTAAAATTAGGCCTTACAACCGAGAGCAATGGTTGTGACATATTAAACCCTTGGTCCGCATTAATCGTTTGCTAAGGATGCATATATATCACGATAGGGCATGAATACAATACAAAAATTTCGCTGAACGTACTAACGATACAAATCATCCAAAAGTCAAAAGATTCCATTTGTCCGTTGTCATTTTGTCTAGAAACATTTTGTGCGCGACCATATTATTCGGGACTACTCAGTTCTACAGCCGTACACACTCTAATCACTGACAGAGCGATAACGTCGTGTATTTTGAACGTCCGGTCTCCAGCAGGCGCGCCTTCCACCGTGCTTTGGCTGCACGCTCGAAGCTCACGAAACGCCGGAGCATTGTCGAAGGTAGGACGCTCGCGCAGGAGGCGGGACGACTGAAGCTCTTCCCCGCCATGCTCAGTGTGTCAGTGACCATTATTTGTTGAAAAGTAACATACGCAGGAGAGCCTCCGCCCACAAAGAAGTAGGCGGGGCTTGGTACACGACTGCATACGATAAAAGAGTTCAAGTTTGGTCACCGCGAGAACAAGAGTGCGATGCCGTGACACGCTCCTCCAAAACAGGAACGACTTTCAAAACAGGAACGACGATGTCTAGCTAATTCTTCGTATGAAGAAATCGTTCGACATCTTCACGCTGCGCTTCGGAAAGTTCCCCCGACACGCCTACTTCCTTGCGGTCTTCGGTCTTCGAGAGACTCAAACATGGTAATGGTGCTTCAAAGTCCGACGCTTCCACTGACCGAACACCCCTGCGTCTCACCCCGCTTAACGTCTCCTTTCTATTGGCGCAAAAGCGTCTAAGGCTATAGAGCGCCAAAAACTGCGACTATTTCAAGAAACGGTTTTTAGAAAAGGAGAAGGGCTCTAGCCCAGCGGTAGAATAAAAAGATGGACATGAACCTGTATATAAAAAAAATGTGGATGAAAATTTTTAAATTTGCAAAGGTAGTATCAAGTCGGCGTAAAAGTCCAGTGCTTTCGAGGAATGTAAAAACATATGTATGATTTATAAAAGGTTCATCTCCAAGCGGAAGAGCAAGGTGTAGATGCATGTGGGCTGAGTAAAACTGGGCGAAGTGGAATTGGCGGTATCTGTGATATGCGGGGCACGCAAGGATATACACCACAGTTGATGGTACTGAACAGTGTTCGCATGCAGGTGGATCTTCTCGGCGAAGGATATATTCATCTGTTAAATGTGTGTGGCCAATTCTTAACCGACTAAAGAACGACCTTGAAAAACGGTCCCTTTGACGGGCACTCGCCCACTCCTCTAGCATCAGCTTTACAACATCGAGTTTGTTGTTGGTTTCGCGGGTTCATTCCTCTTGTCATTTACAGCCGATACTTTCCTTTATGGTCGCTTTGTAGTCTTGGTAGGGTATGTTGTGAATATCAACATTCCTTGTGGCACATGTGGATGCTGCACGATCAGCAGCTTCATTGTCATTTATACCCACGTGACTAGGCACCCAGCACAAGACTATCTGCAATTTGTTTACCACAACTGCAGCAGCCACTTTATGTTGTAGCTGAGTTACTAGAGGGTGTTTCGCTATCTCAAGGGATCTGAGCGCTCTCAGGACACTTAGTGAATCAGTGTAAACTATAAAGTATGGATGCCTATGTTTGATACTATGGCTTGTGGCCAATATTAAATCCTACAACTTCGCAGTTGCACTGTTTAGTTGCATTGTAATTAATCCTCCGCACACATTTAAATGATGATTCAATCACGGAACTACTGACAGAGGAGTCGGTTTTTGTGCCGTCAGTATAAAAGCTGGTGTATTTATTTGTATCTTGTAGCTGAAAGAATTCCTCTTTTAAGACTTCTGGGGGAGTATTTTCCTTAGCGCACTCAGTTAGTGACAAGTCTGTGATGAACAGACTATGCTTCCATGGTGCCACAGTTCCCAAAAGCTGAGCAACAGGTGGGTTCGCGTGAAGGCTAGCTAAGACAGCCGCGGTTTTGTTCCACAATGAAAAGGGAGGATTAGCAGTGGGCTTACTTTAGAAGAATCGTTCAAAACGTGTTCCTTCGACTAGTTCCCGACACGAATATTGTGATACAGACCGCATCCTAAAGGAATACATTACACCTAGGACAGCTCGCCTTTTCTCTGGGGACATTTCATTGGCTTCAGCATAAAGACTCAACGAAGGGGATGTACGAAACGCACCGGTGGCTAGTCGAATTCCTGCGTGATGGATTGGATCCAACATTTTCAGTGTTGATGCACTCGCTGATCCATACACCAAACATGCATAATCTAGGCGCGACCGCACAATCGACCTATAGATTCTTAGCAGGCACAACGATCGGAACCCCAAGTCATATGGGAGAGAACTCTCAGAATATTAAGGAATTTATGGCATTTTAGTTTTAACATTTTGATATGTTAATTGTCTGAAAGAGAGCTTAGAGTCAAATATAAGTTCTAGAAAATTATACTCAGTTTTCATTTGAACTGGTGCACTGTATAATGTCAATGAAGGCATCCGCATCACACGTCATTTTTGTGAAAAACAAACACAAGCAGTTTTCTCGGTGGAAAACTTAAAACCGTTATTGTCAGCCCATGTTGTCATATTATTAATAGTTCGTTGGACACGGCGTTCTCAGATTTAAAGATTACAAGAGAAAACAGCGATCTGGAGGTCATCTACATACAACGAATAGCGGACTGATGGCGGTATAGGCATGGGCGATATAATTAATTTTTATAAGAAACAGAGTAGCACTTAGGACATCACCCTGGGAACACCGTTTTCCTGTACAAACCTTCGTGAGTGTGCAGACCCCAGTCTTAGCCGGAAGGCGCGTCTACCTAAATAGGCTCTGAATGGCATGGAACATGCGGCCCTGGGTATACCAATGTCAATCAAGTCACTCAAAATTCCATACTGCCAAGCAGTATCGTATGCTTTCTCGAGATCGAAAAACACCGAGTAGCAATACTGTCTATTGATAAAAGCCTCTCGGACAGTTGCTTCAATAGAACCAATTGATTCTGTGTTGAGCGGGACGAGCGGAAACCGCACTGGTGTTTATCAAGGATGCGATGTTTTTCCAAGTGCTGCACCAATTGTCTATTCATCATTTTTTCGAGGGTTTTACAGAAACAGCTTGTCAATGCTATTGGCCTGTAACTAGTAGCAGCATCCGAGTTCTTTCCTGGTTTAAGCAGAGGGATGATTGTAGCCAATCTCCATGCTGATCGAAAACGTCCCTCCCCCCATATTATGTTGAAAAGGTATAGAACCAGATCGAGTGTAGATGGGTGCAGATGATTCAACATGAAGTAGTGGATACCGTTAGGCCCAGATGCCGAGGGTTTGACACTATAAAGTACCATCTTAAGTTCAATAATCGTGAAGGATCTATTATACGTTTATGGTTCTGGTTTTTTTCTGCTGTCTTAGTCGAAGAAATTCTGGTGAGTAGTGTATGGAACTTGAATCAAACTCGAAATGTTCCCCGAGAATATCAGCTTGTTCATCTAGGCTTTCTGAACAGGTTCCGTTGCAGGATAACAGGGGGATAGTGAAAGCACGATAAGATGTTAGGATCAATTGATTTTTTTGATTCGATCCCAAACATTTTTCGGGGATGTGTAACTATATATTTATGTCGCATACCGTTGACAACTCCTTTTCGATTGCTCGCGAATGGACCGCGCGCAGGCCTTCGTTTGCTCAGTGAAAAAGATTGCTTGATGTCGGATATCATCGAAATATGCTCCATGCCTTATTCGTTTTTTTCGTGATTCCGAGCATTCTTTATTCCACCAAGGCTTGAGACGGCGTGTGAGTTGTCCCGAGGTCATGAGGATGGCCATTATGGCTGCCTGAAGGATACTAGTTCGTTTAGTGTTCGTTCACTTTGTCAGTTGAAAGCTTGTCAAGAGATGTGCATGCAAGCAGGGAGAATCGGCTAAATTCTGACCAGTTTGCTTTCTCAAATTTCCAGCGGGGAGTTCGGGTGGGGTGGAGGGTCACACCTGGGTTATTCCATCTTACAACAACCGGCATGTGGTCACTGCCTAAAGGATTATCTGTAGCCTGCCATAAAAAAGTGAAAATAAAATAGATTCACTTATAGAGAGGTTAATTGATGTAAATGAGTTTGTGGGTGTACTGAAATATGCAGGTTTATTTTTGTTATACATACACAAATATATAGACAAAATGAACCGTTCGATGATTGCTTCCCGCGTATCGCGTCTAGAACTGCCCCATAAAGAATTGTGTGAAATAAAATCACCAAGAATAATGAATGGATGGGGGAGTTGAGCAATGAGTGACTCTAAGTCTTCACACCTTAAGTGAAAGTTTGGAAAAACGTAAAGTGAACAAAGGGTTATAAGGCGGTCGGACAGAAGGCGAACAGCCACTGCCTCCACGGCATTGTCAAGAAAATCTCAATACATGCAGCTGATTTTCGCACTACTATGGCTAACCCGCCAGCGGAGTGAGACGAGCGATCTCTTCCCTTGCGCAAAAAAAATGAAACTGCCTAAAGACATTCGACTGACTCTCCTTCAGGTGAGTTTCCTGGAGACACACTGTCAGTGGGCGATAATCTTCCAACAGGGAGCAAACATCGTCATAGTTATGCAGGAGTCCCACTGAATAAGATTCATTGTCGGTAACAAGTTTTAAAATCAAGACCTCGAGTTCGGTGCCCTAGCGCAGGAGCAGATAATAAAGCTGTGATGCACCACTCACAAGGTGGGTTCTAAGGAAAAACATAAAAAAGAATTTCGTAAAATGGAAGAGGACATGAATAGGTGTAGATTGACTCTGCAGGAGGGCAGTTCCGATCAAACCTTCGAGGAAAAACAAATAAAAGTAGTGCCCCAGGCGAGGGAGTGGTAAATAGTCCTCTCTCCGATATTTGTGGAGCTGCCCCTTCTAACCTCTAAGGGGGTCGAGACTTCGAGCCAATGCCACTGGCGAAGGAGTTGCCGTTATTTCTCTCTCTCAACTGATCCTTATGAGTGAGTGGTGTAATGCAGGTGAGCGACAAAAATGCTGTGAGGTGTATGGAGTGTCGAGGAATATTTGTGGGAGAGTTGAAACAGCATCCATGAATAAGCACTTCCTATGTGGCAGTTCCTGGACCGGCCGTTTTAGTCTTTTTCTTTGGGTCCTCAACTTTTGACGAGATTTTACCACCCTTCGAGGCAGGAGGAGGCTCCGGCGAACTGCTGGAGACATCCATTGCTTCACCCTCGCGTTGCGAGTAAGATGAAGGGTGCTCCTTACGGCGCTGTGACTCTGGCATCGCAGTTTTCTCACGATACCACTGGGGCAGACGGCGCGGGGCATCGCCTTTGAGGATGCGATCTGAGCTGGATCCATTTGTTCTAGAGGGGCACTAGGTGATACTTTGGGGGCTTGGGATTTGCTTGGGGCAGAAAGGTCTAAAAGGCAAACCTGTGTCCACGCGGAAGTCGTTGTCGGTGCAGCCTCTTGCTGACCACAGCGGCGTACGAACCTCTCTGCAGGAACGAGAGGCGTTTTCGGGCTTCAAAATAGGTCAGCTGTTTTTTGGTTTTTAGTGTTAATATTTCTTTTTTTTTTATTAAATTTTGGGCATGAGCGGGAGTATGCAGATGAGCACCTGAGCAGTTCATGCATTTAGAGAAATCGCTTGCACAGTTGTCAGTAGAGTGATCGTTGATTGAACATTCTCGGCAGGTTGTCCGTCTCTCCAAGAGGCTGCCCCATATCCGAAATGCTGGCAGCTAAAGGAACGTCTCGGATTTGGGATAAACGGTCGAATCTTGAAGTTGAGGTATCACGCCTTGGCCACCTAAGGAAGGGTCGCGGAGTTAAATGTAGGCACAAGGTGCTTCGAATGCTTCTCTTGATCATCTCGACGAAAGGTAATTCGCTCCACTGCAATCACACCCTAATTGCTGAGTTCTTCATGAACCTAATATTCTGTGCTTTCCAACAAATCATCTTCGGAGATCACGCCCCGAATGGTGTTGAGAGATCGGTGTGGTGTTACTGTGACTTTGTGGTCAGCTATACTGGTAAGTCCAAGGAGTGCTATACTTTGTTGCTCTCTTTCAACCTCGACAAGGTCTCCAGAGTGGAGCTTCTTTGCTTTGTAAGATTTTCCAACAGATGATTCGAGGGTTTTCGCAGCAAGGAACGGGGAGAGCTTTCCAAGTTGTAGTTCGTGATTTAATGCAATTAAATGCAAACTGCAAAAGAGCTGGACAAGAATGACGAAAATAATTCCTGGAGGAGGGGAACAAGAGGGACAAAGGACAAACACAAATCTCCAAACACAGCAAGGTGACAGGTGAGCGACCGAAAAAATCCGCCTGGTCCGGGTATCGAACCCGGGACCTCTCCATTTCCAGTGGAGAGGTCCCGGGATCGATACCCGGACGGCTAACCGCTGATTAGCTCAGTTGGTAGAGCGCTCCACTGGAAATGGAGAGGTCCCGGGTTCGATACCCGGACCAGGCGGATTTTTTCGGTCGCACACCAGTCACCTAGCTGTGTTAGGAGGTTTGTGTTTGTCCTTTGTCCCTCTTGTTCCCCTTCTCCAGGAATTATTTTCTTCATTGTAGCTCGTATTCTCAGTACATTATAAGGACCTCGCGAAAGCTTTAGCATTGACAGTGGCCTTTAAAGAACGGTGTGTTCGGTGCAAACTCTTTTGAGAGATCGATCAGAAGGAAGGTTTGCTTTGGATCTCATAAAAAATGGGAGATATTCGATATGCGCGGTGTGCCGCCTGGTGCCACCCGCCATGAAGCTCAACATGGGAAAAGGGTAATGGCATATAACAAAAATGGCTTTGCTGTGCATGTTACTCCAGTAGCACCTACCCAGATGTTATACCCAAGGGTGGGTCTCGACTAGCGTCCTTCTCCACTCAAGGTTGGCCCTTGCCGCCAAGGAGGTGAAAAGGGAATGAAGAGAAACGAAAGGAAAAGAGTAGAAGCAAAGGTGGAAGTGAAAGAAGGGAGGATATTGTAGGAGAGGAGGCGATTGACTGAATCATCCTGACCGGAAATTACCTGGACACCCGTCTATGAGAAGCAGGGGCCAAAGTGGTGTATTGCCTCATTCGGGGGGCCCCGAAAAGTTCAAACCTACCCCGGGCTTGGCTGAACCCCCAGAATGCCTTTTTCCCCAGACACGGGAAAGCCGCGCACAGCCAGACGTGGGTGGGCGTGCCCGCATGGCTCGGGGTTCGTGGTGACGCCACTTACCAAACACCTACTGACGCAGGTACCCCTGCGGGGCTCTGATGATAGACTTGCAAGTGCTCCAACAATGTAACGCAGTATCAATTGGAATGCTGACACAAGCAGCTCTTCAGAGAGTTGGAAAGATGTTAGCCGATGTAGCTGCGTTGTGTTCCGATTCAGCCTGCAAGCAGAAAATTCTCAAGGAACTTGGAACTCTCCAGCGCCGAATTCAAGGCAGTCAGGGTCCATGCCACCTTCTTGACAATATTCTTGATGATGGACTTCAGGCGGACTCAGTTAAGGTCATTTAAGGGAGTTGGTCGTGCACTTTTCAGCCCTGTTAAAGTCGTCTCGAGAGCTGTGCCGTAAGTTCGGTCGAGTATGCCTTACTTTGGGCATAAAGATCAAGTCTCTTTCGGCTGTGAGTCCTTCTCGGTGGTTTTCCTTCCACGAATCCCTCGAAGATATCCTAGACTACTGGCGTGCCATTCTGTCATTTTCGAAAAGCGACGATGCTGAAGGAAACAAAAAAGTGAGAAGTTGAGAGCTCTTGTTTTCTCACCTGACATTGTGCACAATTTACTGATCAAGCGTAAGTTTATTAGGACAAATGCTTCTGTTGTGTTGTCAATCATTAATGAACGTAAAGCAAAGAGCACCCTGGTGTACGAGGTTTACCCGATACTAGAGGTTCGTTCATGTGCGCTACTCAGTCAGTGGCGTGACCCATCCCAGATAAGCTTCACACCTTATGTCGCAAGTGTGTTAGACGTCCGTTGATGAACGTGGTCGTTGCAGAAATGTTGCAGACCCTCATGACTACTACGCTGCTGTTAATAGAAAGTGTTCCCAAGCGGTTTAGAGGAACCTTGCCGATGAAATGGAGTACTCGAGCGAATCGTTTCGATACAACGTGCAAACTGTAAATCTTAAGTTGGCGCTTGAGCTGCACTGTCTGTTTGAAAGCTATTAGTACATTTTCAGGCTCGTGTTTCTTGAGACTGACGACATGCGCCAGCTCGCTGATGTTTATGTAATTGTTTACATTGTTGATCGGATGTCGTTCAGGAGATTTCCCGATGTGCGATTTCCAGTCTTTTTGCGCGTCGTGCTGAGACTTCTAGCGTTGCCCATTTCTAGCGCGAATGTCGAAAGGGCATTCTCCACGCTAAGGTTCATAATTCGAAAAGAGCGTGCTGCCATCAGCGACGCAAACCTTGTTAATTTAAAAGTAAACATTTGACAGAGATCTGTCTGGTTGGGAGTAATTAATTATTACAAAATTCAAACACCAACCAAGCCCTTCTATAGCGACCCTACGTTTCAAGGCCAATTCGGCCTCTTCTTCAGGGGCGACTACGGCTATGGCCGTTGAAGAGCAGTCTTTTTTCTTCTTCTTCTACGGCGAGTGTCTGGTCTTCTTCTTTTACGGCTGTGCCTTTTCAATAAAGTGACGAAGCCCGTTCACATAGGCAGATGGCAAAGCTCCGAGCGACCTATTAATATTCTGTTGCGTGGTTTGAATATGTCATGATTCTATGAACAGTCGTTTTCGAGGATTTTTCTCAACGTCAATGATGCAAGCGTTATCAAAGTCAATAGGATGGTCCTTGACGTCGCAGTGCTCAGCGACCGCGCTACGCTCGTGATTCAACTTGCGCACGTCGTTTTTATGTTGACGAATTCTCTCTGTAAAGTTCTTTGTTTCGCCGATGTACGTGGCCGCGCAAACCCTGCAAGGAATCTTATATATAACGCCTTGGGCTCTTTCTTTACCAGGGCGATCTTTTAGGCGTGGCATGAGTCGTCCAAGGGTAGATACAGGTTTGTGCGCTAGTTGGATGCCCTCTTTAGCAAGCACACGTGCCAGTGCCTCGCTTGTTCCGTTGATGTAGGGAACGCTGATGCGCGAGGTTGGGCGGGAATTCGCACTTGTCTGTTGCTGCACGTGTCGTTGGTTTCGGCCTACACGGCGGGCAACGCGATGGACCGCTTCAGTGGCGACTACGGCCATAGCCGTAGTCGCCCCTGAAGAAGAGGCCGAATTGGCCTTGAAACGTAGGGTCCCTATAGAAGGGCTTGGTTGGTGTTTGAATTTTGTAATAAACCTTGTTAAGTATGCTCGTATTTATTACAACAATATGTAAGGCTCGTTGAAGCGTGCTTGTGTTGAAGTCTACCGCTGATTAAAATGGTGTTCAGCCTTTTGGTGCGTTTTTGTTTGGATCTTCCTCTGTATGTAAAGCTTTCGGCAACTGGGAATACAATATGCGTCTGTGTTTTGTCCCTTCTCTAGTTATTCTTTCCGTTAGTTTAGAGCAAGTAAACTACGAATTTCGAACACTTGAGGTTTTATCAAAAATAAACCTTGATAAACACCGAATTTGCGATAAAAATTAGCACCGAAAAACACCCCCTAAATTTTATCAAAAATAAACACCGAACACGCGGAACACTACTTATAGTACACAAATTAGATCTCAGCTGACTTCGTTTTAGTTTGAGTCCAAACGCAGCCGACGCTACAAATTAATGAAATTTATCAAGTGGGGTCAAAAGCGAAAGTCACCAGGTCTTCTCTGTTTAGGATTGGTTCAGCGATGGTGAACACGTACAAAAACATGGCGAACACCGTAACAGTACGCTTAAGACACTGTCTGATCGGTCCCATCATCTCGTAGCGTCGGCTGCGTCTGGACCGACGACAAGGCCGACGACAAGACTCGAGATTCTGGAAGGCGGGAGATCCTCCTGACCCTGGGGGAGAAGCAAGCAGGCATTGGGGGACAGTGTAGAAGGGGGAGAGGAGGAAGCGAGGAAAAAGTGGAAAGCTCGAACTGGTCGTCATCCTTTAAGGTGACACGAAGTATAGGAGTACGCTTGTACCATGTGTGATCCCTTCACTAAGAAAGATAGTAACAAGCTTGAACAAGTTCAGAGACTCGAAATTATTCTTATATATAATCGTTACCACTGGCCAGACTCTACTACTGAATTAATCACGACTAACATAATTATCTCTCTTGATCTTGAATCTCGAAGGAAGCTGGCTAGACTGAAATTTATTTATGAACTCTGGTTTAACGAATTGCTGCTCGAATAATCATCCTACCTTCAATCTTCCTCGACTAGACGCATTAGACACGACCATAACTAAAAGATAACTCCTGTATTCGCTCGTACAAATGCTTTTAGATACTATTTCTTTCCCAGAACAATAACAGGATGGAACAACCTGCCTCATCACATATTTCAATTCAATTCAATTTTCAATTCAAGCTTTATTTTCCAGATATACACTGGAGGGACCTCCAGACAAAAAGCTGCTATATAAGCAGCTTTTTAGCAGCCTATGAAAATGTACTGGAATCGATTGAACGTCTGTTGTGTAACTTTTGTTTCGTGTTTCAATATGCCCTCCACCTTCCCTTCTTTTTCTGTGTGTGGCATCTGTTAGTTGTAATATTTGGTGCAACTTTTTGCCTCTGTTATGTGAACATATTTTACAACTTTTTTCACCTGTTCCACTTTATTTATCTTTTTGTGTCGCACTGTATATTATCTGGTATTTTGTACTGTATAAACGTAACACCCAATCCTGCTTGGCCCACAACATTGGTCTGCGCAATATCTGTGAAACAAATAAATGGAATAAAGGCTCGTTCTCAGCCTGCGCCGAGCCGGCGTTCTTCGTGGCCCACTCGCTTTTCGGTCGGCAACTTTATACGAGCATGATTATAATGGACAGTTGAGCTAGTTGGTATACATTCATGACGAAAAACAGCGCGAAAATGCAAGGACACAGAGGAGAGAACAGCGCCTTTCTCCTCCCAGGACAAGGCGCTGTCGACCAGCGCCTTGTCCTGTGTGTTCTTTCCTCCGTGTCCTTTTATTCTCGCGCTGTTTTTGATCATGAGCGTATTACTATTTGCTACGGGTGTCCGATATCTAAAAACCAGAGCACTAAAAAAGCCGTAGCGTCTCACCTGCCTGGTCGGAACTGCTTTTGCGACTAGGCAGTCGTACGTTTTGTGGTACCGCGGTACGAACTTTGCGGCCCAGGATGGCCATGCGGCTGATCAAGGGGGTTGCCACCAGGCTCGAGCTGGGAATTTCGGTTTCGCCATACAATCCCGAAACAATAAGATGATCTGGCGGGCTGGTTGGTTGTCCATCATGAGTATATATAGCGCAAAACAAGAAGGAAGGAATACACTCCTTCTCTATAGAGGGTATTAATATTTAATACACTCCTTCTTTATGGACAGCATTAAAATGTCAGTTGTCAGTTAGCGCCCTTCCTTCCCAAAACAAAACTTTGAGATGAGATATCTACAGAACTGCAAGAGCCAAAAAAGGTGACAACTCGTAATTCGGAGAATCTTAATTCCTTCCCTAAAACAATCAAAACCTTACAATCTAAACAAATGTACCAGAGGTACCCTCTAAGCTGTCGGCTTTCGCATGTTTTGCGTCGACCGGGCGAATAAGCAGGTCTTTAGTTAAAACGACACCGGGAGCCAACCTCTTCCAGTACTCACGAAACACGGGAGAACCAGCACACCAAGTCGCATTTATTAAAGTACTTATTACACACGCGAGTTGTTTTTGAACTTGGTTTGGCAGTTTCAACTTGACGGCTCATTCCTTTCTCGGTTTCCTCTCGTTCGAATAATAATAAAAGATACGCCCTATTCGCCGTGGTAAGTGTCGCACTGGGGTAAAGCGCCGGATATTCCATAATTGCAATTCGGCGCTTTTTTATACTGCGATAGAAAAGAGCCCACCACCATCTTGGAACTTTGACCCTCCAGCACCATAAGTGTCTGCTTAGCACGACTACATGTGCATGTCTCAAGCTACAATGAAACGTTATAACACAACTATCACTCCATCAAATAAACACAGCGCGCGAAGATGGTTTTGCCGCATTACCCGGAAAACGCATGAACCGAGCTGACAAGCCGAGGAATCTGCGCCACCCGCTCCGTTTCTCCTACCCGCTACGTCACAAACGATGATGATGATAGCTAGAGAAGCGGCCCCTTTAGTTCGCGCTCACTGCCGATAGCATAGCGTCCCGGCTGGTGTCTCATATGTGCAAGCACGTGGAGAATGTGTCGAGAACGAATAGTGAGAAGCCGGCAATCAAATGCTTTGTTTAGTCGTTTGCAACAGCTGCTTACTTCAAACACGTTCCACTACCGAAGAAGTAAATACACGTGCCGCGCACTGAACTACAATCTCACTCTCCATCGTGGTGCTTGACTCATTTTCTAAAAGGTCTATTTGTGACACACGTAACGTATCGAGGTGGAGGACAGAAAGAATTCTGGCCCACAGAGAAGACGCTGACGCTGTGGCTCAGCTTTTTGAGTCCCCCTAAGTTCTCCGGAGGCGGCTGTGGGTGCAGCGACGGGGCACGGGCAGGCAGGCGTCGCCGCCGACCCCGGCCCGTATAACATCGCTGTCCAGGGAGCGTACAAGGCGCCTACGTTATTCGGAAGAAGCCGAGGCGAGGGTTACGAGCGAGGGACGGGCGTCGCGCCCCAGGCTAGGCTCTCGGGTTTATTCCTGAGCCCCCCGTCGGAAATAATGGCTTCTTGTCGGCTCTATTCTGGGATCGGCGGCGCCGTTCTCACGGAATTACGATTCACGAGACCCTGTGCAGCTCGTGCTTCTCCCGCGGCGCTCGCGGACGATGCAGTTGGACCGGGAGGGAAAGAAATGAACTGTTTGCAAAACGTGCAACACACTCTCCGACGCCGGACGCATATGTGTTTGTCCTTTGTCCCTCTCGTTCCCCTTCTCACGGAATTATTTTCGTCATTCTTGTCCAGCTCGCTTGCATCTTTGCATTTAATTGCATTATAAACATCATGTATAGAGCCGGCTGTAGGAGACAACGGAGGCGACCTTGGAGGTGACGGAGGAAACACAGGCGAGCGGACGAGGGAGGGCGGCCAGCTGCGCCACCTCCTCTCTCGCTCAATTTATTGTCCCGTGATAGATACTACGGCGAAAGACGTTTTCATAATTCGTTGTGTCTTCTTGCGCTGTGCGCATGGTCGTTTGGATTAAAACTTTGGACTGAGCTATACATGGTTCATTATTTCGATGGTATAGAAAAACGCAAAAAACGACAAGAAAGAGAAGCCAAAAACGACACGGACGGATGGCACCCGTCCGCGTCGTTTGTCTTTTTCGTCCCTGTCCTTCAAGCGCTTTTTAATACCAGTGACGTCTTTTGGGATTTCAGCAAAGTGTCTATCCTTCATTGACCTTCAGGTAGCCTTTTTTGCTCGTCGGCTCCCTGAAGCAAGTTCTCTTCTCCAACGATGGCCTTCTCCTGAGGGTGGACAGGGCTTGCATGAAAATTCCGTTTTCCTTTCCAAGATAAAGCGGCAGAGGTTATAAGTGGAAGTGACCACATACCTATCTTGGAAACTAAAACGTGTTTTGTTTTACATTTTAATGCACATCTAAGGATATTTTTTTTTCCATACTGCATGCTTTGTCGTGGTGAGCTAGCGCTCTTGCGTTTCGAGTTCGTTCCGCTAGCCGATCTCTTCCGTCGTAAGCCGAGCTCTTTTTTTTCGACAGCCGAATTTCTGGTTCCCGAAGATCTCGTCACGAATTCTTCTGATCCGGTCCTCGAATATGTCTTCTTGTAAAAACATAAGGCATCGTCAATAATTGGGACAAGTCTATCCGGCACCCTTTTTGACAACAGCACTTGGAATTGGGCCAGCTGGTAGTTTTTCGTACTATGATTGAACTGCGCTGCGAAGGATTACGGATAAGCGACGATGGAGGTAGGAAGATGACACAAAAAGTAAGCGCCTGCCCATCAGGAACGCTAAAGTGTCATCTTTCTCGCCGTACAATGCGAGAAAGATTACACTTTACCTTTACTCGATGCGCTGGTGAAACGGGAAGGAGTGGTATTAATCTGCAGTGTATACAAAAGCACATCCACACAGGGCGCTACCTTCATTTCGACCCAAACCACCCAGTGAGCCAGAAGGAGTCAGTAGTGTTGACACTGTTCTCCACTGCAATGATAATCTGCTCGTCTGAAACTGACAGAAGAAAGGAGAAGCATGTCATCATTGCTGATCTAAAAAGAAAATGGCTACACAAAAATGATTTCGTTGAGCGTGTCGGCCGTCGCCAAGGTCGAGCCCGCCAAGACCAGACATCATCAGGAGCAACGCAGCCCCGACCCAGAGCCGTTTATTGAGAGAGTTTGGCCATACATTGGTTTGAATAGGCGAGCATCTCGGGCCAACCACAGGCCGCGAAACAGCCCCTAGCGGTGGTCGCGTGCTCTAAATTTGTGCCACGACTATACTTCGTTTCACCTTATGTGCGAGCGAAGGCAAAACTGGAAGCGCGAGCACGGAAGCTCCGTGCGCTCGAGCGCGCAAGCTGGGGAGAAATGCAAAAAGCGCTGGTCTCGCGCTTCTAGCTTTGGCTTCGCTCGCAGGTAAAGTGAAACGAAGTATAATTTGAGCCGTGCCGAGCGGAACTCCGCGTCTCAAGACGCTCGCGCACCCCACCCTTTGCACTGCTTTCTTTCAGCCAGTCTCAGGACGCTGTTCTAGCAGTGCAGACAAAGGCATGGGCACGAGCGCGTGGCTTTGAAAAGTGCCTCCTATGCACGAGGTCTCGTACAAACAATAGCGTTTCGCTAAGCTAGGCTCACGCGCCTGTGCCTTTGTCTTCGCTGTCGACATTTGTGAGATGGAGTAGAGGTCTCCTGATTGGTCGACGCTGTGTCACAAATTTAGTTTACGCTCTAAGCGTGGGGGGAATATTCGGCGCTGGCGGCGGCCTTTGCTCCGCCTATTGTCCAAACTCTCCTAATATACGGCTCTGCCCCGACCCATCGCGCGCATCAGTGTCCCTCACGTGAAAAGGACGAGCGAAGCACTGGCATGCGTATTGCGAAAAGAAGGCATTCAAGTGTACCACAAGCCAGTGTCCACACTGGGACGGTTAATGCAGAGACACAATATGGAGTTTTAGTGAGTCGTTTTTCGAGCACACGGTTACGAAATCACGAACGGTGCAGCTGGTCGGTTCTGTGAAACCTTACGTGAAATTTGACATATTTTAGCGAATCGTGAAACTGGCGCAACCGTAAAAACGACGATGATGATTGTGTTTGACGGTGGCGCCATCTTCTAGTAAACAAGTGAAACATTCTGCAACGTGTAAACTCGTGGCGGCTCGTGTTTCCGGCGTACGACTGATGTAAACAAGACGATCGACGTAACATTTGCCGGTCGGAATTTCAAGAACTGCGACGCTAGATAGAGTAAAAAGTATCTGAACGACCGTGAAGGTATGTGGTGTGTCTCCGTCATCTTGAACAATCGTTCACGTCTTGTGCTGTCGAACCAAATCATTTCGTTTGCTCGCGGTCGCCACGGCAGCTAGTCTGCCTGCATATCGCAAACATTTACTAGCATGCGCAGTTTACAGCATTCACGATCGCTTACCATTGTGAGCAGTCCTCGAAATGATTTGGTTCAGACTCTCGAATGAAGCAGACTAACAGGATGGTAAATCGCTTCCCGCTGTCCTAAGCGTAACACTCGGCTGGGTCGGCGAAAGCAGTCGCCCAACCGACCGCCATCTTTTTTTTCCCGAGTCGTAAACGGTGCTGGCTGCGTTGCGGTGACGACTCCAGCGGCCGGAATGGGAGAAACGAACGAGAAGAGCCTCCCAACGCCCCGAACGACTCGCGCGCGCATGCGCAGTGGCGTCGCCGATGCGTTCGAGGGCGAAACGACCTGCTAAAACTCCCTAATGATCACCTACCAAAAGAAAAAGAACAGAGCATGGTATACAAGACCCCATACAAAAAGTGCCCAACCGCCTATATCGGCGAGACAAAAAACTTTTACAAAAGAATGTGCCTGCACAAGAACGACGTACGTAACTACGACCGTGAACGCAGCGCAGTTACCGAATACTGCGAAGCGCGTGAGCATCCGATTGACTTCGCTCATGCGCAGACGATTGTCACGGAGCAAAAATTTCCGAAAAGGCTTCTCTTGGGATCTTGACACATCCAACAGACGCCAGGAAACATCAACAAATCCCTAAATGCCTTACCGTCTGTCTACGCGCATGGTCTACGTCACGTTACAAGAGCAGAGACCAAAACACCGCGTACTTAAAAGAGGAAATAATGTTTTCTCATTTACAAAGACAATAGGTTGAAGCTGTGACTGCCCCATACGACCCATAGCCACCCCTGAAGAAAGAGCCAAGCAGGCTTCGAAACGTCTGGACTTTTTTACGGTTTTGGGGTTCGAGAATTCTCTTTTATTTAATCTTTCCTGTGTGGAGCGATGTGAGCGGGTACTCAGTTCTCCCTTGGTCAAACTTGCTCAGAGTAGGTCACGACCGACGAATATTCGCCATCTTGAGTGCGGTGTGGGCGGACGTTTTCTAGCCGATTTCCCAATGAAGAGCTCCGAACTGTTGACTGCTTGCGACGTTGGCGGGTCACAAGGATCCGGTGACAGTGTCAGCAGTGGCCAGGAGTCTTCCCGGCACACACTTCATGCTGTATTGGTAGCGCATCAACTTGATCCGCATGCGTTGTACCCGAGGCGGAAGCAGCTCCAGGTTTCTTCCCCCCAGAAGAGCAACGAGAGGAAGGTGATCGGTCTAAACCTCGAACTGATGACCACAAAGATATTGGTCGAACCGTGACACGGCCCATGTTACGGTCAGGGACCCCTTCGTTTGACTGGGGGGGGGGGGGTGAGGGACATAGACGAATAGGAAACCGCCCGTCGTGTCCAAGAGGGTTAGTCTTCAAGGAGCAGCACGGCTCCCGGACCGCAAGAACTTGCGTCAGCAGACACCACGGTGGGGTAACGCGGGTGGTACTTGGCCATGCCAGTTTGGGAGCTGAGGAGCTACTTGAGGCGTGCGAAAGCCTGGTCTTGACAGGTGGCGTGCCAGGGTTGGAGTCAGAGCGTCTTCTGCCGCAGGTACTTAGTTAGGAGTTTCTCGAGTCATTGTTTGCTGGCATTCAATGTCCGCTTATAAATATATCTCTTGCCTTAGCGTGCGCAGTATACCCAGCCGGCAAAGCTGAGTCACACCCAGTCTGTTGCAGCACGAGCCTGGCGGTGGTTGACTTGAAATAGTAGGATGACTCACGCAGTGAAGTTCACACATATTCAAATCGCCGTGATTCGAATGCGTATGCGGCTGCGCCCGTAATACTGCATGGCTCAAGGATACGTCATCAGAAGACGTGAACCTGACCCACTGCTCTGGGGATCCGAAACCCAGGAAGGAGGCCAGACGTGGCCTCGCTGTGCCGACCTAGCCTTTGTACACCTACTCGTCTCGAGCGCGCTGTTTCTCGGAGAGCTCGCACCTGTGTCGGCAATATCAGGTCGCAATCCACGAGGTCTTTGTTTGGGTGAGGCTAAGCGAAACTTGATGACTGCAATCCATGCGTCGGTGGCGGAGGGTTTGCAGGAAGGACGTTCACAACAGGGATGCCATCGTATCGTTTTTTCAACCGTAACAGAAAATGAGACACGTGTTCCAGGATGCTTCAGGCAGTCCACTATTCTCTAAAATTCCAAATGCATGATCTTCAACGATGTAACCTACAACGGAAGTACGTATTGTACTTTCAAACAGCAGCGTGGTAAAGTTTCATGTTCAAGGCCACACCTGCAGATAAAGAATACCAGTTCATTCCACCGTTACGCCATGTGATTTATGTTGGCAGAAACATCCTTATCGGAGAGGGGCGTGGTGATGTTTTGATGGGAATCAGGGTGACATAATTTATTTAGAAGTCGAAGTCTTTTCGCATTCCTCGTCAGGCAGACAGGATGTCAGGGAAGGGACGGCGATCAGTCCTTGATGGAACGTTTTTTTTTGACCCCATTGAAGATTCCTCGTCGCCCGAAACCACTACCTTCAAGGTGGTCTTGACTGAGTTCCCAGATCCAGGCGCTGATCTTGTTCAAGAGAGAGCGAATAGCTGCCGTTATATCATCTAGGAGTGGAATGAAGCGTCCGATGTGGTTAGCATTCCAAGCAACCGGCGTTCCCCGCTGACGTCAACTGGTGGCGGAAAATATTTGATGGTCTTGATCTTTTCTGGGTCTGGCAAAATTCCCCTGGCATCAACGACGAACCCTAGGAACTTGACGGAAGAAACATTGAACTTGGTTTTCTTTTCGTTGAGGGTCACCCCCGCTTTGTCCAGGTGACCAAGAACGTCGGCCAGGCGTTGGTCGTGCTCCCGACGATACATTCCCGAAGACTAGCACGTCGTAATTCATATTCAAGACGCCGAGGAGACATTTTTCTTGATAGAGTGGGCCCACCCAACAATGACAGCACGCTGCGGACTTGTGATGCCATGCAGCACACAGCGTTTGTACTTGCACCTCGTCGCTGGCAGTGTCAAGTTCGGCTACGAAGGCGTAGTCTTGGTACGTTGCCACCCATGTAGGCCTTTCCCCCGGTCTGGTGAAAGCGAACGGTGTCAAAGGGTGAAGTTCCGACGCTCCGACGCGGACGGCTTGAACATTCCCAAGCAGCACGGAATTTGTACGGTTTTTCAGAAAGCCGTAAAATGCTTCGCGTGCCTTCTATCGTTCTGCAATTAGTTGACTTAGTGTTTTTTGATGATGCAGAGTACGTTTTTACTTGAAACCATGCCCTTAAACCCAATATTAATAAAGTTAATTACGCAAAAATAATTAACAATCTAATTATCCCGGACTTCAATAATTTTACTAAATAGGCCCCCGGGCCCAGAACCAAAACGACACAAGCCTGTTTTTGCTGCGACGCGTAGTTTTCGCAATATCGAACTTGTCCATCTTTCGTGAAACACCCTGTATATATTGTGGGGATCTGTCCCACTGCTCGGCCCGCAAGAAAGACACACGCAAGGCAAAACCTTGTGTTGTACCGCAGCGAAGGCTAGAAGCGCGAGCTCATAGCGTTGGCAGCTGCCCTTGGTGCACGAGAGCTTGTGCCGCCGAGGTGTTCCATAGAGCAGGGAGCTCGTGCTTGTAGCCTTTCCTGCGGTACAACACAAGGTGAAACAGAGTATAGTTACAGGCCAGGCTTTGAGTACCTGCCGCCGAGGCTCTCGTGCGCCACGCACGCGATCGTTCGAGAGCTCGCGCCTCGTGCTGCCCGTGGCACGCTCCTGTCGGTCACCGCGGCGCGTAACTGCACTCCCCGCTGGTCGCTTGCAAGAATATACCTATGTTGTTAATAAAGCAACGTGTCTCTGGCAGGAACATTCTAAAAGATCACACATATATATATAGCGAGAGAGAGAGAGAGAGAGAGAGAGAAAAAAAACAGATGGAGACAACAAGGGAAGTTTAATTTGACGTGCGACCTGAGACATGTCTCGCCAATGACCAAAAATAATGCGATTGCAAAAATTAGCAAGAGAAATGTTTGTACTGTAAACACAAATTTAGTACGACGTACAAAGACTTCAAGGAGAGAGAGAGAGGAAGTACTCCATTTTGCCCGTAAATGGATGGGTGGTGCCCTCCGTTCAGGGCCCCTAGGCTGTCTGCCGTCTTCCTCGTCCTGCCGATCAGGTTTTGCTGGTCGTCGCCCGAGGGTCTGAGAAGAATGGCTTGCCAATCTTCTAGAGAGTGTTCGGGATTGGGGTTGAATTGAAGAGCCAGGTTGTCTGTATCAGCTCTGCGTATTGGTTGCAGCGTGGGCATGTGGGTTTATTTATTACTTATTTATGAATACTACTAATCATCATATGAGGATTTTAGTAGTTTGGTTACAGATGCAGGATGCTCCACCACAGTAAAATGTAGAAATAGTTACACAATGTCAACATAGCATATAGATTATAAGACAGTTAGACATAATTTACATATCAGTACAAAGAAGAGAAGAAATAATTCAACGTGCCAGGAGCCCCTCAACATCATTCATAAATTGTGACAGTGTGCTCACGTGGACAGCATGTTCTGGCAGCTGATTTCACTCTTCGATGGCAAGAGGGAAAAAGAAAAATTTAAAGGAATTATTTCTGGGATGAAATTCTTTAAATAGTTTCTCATGGTTTCAGCGGGTCGTTCTTCCATCATTAGCAGTAAGGTATCTAGACTTATCTATGTTATTCCTATTAATGGCAGTTTTGAATAATAATTTTAGTCTGGGAAGCTTGGCTCGTTTTTCAAGTGATTAGATTCCTACGCTGTGGCTAAGTTCTGTAGGCGAGTCAGACAAGCTAAACCTCTTGCTAATGAAGCCAACAGCAAGCTTTTGTACTCTATCTAATTTACGAATGCTACTTTTTGTGAAAAGAAACCAGACAGGAGAAGCACATTCAAGCACAAGCCTAATTAGTGTAGTATATGCTAGGAGTTTAGTGTCGCGTGTTGCGTACTTTAGCCGTCTTCGCAGAGTTCTGTTAAGGCTTTTTAGTTAGTGATTCTATGTACACATTCCAGTTAAGATCACGTGGGAATGTTAGCCCTGGATACTTATATTCGTTGACGTTTTTTATTACGTTTCCGTCGATCTCATATGGGTAGCTTATTTTAGCTTTTTTTTTTCTTATCATCATGGCAAATGTTTTATCTATATTTATTTTCATTTGCCATTCCTTATACACCAAGTAGAGGTTTGGTTTATAGCAGTTTGGAGCCTTATATGAACCGAAGGGTTTGTTATTTCCGAATAAGGTATGCAGTCATTGGCAAAAAGTTTTATTTCTACGTTAATGCATTTTATTATGTCATTAACATAGAGAAAAAGGGATCGCGGAAAAAGCACTGAGCCCTAGGGGACACCGGAGCACACAGGTTTCTTCGCTGAATGGCTACTGTTACTTTCTACAGATTAGGTACGGTCAGCCAGAAAGTCCTTAATCCAGTTAACAACTTTCCCGTCGCCTAGGGTCTAGTTATTCTGAAATGTTTAGTATGAGAATCTCTGTCGAAGGCTTTCCATAAATTCAAAATATATGGCGTCCTTGGACCTGACTCCTACGATTGATTCCTGAAGAAATATCGTGTACATTTTCAATTAGCTGAGTTAGAGTCGATAAACCAGATCGGAAGCCATGTTGACAGGGACTTGATATATCGTTTTCTTCAACAAATGAAATTATATGTTTTAAAATTATATGTTCTAGTAATTTGTAACAAGTTGACGTTAGTGAGAACGGTCTATAGTTCGCAACGTTGTTTCTATTACCAGTGTTCTGAATTGATGTTATTTTCGCTTGCTTCCAGTCTGGCGGGAGTTTAGATTCCTGAAGCGAATTCCTAACTATCAGTAATAAGTATTTTGAGCACCATTCCGCGTACCTTATCAAGAACGTATCAGTAATGTTATCCGGCCCAGCGCTTTTTTAGGGTCAAGTTTAAGAAGGAGAGAAAGTATGCCGGTTTCTGATATGGTTATGTCTTGTAAGACTGGACATGTGCTGAGCTGTCAGTACTAGTCGGCAAAATGGTGTTATCTTGAGTAAACAAGGTGAGGAAGTAGTCGTTGAAGTTGTTAGCCTAAGCCGTACTTCCTTCGTTTGTAGCATCATGGCTTGGTTTTACACGCGGATTATTGTACCGCCAATTTTTTGTGTGCTTTTTGAATGAATGAGTAAGGAGTCCCGTTGTTAAAAGTTTTTTTGGCACTTTTAGAGCGGAGCTTTTAAGGGTTAGTTTCCCCAATATCGTTTCCGCCAGCAAACAAATGATGACACAAAACTCTGAGCAGCTACCACCATTTATGAGCGACGCGGCAACCAGACAACCAGTCTGGTTGCCGCCGTCACTTATAGTTGGCGGCAACCTTTCGAGCTTTTCCACTCTGGCTTGCCGACTTGCGGCCGGCCATTACTTCATTCCCACCATAGTACAGCTTCGCTGGTCTGCCTTCTTCACCAAAGTAGAAAGGCTGAAAGATTTTTTTTTTATTTATTTGGCAATTAAACCCTTTAGTTAGATTCGTTATTTGCTGTCTTTTAGTTTGAACTTTCTTAATCTTTTTTTTGTTTTTGATGTCTATTTATTTTCCGTTTGATGTGAATGATTTCACGCGTTATCCATGGGTTACGTTTTAGTATCTTTTTTATTTTAGTCGGGATATGTTTGCTTATACAATGAGAAATCCTAAGTTTGTAAGAATTTCAGTAGTCAGCTGCAATAATATCTGCCCGATGGGAAAGTTCATAAAAAGGGTCGAAATGATAATCAAAGTAATCCACGATGGCCACATCTTTTGCCCGATTATATTCTGCAATCTGAGTTATTTTACTGGTGTCTTTTAGCGCAGAGTCTAAATTCAGGGAGGCCACCACAATATGGGTGTAACAGATGCCGTCCGCGATGTCAACGTCGATTTCCTCTAGAAAGTGGTCACTCACAAATAATAACTCTAGTACACGCTTCGAAGTACCCTGGGAACTTGTGAAATCGGAAGCAGTCCGTGTTGGTAATTAAAGCAGATGTCGCAAAATCGGTTAGATCCACCGATGCAAGGTAGGGTGAGGTTCATGTCACACCAAGAAATTCCAGGTAAGTTGAAATCCCCTGCCATAAATATTTTATCATCTGGCTGAATGTTCGATGCCATATACGAACATGGTTTTAAAGAAATTGCATTTTCGTTTGGGGACCTATAAACACTACCAGTGTGCACATAACTATGATTTAGGATAATTTTACCCCAAAGTGATTCTTTCCCCTCTGGCGTCTCTGTGACCTTGAGATACTGAGATAAGCCCCCTCCCCGCGATTGCCTATCTTTCCGCATGATTTAATAGTTTGGGATATCGATTTCGTCGCCCCGAATATTCGCCGAATATTCGCGGTTTCTATTATAATTAGAACATCCGGCTCATAAGTCATGACCGTCGCCTCATCTTTTTCCTATTTATTCAGCAAGCTTCGCGTGTTTACGTTTATTGCATTTAGTATTGTCATTTTCTTAGCAGCTTTCGGGCCACGTCATTTCCATGAGATGTTTCCGGGGAAGGGTACAATGTCGCTCTTGATCTCGTCCGAAATGTACTGTACAGTTGGACATTAATTTGAACTTTATCGAAGAGTAGGGTGACCTTATCTCCAGATGCCTCGTTTTGTTTCGTTCTTTTGCAGTAGCTTCTTCCGGACTTCTTGAACGTTGTTTTGAAAAAAATTCCTTTTCACTGAAATGTTTCATCCTTTGAGCCTGTGGAAATTTCGCAAGATGGTCATCATGTTTCGAAATTCTATGAGCTTCAGGCCCCCCCCCCCCCCCCCTGCGAACCTTTGCCTACGTCAGTGAATTCTTTCTATCGCTACTGCGGGGAGTTGTAGGCGGTCTATTAAAATTCATTTTTTTACCATTTCTTCGAGCGTCCTACTGTCCTCCTGGCCAGTTTCTTCTAATCTAAAGATAATAAAGCTGTTTCTTCAAGTGTTGAAGAATAGTTGAATTTGTTTCGACCAATGCACCTTTGCAGTATATTGGTCGATTTTTGTTTTTACCTCACAGAGCTCTTTTACATTTCTTTCAATATCATCAACTCTGGCTAATGTGGTTTGTTGGCTTTTTTATTTTCCTTGAGTTCGGAACACATTGTAGCCAGCTTTTTCGTTACGTCGTAAAAATGGGGCCAGGACTCCTCTCAATGTTACGACACAGCAAGAGTAGCTTTTCTGACAGTTCATGAATGGCACTCCATACAACAAGTAGGCTCCGTGGGGATGGCAGCAAAAATAAACCATATCTCTTATTTCGCGACAAATTTGTGTAGTCTTTTCTCACCTGCACGGTGAACAAGAACATGTTAGTGGCCGTCATCCCTGCGTAGCCTCCGTGCCCACGAAGAGCGCTGTGATGGAAGTTTGCTTTTATATGCTCCGGTGGCGCAAGGGGCGTCGGTGCGTCCGTCGGTGTCGTTGTCGATGCGTGAAAAGCACCAATGCCTCGCAGCAGCTAGAAAGTTTCTATTTCGTCGCATGATCTCGGCACTTTCGATGTTGTCTTTTCCGTCCTAGGAACGTTTCCACCACACAGGATAGTAGACGTGTGATGGTCCTCCGTAAGATGGCCACGCGAGATAACGAACTGCAGTCGGCACCTGCACGATGAACAAGAACATGTTAGTGGCCGTCATCCCTGCGTAGCCTCCGTGCCCACGAAGAGCGCTGTGATGGAAGTTTGCTTTTATATGCTCCGGTGGCGCAAGGGGCGTCGATGCGTCCGTCGGTGTCGTTGTCGATGCGTGAAAAGCACCAATGCCTCGCAGCACCTAGAAAGTTTCCATTTCGTCGCATGATCTCGACACTTTCGATGTTGTCTTTGCCGTCCTAGGAACGTTTCCACCACACCGGATAGTAGACGCGTGATGGTCCTCCGTAAGATGACCACGCGAGATAACGAACTGCAGTCGGCACCTGCACGATGAACAAGAACATGTTAGTGGCCGTCATCCCTGCGTAGCCTCCGTGCCCACGAAGAGCGCTGTGATGGAAGTTTGCTTTTATATGCTCCGGTGGCGCAAGGGGCGTCGATGCGTCCGTCAGTGTCGTTGTCGATGCGTGAAAAGCACCAATGCCTCGCAGCACCTAGAAAGTTTCCATTTCGTCGCATGATCTCGGCACTTTCGATGTTGTCTTTTCCGTCCTAGGAACGTTTCCACCACACCGGATAGTAGACGTGTGATGGTCCTCCTTAAGATGACCACGCCAGATAACGAACTGCAGTCGGCACCTGCACGATGAACAAGAACATGTTAGTGGCCGTCATCCCTGCGTAGCCTCCGTGCCCACGAAGAGCGCTGTGATGGAAGTTTGCTTTTATATGCTCCGGTGGCGCAAGGGGCGTCGATGCGTCCGTCAGTGTCGTTGTCGATGCGTGAAAAGCACCAATGCCTCGCAGCACCTAGAAAGTTTCCATTTCGTCGCATGATCTCGACACTTTCGATGTTGTCTTTTCCGTCCTAGGAACGTTTCCACCACACCGGATAGTAGACGTGTGATGGTCCTCCGTAAGATGACCACGCGAGATAACGAACTGCAGTCGGCACCTGCACGATGAACAAGAACATGTTAGTGGCCGTCATCCCTGCGTAGCCTCCGTGCCCACGAAGAGCGCTGTGATGGAAGTTTGCTTTTATATGCTCCGGTGGCGCAAGGGGCGTCGATGCGTCCGTCAGTGTCGTTGTCGATGCGTGAAAAGCACCAATGCCTCGCAGCACCTAGAAAGTTTCCATTTCGTCGCATGATCTCGGCACTTTCGATGTTGTCTTTTCCGTCCTAGGAACGTTTCCACCACACCGGATAGTAGACGTGTGATGGTCCTCCGTAAGATGACCACGCGAGATAACGAACTGCAGTCGGCACCTGCACGATGAACAAGAACATGTTAGTGGCCGTCATCCCTGCGTAGCCTCCGTGCCCACGAAGAGCGCTGTGATGGAAGTTTGCTTTTATATGCTCCGGTGGCGCAAGGGGCGTCGATGCGTCCGTCAGTGTCGTTGTCGATGCGTGAAAAGCACCAATGCCTCGCAGCACCTAGAAAGTTTCCATTTCGTCGCATGATCTCGACACTTTCGATGTTGTCTTTTCCGTCCTAGGAACGTTTCCACCACACCGGATAGTAGACGCGTGATGGTCCTCCGTAAGATGACCACGCGAGATAACGAACTGCAGTCGGCACCTGCACGATGAACAAGAACATGTTAGTGGCCGTCATCCCTGCGTAGCCTCCGTGCCCACGAAGAGCGCTGTGATGGAAGTTTGCTTTTATATGCTCCGGTGGCGCAAGGGGCGTCGGATGCGTCCGTCGGTGTCGTTGTCGATGCGTGAAAAGCACCAATGCCTCGCAGCACCTAGAAAGTTTCCATTTCGTCGCATGATCTCGACACTTTCGATGTTGTCTTTTCCGTCCTAGGAACGTTTCCACCACACCGGATAGTAGACGCGTGATGGTCCTCCGTAAGATGACCACGCGAGATAACGAACTGCAGTCGGCACCTGCACGATGAGCAAGAACATGTTAGTGGCCGTCATCCCTGCGTAGCCTCCGTGCCCACGAAGAGCGCTGTGATGGAAGTTTGCTTTTATATGCTCCGGTGGCGCAAGGGGCGTCGATGCGTCCGTCGGTGTCGTTGTCGATGCGTGAAAAGCACCAATGCCTCGCAGCACCTAGAAAGTTTCCATTTCGTCGCATGATCACGACACTTTCGATGTTGTCTTTTCCGTCCTAGGAACGTTTCCACCACACCGGATAGTAGACGTGTGATGGTCCTCCGTAAGATGACCACGCGAGATAACGAACTGCAGTCGGCACCTGCACGATGAACAAGAACATGTTAGTGGCCGTCATCCCTGCGTAGCCTCCGTGCCCACGAAGAGCGCTGTGATGGAAGTTTGCTTTTATATGCTCCGGTGGCGCAAGGGGCGTCGATGCGTCCGTCAGGTGTCGTTGTCGATGCGTGAAAAGCACCAATGCCTCGCAGCACCTAGAAAGTTTCCATTTCGTCGCATGATCTCGACACTTTCGATGTTGTCTTTTCCGTCCTAGGAACGTTTCCACCACACCGGATAGTAGACGCGTGATGGTCCTCCGTAAGATGACCACGCGAGATAACGAACTGCAGTCGGCACCTGCACGATGAACAAAAACATGTTAGTGGCCGTCATCCCTGCGTAGCCTCCGTGCCCACGAAGAGCGCTGTGATGGAAGTTTGCTTTTATATGCTCCGGTGGCGCAAGGGGCGTCGGTGCGTCCGTCGGTGTCGTTGTCGATGCGTGAAAAGCACCAATGCCTCGCAGCACCTAGAAAGTTTCCATTTCGTCGCATGATCTCGACACTTTCGATGTTGTCTTTTCCGTCCTAGGAACGTTTCCACCACACCGGATAGTAGACGCGTGATGGTCCTCCGTAAGATGACCACGCGAGATAACGAACTGCAGTCGGCACCTGCACGATGAACAAGAACATGTTAGTGGCCGTCATCCCTGCGTAGCCTCCGTGCCCACGAAGAGCGCTGTGATGGAAGTTTGCTTTTATATGCTCCGGTGGCGCAAGGGGCGTCGATGCGTCCGTCAGTGTCGTTGTCGATGCGTGAAAAGCACCAATGCCTCGCAGCACCTAGAAAGTTTCCATTTCGTCGCATGATCTCGACACTTTCGATGTTGTCTTTTCCGTCCTAGGAACGTTTCCACCACACCGGATAGTAGACGCGTGATGGTCCTCCGTAAGATGACCACGCGAGATAACGAACTGCAGTCGGCACCTGCACGATGAACAAGAACATGTTAGTGGCCGTCATCCCTGCGTAGCCTCCGTGCCCACGAAGAGCGCTGTGATGGAAGTTTGCTTTTATATGCTCCGGTGGCGCAAGGGGCGTCGATGCGTCCGTCAGTGTCGTTGTCGATGCGTGGAAAAGCACCAATGCCTCGCAGCACCTAGAAAGTTTCCATTTCGTCGCATGATCTCGGCACTTTCGATGTTGTCTTTTCCGTCCTAGGAACGTTTCCACCACACCGGATAGTAGACGTGTGATGGTCCTCCGTAAGATGACCACGCGAGATAACGAACTGCAGTCGGCACCTGCACGATGAACAAGAACATGTTAGTGGCCGTCATCCCTGCGTAGCCTCCGTGCCCACGAAGAGCGCTGTGATGGAAGTTTGCTTTTATATGCTCCGGTGGCGCAAGGGGCGTCGATGCGTCCGTCAGGTGTCGTTGTCGATGCGTGAAAAGCACCAATGCCTCGCAGCACCTAGAAAGTTTCCATTTCGTCGCATGATCTCGACACTTTCGATGTTGTCTTTTCCGTCCTAGGAACGTTTCCACCACACCGGATAGTAGACGCGTGATGGTCCTCCGTAAGATGACCACGCGAGATAACGAACTGCAGTCGGCACCTGCACGATGAACAAAAACATGTTAGTGGCCGTCATCCCTGCGTAGCCTCCGTGCCCACGAAGAGCGCTGTGATGGAAGTTTGCCTTTATATGCTCCGGTGGCGCAAGGGGCGTCGGATGCGTCCGTCTGTGTCGTTGTCGATGCGTGAAAAGCACCAATGCCTCGCAGCACCTAGAAAGTTTCCATTTCGTCGCATGATCTCGACACTTTCGATGTTGTCTTTTCCGTCCTAGGAACGTTTCCACCACACCGGATAGTAGACGCGTGATGGTCCTCCGTAAGATGACCACGCGAGATAACGAACTGCAGTCGGCACCTGCACGATGAACAAGAACATGTTAGTGGCCGTCATCCCTGCGTAGCCTCCGTGCCCACGAAGAGCGCTGTGATGGAAGTTTGCTTTTATATGCTCCGGTGGCGCAAGGGGCGTCGATGCGTCCGTCCACGGAGCGAACCGCTGGATACCAATTGTCACAGTGCGGAGCAGCTCGTCTCCGTCCGAGGTGAGGAGGAGCGGCGCATCCTGTCAGCCGCCCTCTCGTCAAACCCCGAGATGGAACCCGGTTGTTGCCCCACCATTCCCTAGGACCCTCAGAGGTCGGAGGCTAGGGATGAACGTGGGAAGACAGAGAACTCGCTCCTTTGCGGGCCTCTCGAGGGGGATCTGGTGACGGGTGATTGTGTTGGACCGGTCTCGTCATATTCGCGCCCGTCGGCTCCCGGGAGACATATCAGTAAGTCGCTATTCTCCTTACCGATACCCAGTGTGTGGCGCGTGGCTGCGTTGTGTTAACTAGTCTCTTGCGCTAATTAAACTCTTTTAAACCCGGCACACCATTATGGTACGTTTGACTCTTCGGTAAGAGTCGCGTTTGTGCAACCAACGAGCGAACCCGCCGCGGCGGTTCGTACCTGAGTACTCTGCGGGGGTGGGAGTTGGACCACGGGCCCCTGTGAGTTCCGACCTATAGTTCTAAACTCGGTAGTCATCCCCACAATATATACTAAATATGTACAAAAGTCATATCAGCACCAGTGTAAAAATATAAGTCAATGAGGTATACTGCCTAGCGGGTCAAAATATCCATCGGTATGAAATGTCTATCGAGTCAAAGTGTTCAACCAGGTCAAAACGTCCATCGAGACGAAATGTCCAGAGTCAAGATGTCCAACATTGGACATTTTGCATAGGTCGACATTTCGTCTCGTTTGATATTTTGACCTGGAATCCACAAAGGGGGGCTTTCTCCCTCTCCTACCCCGTCCACTACACTGCGTCGTTCAAACACAACACCACACTTTCGAGCCGTAGCGGGCTCCGGAAATTATAGAAGGTTGGGGTTCCGTGTGGATATGCACACGGAACCCCAACCTTCTCCCCACACCAATCCCACCCGCATCATATGAGAAAGGAGGCTGGTCGACTCCAGCGCAGAGTGAAAGAAATGGCTCGAAGCTGTTCCTCCGGCGCGGTGGCGCTGGTACAGGACCAGAATCACCATCACCGAGCTGACTTGCCTAGCTGCACGGACAAAAAAAGCGCTTGACACCACGACACATATTACGTTTTCAAGGAAACGGTAAATTGAAATCCGAGTGTTTGCTCTTTGAAAACCGTAAAATATAAAATAAATGCACGCATGATTGTTTCAGACAAACTGCGCGCCCAATCATTTTGTAACAAAATAGTGGCGAGTTAATACGAGTCTCAATAAACTTTTTGACACAAAAATAAAATTTTCTTTGGTGGTCCGAGCAAACGAAACGTCATGTCCATTATTCCTTCGCAGATTGTTTCACTGAATAGGAGGTAAGAAGGGTTCGATTTCTTTGGTCTCGTCATTCGCTCGGGACTTCAAATTAAATTGTTGCTTTCGAGATATTTTTGTTCGCTTACTTTTACCCATCATTTTCGTTCTGTCCTTTTCCGCGTTTCTCTCAACTGTTTTGGGGACGCCGTCTCGCCATGACTTTGCTATCGGAAGGCCTTTCACGGCTTCGGCCCTTTCGCCACAGCGGAATTTTGAGCCACAATCTCTCTTACTGTTTACTGTGAATCAGGGTCGGCTTGCTAGAACCCGCATCTTAACAAAGGTTGGGTGAAAGAAAGCACTGCCAGAGTCAGTGTACCAGCTGAGCGGCATTTCATTCGCGTCGCCTCAGCCTTTGCAGTGTTAACGAAACTGCAAGCTTTATACAGCGTGCATGCATTGAACGTTTGAGACATCAATAATGTTATTAATACTCATTTTTATTGGCTCCGGCGCGGCACCGCAGAAAAGCAGCAGCCCGTACAATGCACGGAGGCTCGCGGTGCCTCGTCTAGATGATGGTGAGTATATGACGGTATAATATGACGATAACGTGTTCTTCTGATCGTCGCGAAAACCGCTGCCCGAGTTTCTGAAGTTCGGGGACGGTTGGGGCAAATTAGCCAGCAAGCCGAGGTGACCTTGCGGTTGTTCAATGAAGGTTTCGGGTGGTAACTCCCTGGCAGTGGCAGCGGACTGTAGGAGGTGGTCCGGTCGAAGTAGACGGCTGCCACCAGAAATCTCTATCACAATTGCTGGATCGCACATCCACGCTTGTTCGCTGCAGCCCGAGTGCGGCCACCGTACGGCCATCTTGCATGCCGCTTTTTTTTTCGTTTTGCTAGCGTTGCAGAGGCTGGCGGCAGCGTGCTAAAGACACGTTTTCTACTCGTTCGCCGTCATTCGCCGAAGTTATTCCTTAAGATCCTGTGTGAGCCGCGATACTTGCCGTTGAGAACACGTGGAAATTTTCACGAAAGCGCAGTGATGCAGGAAAAAGGCACAACTCCTCGAAAGCAAGTTTCGCCGGTCTCGCGGCTTGTTTAAAGCTTCCTTGGCACGCCGAAGTCCTGTGTCTCTGTATATTCGCACGCTGGGATACCGATCAAGAATCGACGCCGTGTGGACGTGTATTGCGAGTACAATGTGCGTGAAGCCGAATGAAACTTTGGGCAGCGTTTTACTTTTACTCTGATTACTGCATTTGTAATTTGCGGCACTCGCGGTCCAGAAACGAGCTTGATGCAGCGTCCAGTAGCGACGGAAGAGGGGGGAAGGCACGTCTTTTTTTTCGTCGTTAGACGATTTACAGAATACCGCGCACAACAGCTCCTCATCATTGATCAGTGCTGGCTCATTATCAGCCTACTTAATTGCACTTGACGTTTGAGCGCGGCTTGCCTAATTGTGATTGGTCGACAGATTGCACACGACCGTATGGGCGGCGCTTCAAAGATGTTCATTCTCGCCGTCTTCTACTTTTGCCTTCGAAAACCCTCCTTGCTTTACAGCTTTGCTCTATTCGTGCTCACATGTGATTCATTAGAGTAGATTTGGAACATAGCCATGGTTAATAGTACGTACATAAGAGCACGTACGTACAGATCACCCCCCTCCTTTTATTGATAGCAACTCACCGGAACAGCTGGGCGATCCAGAACTCAGTGGCCGATATAAATATGATCTAAACACATCTACACGCGACACACCTTCAAAACGTTGGTGCGGCGTCGATTGTTGACCGGTATCCAAGCGTGCGAAGGCACAAAGACACAGCATTTCGGCGTGCCAAGAAAGACGCGAGACCGGCGACACTTGCTTTCGACGAGTTGTACCTTTAGATACGGCTTCACACACATTGCACTCGCAAAACACATCCACACGGCGTCGATTCTTCATCGGTATCCAAGCGTGCGAAGGCACAAAGACACAGCATTTCGGCGTGCCAAGGAAGCTTTGAACACGCCGCGAGACCGGCGAAACTTGCTTTCGACGAGTTGTGCTTTTTCCTGCGGCACTGCGCTTTCGTAAAACTTTCCACGTGTTCTCAACGGCAAGTATCACGGCTCGCACAGAATCTTAACGGAGGTCTTCGGCGAATGACGACGAACGAGTAGAAAACGTGTCTTTAGCACGCTGCCGCCGGCCTCTGCAACGCTAGCAAAACGAAAAACACACTGCATGCAAGATGGCCGTCCGGTGGCCGCACATGCGGAGCGGGGATGCGTGATCAAGCAATTTTGATAGAGATCAGTGGCTGCCACCACTGATCTCTATAACAAGTGCTGGATCGCGTTTCCTCGCTTGTTCGCTGCAACGCGAGTGAAGCCACCGGACGGCCATATTGTTCGTAGACGATTTGCGGTTTTGCTGGCGTTGCAATGGCTGGCGGCAGCACGCTATAGACATGTTTTTTACTCGTTCGTCGTCATTCGCCGAAGACGTTTTTTAAGACCGTGTGTAACCGTCGAGACTTGCCATTGCGACCACGTGAAAAATTTTACGAAAGCGCAATGCCGCAGGAAAAAAGCGCAACTTATCGAAAACAAGTATCGCCGGTCTCGCGGGAAGATCAAAACTTCCTTGGCACGCCGAAGTGCTGCGTTTCTGTGCCTTCGCAAGCTTGGATACCGATCAAGAATCGACGCCGTGCGGATGTGTTTTGCGAGTGCAGTGTGCGTGAAGCCGCATGTAAAGGTACAACTCGTCGAAAGCAAGTGTCGCCGGTCTCGCAGCGGGAAGCGCGATCCAGCTATTGTCATTGAGATCAGTGGGTGCCACCCCGAGGCAGTAATTTCCAGTGCTTCAAACGTACAGTGTCGCGTTTACCTGGTACAGGACCTCCTCTACACTTACGACCACGTCGCACGTGAGTGCCACAGCACCCGCCTAGAGACCGCACTGGTTCGCATTCCGGCCGAAAGGTGGCAGTGCATCTCAGCTGTTCTGCTAGCGGTTCTGGTTCTGCTTTGACCGTGACCCACGTTTATTGACAGTGCGAGCTTCGTTCCCGTGGCCTCTGAGCATTTTCTGGAGTAATATAACAGCATAGTACCGGCGTGCGGTCGTGAATCACTACTGCGTGATGCACGTTGAAGAACCCAGGCTAGCGGTTGTACCGCACTAGCTAAATTTCTCATATACAACTGGGAGACCTCGTCGCCCGTTGAGGCAGGCCAAGTTCTAGGCTGTATAAACATACACGCAATCCCACTTTTTCTGGAATAGTGTGTAATTCCTTTGTGGTTCTAGTCGTGTCCGACTCTCAGGTAACACGAAATGACCACGCTGGTAGATTTGGCGTGGTTTTGGAGCGCTGTTTGTCAGTATCCTCCTTATATGCACACGTCAGTGTGTACGAGCATTTAGCGCTTTCAAAACGCGAGCATAGAACTTTTACTTAGAACGGTTTTGGATCGCCCACTAACGGAAATCATTATGAGTAAGTCAGGCACGTTGCCAGGAGTTTGTTTCGGGGGGGGGGGGGGGGGGCGCCCATGACAAAATTCTGTATGAGGGGGTGGGGGAGAGGAGGATCCAGCAAAATTGAAGATTTCGGGGAGGGGGGGTGGAGCACCTCCCCCCCCCTTCGAAATCTCGGCTACGTGCCTGGAGTAAGTACAATCATAGTTAGACTAACATTTGACAAAGTGTGACATAATTTCGGCAGGTTATGTTAGAATTATCACCCTGGACAGCCAAAAAAAAAAAAAAACAAGGCACTCATTTCATTACAAACCGCCTGTTTCAGAACGTCGTGCTTTCTGCGTTGTGGTCTGCTCGCGTGAGCACTTTTGCGAGAGCTCTCGGAGAACGCTCAAAACGAGATCAAGAGCGTCGTCACACAAAATAGCGCGCCCTTCACCCGCAAAGACGCGAGGCATTCAACGAAAGCTCCGGCTGCCGTCGCGCCTGTGGCACAGACACCGGACACCCCACGAGCAAACCATCAACCGAGTCGAAAACGACACCATAAAAAAACAGCAGAAATCTGTCGCGCCGGCGCGAGCCCGTCGCACATCGCTCACGTGCCGAGGTCCGCCGTGGCGTCGCGCAGATGAACGGAACGAGTGCGCCTGGACTCGAGTGTCCCCAAGTGCGCGATGGGGGTCACGTGGTTTCTGGGCCGCGTTTACAAGCTGCGAGAAGGAGACGAAAGCCTCGTCGATCGTCTCTAAGCATCTCCAAGCTTTCCTCAGGCCCCCCCTTCCCTCCCCCCCCCCCCCTGCTCTCAGCACCACGCGGCAACGCACCGATACGCATGAGAGACCAATGTGCATAGAGAATGTACGCCATTAAATTTCAAACGATGTCCATGGTCCGAGTTGCACTCTCTCCGAAATCAGGGCTCTCTAAACAGAGCCGGAGAAGACAGGCCGTGGCCGGGAGGAAAGAACACAGGGCCATTTCTTTGTGCTCTTGAAATCTCCCAGGGGCCCTTCCGAGAGAAGACGCGCCTCCGTGGTCGCCGTCTCCGGGACGCCCGACGACGGCCCCGACCCCGTGTCGTCAACTCCGAGTCGCCTGGCGACGTCGTGGCGACGTCGCGGCCAGGTCTTGGCACAAAGGGGTTCGCTGTGCGAGGGCCGGCAGCTAGATCTCGGCGACGCCTCGCCCGACAAGGCTCCTTTTTGCAACTTTCACCACCTGTTCGCAACTCTCGACACATATGTAGACAAAAAAAAATAATGATTAGGTGGGCTTGTTGGAAAACTTTGCCTGTCCTTCGCGCTATTTATTGTTCAGAAGGCAGAAAAGAGTTCGTGCCGTGCTATGTGCCAGGTCTATACACCATGGTTTTCCTTGATGTTTACCCGCTACGTTCAAGCCGGGAACCGACCCACTCGTCACTAAAAAACTTGTCACAGGACAACTGGTCACAGCTGCCTTCTGAATCCAGGCCATATCGTCGTAAGAATACTCGGCACAAGGGGCAGTTCGTCACCGGAACACTGATCGCAAAGTCGTCTGTGTTTTGGTGGGAACAGGATCAGTGTTGCTTTACAGAAGAGAACCGCAGCGTCCTACATTATTCCTATAATTGGTTTACTAACCAAAGTAATTTGGAGCCGACTTAGAAATACTCTTAGGTCGCACGCGTTTGGTAAGACTACGTTCAAGAAAGTTAGAAACAAACGAACACTCAAAGTGGGCCCTTTTACCTATAGATGTTTTGTACACGGATAATACGAAATGTATTTCTGGCATTTGTTAATTATGTTGAGATAAGTACTGCAAGGTAATCAATGAAAATTCACGAGTCCGTTAATAATATGGCCGTCAGTGGCACCCCTACTACTCTTAGGTCGAACAGACCACTCTACTGAGCTGCGTCCAAACATTCAAAAAAGCGAAAAAGTATTCTGTTTAGGCGCAGGGGTCTCAAGCACGCGGCCCGCGACTCGCTGGGACGCGGCCCCCCATCATTAAGCCGGTGCGAACCCTCGTTCCCATGTTACAAGTGCTAGATGCATCATAAATAATGGTATCACATCGTCAGTTTACGCTTACAACGTAGCTCTGCCCTTATAACCTGGACACATATATTTCTTTATTGCGTTTCTTTTGGACTCAGTATTGTTTTGCCTTAAAAAGGGGCGGTGCAACGATATTCGTTTTGAGCGTTTTTCACTTTGTATGAGCTTACTGGCACTAGTGGGACCCAAGTACACTCGCACGCAACGCCACTGACCAAGAAACCTTTTTGTTGCGGTGTAATTTCAAGGAGAAAAGCGAGCGTTTTCTTTCAATCTCTCATTCGCAAATTTTGATGACGTACCCTGGTGGTAGTAGCATCCTCCAGGGACGATATTTGAATGCGGCTCATAGATTGGACCCGAGCATTGCGTGGGCACTCAATTTGGGCTCGTGATAATTGATAGCTCGAGAAGCATTCGGGTAGTGGCCCGTGTCCAATCGCTGCAACGACGGCAATAGCCGAGCCATAACAATGTCTGGAACTCAGCGCGTGTCCTGTGCTTTGCCAACCCCAGCGCGTGGCTATGATCAACATTGGCGGCATATAATCGGCTCCAGATCACGTGGGCGCTTGTTCTGGCTGCGAGTTGAGGGGGTGAACGCTGTTCGTTTTTCTTTAATTTTTTACTGGGACTTCTATTGCGTGGGGTGAAAAACGAACGCGTGTTTCATAGGTCATTAACGTAAGGGATCCGTTCTAAGCGGTATTTGCGCAAATTACAAAAATTGTCGCATAGCCACTTTAATTTTTGCTTTCGAGCTCTTCCTCGTGCAAATCACCTGTTCGATAATCCCACTACTACGCTACAAGCGCGAGCTCTCAAGGACGCACCTTGGCTGCGCGCTCTCTTGCTCACTAGGAGAAACTTCAAAAGAGCTCTGAGCATCAGTTTCTAGGAGTCAAAAAACCAAATTTAAACACAATTAGCTAATAATTCTGCTATAAAACTTGCCAGGCAACGAGAAACCGTCGTATGAAGTGTTTTTTACAAGAAAGGTTGAACTTGATCAATTCCAAAGAAAATTGAGCGGCACGGCAGCGAGAGTTGACTTGCTCTTTTGTTCCATTGAAAAATTCAAGCAAGTTAGCGGTGCGGTGTAATTTAAAGTTTTCTCATCACATCAGCTATGGGCCTAAAGTTATCACATTAGGAAATCAAAGCTAAGGATGAAAGTTTACGAAACGCTGAAAGCATAATGTCCCTTCTCTAGAAAATATGAAGTCAGCCACTGAGAGACTCGCCTACTTTGCAAAGTGAAAACCAATTCTGTATATTTTTGCCCTAAAACACCCCCCCCCCCCCCTCCGCTCTCTGCGTTGGCCCTCGACCTTTCGGGGGTGAGCAATCTGGCCCCCGCACCGGAATGAGTTCGAGATCCCTGGGCTTGAAGAGAGTAAAAGTGTGCACTTCGTTTTCTTTTCGTTTTTCCAGTTGTTTCCTTTGCTATTTTTCGCTTTGTCTTTTTTCAACTAAAAAAATCTAAAGTGATCTTTCGTATCGAAGTCTGCGTAATGGCGGGTGTATTTGGTATTCAAAAATTGCTTCCGCAATCACCACACTTTGAAATATTGCAAAAACCGTAGTTATCTATCTGAGACATCTGTATAGTCTGCACAAATTCAATAAGGACAAATTTCGTTATATGATTTACTAGCCTTTGAACATATGTCATACGTAACGTCCTAGCCTGTGGTTTCCGTTTCGTAGTACATAAATTCATATATGATCGGGAGTACATGCATTTATTCTGATTTAGTTCAAGTCGGTGTAAGATTTCCGAGAATGTTTGTAGATGGTTTTAGATGTTTACTATTTCAAATATTGACTATTCCTGTAATAAAACCGAAGCAAATTAATTTTTATATTAAAAAAAGTACGTTGTGTAACAAATTAGGCTATATTAGGAGTGCTGGGCGTGACTATAACTCTCCGGCATGGCAAGAATTCCTCGTACGAGATGCCCTGTGCCGAGTTTACCAACCGTCCGAGTTCACCTTTGACCAGTTGGCCTGTGACGACTGGGCTTGTGACGAGTTCTCCTAGACCCGACCAACCCCTGTGGAAGTGTGTTTCCGCAAGCGAGCTTTCAGAGGCTTGGCTTTCGTAGGGAAGTGATGGAGGGACTATATTCCGTTCACCCTAAAGGGCCCGTGCAACGATATTGGGAAGGAATGTTTCTCGCTTTACACAGGCTCACTGGCACTAGTAGAACCCCAGGATACTCGCACATAACACCAGTGACAAAAAAGGCTTATAGACGCTTTCAGCGAGTCAGTGACTCCAGCTGTCACCACTCGGCGCCCCCTTCGCGCGCTTTCCGGGCCGCCATAGCCGACCTGGGCAACCTTCAGTTTCTCGCCGTTGCTCCGCGTCGTGTGCTGCACCGGCCACCACCGGAGCTTTGTTTTCGTGTTCTTTTACGTTCCCCGTTGAAATCGTGTGTTCACGTTAGGCCTTTTCGATATTTCGGGCTCTCATTCAATCATTTCATATCTATATTTCAACATAGCTCTCGTATTTTCTTATTTATGGAATGGAATCGGGCAGCGATTGGATGGACGACACAATATTATGGCCTAGGCTTCAAAGACCATGAAAGGTCGCCACATTCTTACGTTTTTCTCGCTACTAAAGGGCAGTCAACACGATTGCGACGTATGCAAATTTCAACTGACACAGCAAAGCTATCGCAGTCGTGCTTCTCGCTGCATGTGCGCGCTTGTTTCCGTAAAGCCGAACCGCATGTAAGCGATTTAGCGTGCGACGAGACGAGCGACGGCGACAACAACGAGCGACGGAGATTTCTCCGTGTCGCCCGTCGCGTCGCTCGGTTTTTTGGATTTGTAGAAAACGTTGTTCACCGTCTTGGTCCCTTGCTCCCGTCGCTTCCATGCGGTTTGCCTCGTCGCGCGACTGACCGAGCGACAGCGAAGCGGGTCGCCGTCGTTTGTCTCGTCCCTCGCCAAATCGCTTACGTGCGGTTTATACTTAATTACTTTCGATGCAAACAGCATTGAACCATTGGCGCTTCGATATTAAGTATAAACCGTATGCAAGCGATTTGGCGAGCAACGAGGCAAGCGACGGCGACCAGCTTCGTTGTCGCTCGGTTACTCGCGCGACGAGGCAAACCGCATGAAAGCGACGTTAATAAGCGACCTAGCGGCGAGCGACGTTTTCTAGAAATTCAAAAACCAAGCGACGCGACGGGCGACAGTGAGAAATCTGTGTCGCTCGTCGCTGACTCTCGTCGCTGACTCTCGTCGTTGTCGCTCGTCGTTGTCGCTCGTCTCGCCGCACGCTAAATCGCTTACATGCGGTTCGGCTTTACGGAAACAAGCGCGCACATGCAGCGAGAAGCACAACTGCGAAAGCCTTACTGCGTCAGTTGAAATTTGCATATGTCGCGATAGTTTTGACTGCCCTTTATTACCATCAAAAGCGTAAGAATGTGATGAACTTACATGGTCTCGTCACAATGTTTTTCTTTTTTTTTGTAGAGACGGCGTTGGAGATGTGCTATATAAGGCGTGATGAAAATAATCCCTGGAGAAGGGGAACAAGAGGGACATAGGACAAACATAAATCTCCAAACATAGCTAGGTGACTGGTGAGCGACCGAAAAAATCCGCCTGGTCCGGGTATCGAACCCGGGACCTCTCCATTACAGGTGGATTGCATTATAATTATAACCTTAAATTGCAAGCTTCACCCTTGTTGGTGCTAGACTGGTGGCAGCTGATAAAACCCGTTTGCTCTACCGACGTCTAACCCCTGGTTAGCTCAGTTGGTAGAGCGCTCCACCTGTAATGGAGAGGTCCCGGGTTCGATACCCGGACCAGGCGGATTTTTTCGGTCGCTCACCAGTCACCTAGCTGTGTTTGGAGATTTATGTTTGTCCTTTGTCCCTCTTGTTCCCCTTCTCCAGGGATTATTTTCATCATTCTTGTCCAGCTCGCTTGCACCTTTGCATTTAATTGCATTATAAATATAAGGCGTGTACGAAATAAACTTTGCAGCTGAGTTTGAGACGTTGCCTCCTCTTTTTCTACCTTCTGTTGTGTTCTCTTTTCTGCCCCAGTCTCAGGTTTACAATCATGTTCATACTCCTGCGTTGGATCCCGGGACACACGGGGATTAAGGGAAATGAGATTGACAACAAAGTCGCGAAAGAGTGTAGTCGTTCCCTCCTTTCCGACAGACCTGGCCAATCTCAACGAGATCACCTGCGTTAAAACGTTTGAGTAAAGAGTACGATCCTATAGCTACCATAAATAAGGCAAAGAAACAACTACAGCAGCTACTACAAAACAGGCATCCCGAAGAACAGGACCCTATCCCTTGTGGACTCAAAAGATAACAAACAGTTCTCCTGAGAAGGGTAAGGACAGGATGTGTTATAACCCCCCACCTCATCAAGAAATGGGAGACACAAGCAAAGTTGAGACAAGACCCGAAATTCACACCAAATATCGATCACCTGCTGTGGGACTGCAAACACTTCAGAAGAGAAAGAGAGGATGCACATGCAACAATAGATCCCGAAGATAAGCCCGAAAACCTTAAGGAATGGATAAAACCAGCAGGGGATTCCGGAAGAAGACTTCAACTGCTCAGATCTGTCATTTCCTACCTGTAGAAAACGGGCCTCAGTAAAACTTTTTTGAATTTTTTCTTAGGCCATGCCGTAGAGCAATAGGTGAGCGGCGTTTGGCCACTTCCGGTTCCTTAAGAATTTTTGTTAAGCTTTTGACAAACGATGACGATCAGCTGCAACGCTGTCTAAGTATGGTTCTGAAAACTACAGTCTGGAGGTTTCATAATTATGCTTGCACAGGCTTGCAGCTCATTGTCGTCGCTTGCCACTAGTGAAACAAAATTTCCTAAGGAACCGGAAGTTGTCAAACGCCGCTCACCTATTGCCTGAGTTTTAATTATAAAAGAAAATAAACGTATTTCATCCATCCATCCATGGGCGTATGCACAAAAATGAGAATTTCAACTGGACAGCAATAAACATCGCGATGTTCCCCGGGAATATTTTAAGTGGCGGTCATGAAATAATAATAAGCAGTAAGTAACGTTTGGACGCGTGCACTTTTTATGCCAAGGCTCCAGTCGTTTTGCCGCCGTCCATATTCAGATGCATGAAAGGTGTGCGTAAAAAAGCCCGCAACTTAAGCGCGAGACACATCATCATCATCATCATCCTCATTTATTATTCCTTGAAGGCCCAGATGGCATTATACAAGGGAGTGAACACCTAAAAAAAAAATAACACAACAATTTATTTACAAAAAACATGGACGGTAGACTCGTCCGATCCGACGTCCGACCCAACAGTCCGAACGCCGCTCCGAAATGCCGCACGCGACAGTTTGAGACACACGCTTCCGACCTTGCATGCGACACGACGATCCGTTCGGCTCCGCCCAGGAGATCCAAGCGCTCCCGCGGAGGTTCACGTTCATATGCAGTGTAGATTTCTGGTCCCAGATTGACGGTTCAGCTTTCTTGCTAGCGCGTGCATTCTTTGCTGAGGCCATCTTTCTCGAATGGGTCAGCGGGATTCACGCGTCCGGCTTCCCGTCGCCCTGGTCAGTCCCACCAGACCCATTACGTCATCATGACGTTCGCGCTAGCTGTGCTGTCGTTGGCTGGACGCTTCCGATACTCCGTCCGCCGTGCGAAACTGTCTGGCACGTTGGACGCACGACGGATCGCCGACCCGACGCCTGAAGCGACCGAAATTTTCGGATCAGGCAGTCGTATTACCTGGATCGGACGTGGGATCGAATAGATTTTTCGCGCATGTGTCTCGCGCTTTAGGCTCGAAAGCCCTTCGTAGTCCTCCGAGTGGCTCAGTCCAACTGTCTCAATGGCTGTATGCTACAAGGGAAACATCTTGATCACAAAATTAAACTAAAACCACATTGAACAAAAAATCAACCGCGTGCACGTTAAAACCGAAGCCAAGCAAATTGAAGCAACGCAATGGATAGATGCATGAATGGATGCAGCAGAACCCTTTGAATCAAGCGGCAACTTGCGCCACCTAGTCACTTTTTTGTTTTCTTAACATTTATTTAACATACAGTTATGTACGATCCGTATGATGGAGGCGCCCCTATGCAACCGGGTGCCCTCCCTTTACACCGTACGTTTCGCCTTGAAGGGAATAAGAATATATTAACCATTCCCTCGACATATGCCAGGAGTCAGATAATCTCTTCTTAATTATTTCCACCTTCCACATGTTTACGTTTCTTTCACTATCCCGAAATCCCAGTGTGTTTGTTAAATTAGTCGCTTCCTCAGCTACTACAGGGTGAAGCCTCTTAGAGTAAAGTATCAAGTGCTCAGCCATCTCCGCCGCCTCTACACAAGCTCCATACACCGTATCTACTTCCTGATATCTCGCTCTAAAGGTCTTAGCCCGCAACACTCCCGTTCACGCCTCGAACATCAAGGGGCTCCCTCTAAAGTTGTCGAAGATGGGCTCCTTAGTGATGTCCTTCTTAAATGACCTTTAAAGGGATTGTCCGGTGAAAACCGGAAGTTCTTAAGATTTCGTGATGGTTACCTGGTGGGAGCCTAATGATTAACATAGGCCATTTTTATTCCATTAAACGACACCCCAATTTAGTGTAATCAACGACAGATAATTGAACGAAACTCCATGCCGAATTTCGCAAGTAACAACGGCTGCACTCCCATGCCTGACGTGACGTCACACCAGTCTTGCAATGGACCTCTTGGCGAATATGTGCTGCCACCTAGACACGCGAATCGGTTCGAGACTAGGTGACTGGAAAAACAACGCGCGCCCTAGGCCTCTCCCACCCGTTCCACACCCAAAACGTCATCTACATCCTGTTCACCCATTGAGGCGATGTGACCTAGATACGGCTCCCCCAAGCTCACCTTTGTCCCCGTCGTGCGTAATCTTCCGCCCCGAGATCGACACAACGAAACCGCTCAAAGGCGGGAAATGCAAGATGGCGGATTGTTTGGAACTAGATACTCTCGAACCCAGGCGCATGAAATACTCCGCGCATGTGCACTGCGTATTTCTACAAAAGGTCCATTGTCATATCCTATGCCTCATTCCTCCGTGGGAACACAGTGCTCCCGACGCACCGTAGCATTCCATATTACTCGCCACTGTAAATGTCGCGGAGAAGTGTGGAGCGTGACAACCGCACAACGAAAATCATGCTAAAAAAAAAAAAAAATCTAACGCAGCAGCGAGGGTGAACCACGTCGTACCGCTCACGCGGAGGACAAAATTCGAAGTGCACTTCAGTTCGGCGCGTTCTTTGCCTGATGTTACCTCAGAAACTCCGCTTCCTTGAAGGTGGAAGAGGAAAACGCCGTTTATGCACGCTTGGGTTAAAATACAATTACTCCTCCAGGGAAGCACACAAAATTCAGATTTGTCGTGGAAGATGCTCCTACAGCCATTGACAATGAGGTCTAAATGTTTTCATGAATACGAAATTTGACCGGATAATCCCTTTAAAGGGGCCATGAAACGAATTTTGGGTTGGGATGAATGATTCTAAATTGGGACTTTACTAATCGCATATCGTTTAGTTGGCCAAAAGAAAGAGGCTAGAAAGTCAAAAGCCAGCTTTTCGGTACGAACATTTGAAAATATAGCGGACTATTTTGTACCTTCTTGCCTTCGAAAGCTCTCCGCCTTTTCACTATGATACATCCGCGGTTCCAAAAGCGCATCACCGGCGCCAAACTGACGTCAGCAAAGCTCAGCTCACGCATTGGACACGAGAACTGCGTCACTCGGACGTATGCTCTCGTCAACAATCGATCCGTCGACGAATATTTGGATTCGCGTTCGTGGCCAATGAGTGCCCTGACGGAACTTATTGTCACGAGGGAATGACAAGTTCTATAGTGTGCATAAAAAGCACGGCGGAAGCTAGGAGTCATCGCACCGGTGCCGAAGGTATGTCACGACCACGTGATTTCACAATGCGCATTTGAGTTGAGGATTAAAGCTAAGGAGGAAGAAGTAGGAAAAACGTTTCATGACCCCTTTAAGGCCTGTTCACACATGCAGCGGAGCGCTACAAGCATAGCGCTGACCTCGTGATAAGCGCGTGCTGACGGGAGCGTTCACCAGCATTCCATCGCACCGTCAAAATCGTTGCTGGTAGCAGCCGATGAGCAGCTGGCGACACGTGAGCAGCGCTACATCAGCGCTTCGCTGCGTGTGAGAACCGGCCTTTACATTTCCAAGGTCAATTTAGTCTGTAGGCATGCTTCCCATATTTTCCACTTTAGCTCTCTTCGTAACCTTTTTTTCCCCCATAAATATGAATATAGGCTTTTTGAGTTCGCCTTGTTTATGTGTGCATCGACGCTTCTTACCTTTAAATAGCAAAGAACTCTTCGTGCCCATCGTTCTGCATCTACTTATTTTAGCCTATCCTAAATTTCTATCTTACTGCTAGCATTCCTGTCGTTGAATGAGGACCATCCTATATCTCCATGTACACCTTGGTTCGGCGTTTTACCATGTTCTCCCAGCGCCAATCTACCTAATTTTGGTTACTTTATTTCTAGCCTGGACTGGACGTCCAGTTTCATACACAAAACTGCATTTGCAAAAGTCAGGCTCGGGACCATAACGCCTTTCCATATCTCCATCACCACCTTAAACCTCTCATAGTGTAACAGTGGTCTGTTTTTCATTACTGCCGCATTTCGGTTGCCATTACGAGTTACTCAGTAACAAGGCCCAGGCCTTTGCGCGAACTTGTTTGTTGTTTGCTGCGTATCGGTGTGGGCGGCCGAGCGTGGGATCCAAACGACATGTTCGGTGGCGGAGTTATCTTATTTTAGGGGAGAAGGCGGAGTTGCTTTATAGCTATGAACAAAAGAAGGCTTCGCTCGGTTTTCTATTCCTTTCTTCTGCAGCTATGAACCTCCTTAGACCTTACATTCCGCCGGACCGGGGGATGGTGATTATTTGTTCCACAACCACGCGGTCCGTGAATAAGTTGCTGCATAATTGTTATTTTATTATTTTTTTATTTTTAGAAATGGGTAACTTTTTTGTGAACACAACAAATCTTTATTCTGGTATATTGATCGTTATCTTTCACACAAACGTCCTTAGTCAATGGGGCATGAAACATCAACAAAGAAATTCGCTTCTTTTTATTATCACGGACGTTCTCTGACCTCCGTATGCTCCGTGGTCACCCAAACCTGACTCGAGGAGAATCGGGTCGGGAGCTTCGTAGTCTCGGTATTGGTAGGGGAGGGCGATAACTCGTCGTTTTAGAAAATTGATATCTTGCCCAAATAGAGGGATGGGTAATGACTCAGGATATGAAGGTACGTCCTGAAAATATATTTGTTCCCTGTTGATAGACTTGATTTGTGGAGCTAAAAACTGCGAATAATCAAAAAGGCAAACGTCGAAATGCTGGATAATCAAAATGTTGAAACGTTAAACGCCGAACAATGAAGACAATAAATGTGCCAAGCGTCAAAAGGCAAATCTGAACTGGCAACAATATGTATTTATTAGACTTAGAAACATATTTCTGTAGGAAAAACTGGAAGGGGCAAAGAAAGCAGAGAGGATGGGTGGGCCGGTATGAGGAACAGAGTTTTGGAGGCTATTGCGAGGGGAATATTTCGATGGCTCACGTTACCGATCATATCGAAAAGCGAAACGTTCCGGGCTAAGAAAGTCACCCTTCACTCAAGATACGCTGATGCACGGGCACATTTAGGGGGGAGCGGGGGGGGGGGGGAAGGAGGCGTCCGTCTCTCCCCCCCCCCCCCTCCTAAACTGCCCAAGGTCAATTTTGTTTTAATACAATCATTGATATACACCAGCCAAAACTTTTGTTTTTGGTGACATAGCAAATAGTGTGACATAGCGTCAAATCTCAGAAGACTCACCCACTCCCCCCCCCCCCCCCCCCCTCCCCACCACCACCACCACCACCTCCGCCAGCCGGATGCCTACCGCCCCTCCAAGGCCTGACCCATAATCTGCTCCTGCTCTGATCGAGGGGGTGCTATCTTCTCTTCGCAGCGAAACATCGCGAACGCCTCAACAATCGCGAGTCGTTTCATTGCTCGGAACACCTAGCCGCAGTTCCCTAGCTTCGACGTATTTAGAAGGTAGCACTGTGTTTAAAGGAAAAGGCCACTTTGGTTTCTGTGTCTAGTTAGAGTTAGATCATAGCGATGCTCGTAGGATCCATCAGTGCCAAGTTCTACCTTTCTCTCCCATCTGGCTTTCGTAGCACCGCGGAGCTCGTCGAAATAACCACAAGGTGGGAGCTTACGCACTTTTGCGGCTGCATCTTTTCGTCGTTTAAAAATGCTCCATCATTAGGCTTAGAAGCATTGCCTGGAAGTTATATCAGTTTAATCCTGATATGAATATGGCACGACGTTTCGTGTGTCAAGACGTTCAGCAAGTTTTCTTTTCCTCGTACTTATTTCTTTTTGCGGATTACGGCTGTTACGGCGCTAAGTCTGCACTTTCGAATTTTAATGTAGGCTCAGATCGAGGGGAAAGCAGTTGAAATCAGGAAGGTATAATTGCCACGGTATCAAAATGAATGTATCATATAGATCAGAAATGCGACTTGAAACGTTTCATCTGAACAATACAGTGCACGAAGACTGGAATAGCGAATCAGCACGCAAAACGCCGCCGCACGAACCGCTATCATAACATCTCTTTTGACCGCAGTGATGCTTGCAAAGCGCCGAGTGCAGAAGATATACAAAAGTGATGTTCACATACACGAAGCAAGTTACCTAAAGACAACACAGTCCGTGGCTTCAGTCCAGCTCAGGTTATCAATAGAGTCGACCATGCCATCAGATGAAACAAATAAAAGTCATTGGCAAAAATGATCAGGCCAAAGTGAGCCTAACGCAGGTATATTATCAACCGACGTCCGCGGACCTTCAAAACAATTTCCAATTAAATTGCCAATGCACTATTGGACACACCTTAAAGCCGAAAAATATTAACGTCGCTGCCCGAAAACTTGAATCCGCGTGTAGTACTGACCATTCTAAAATTCCAACCGCACTCTCAATCGTTCGCTGGAAAGAACGTTTCACAAAAGGCGCTACCGCACTGTTGTGTCGCTACTGTACATAATCATCATCATGATGTGGATATGTGATTAAAAGATGAAGAACGCGTGAATAAAGGCAGTTTGAGTTGGAACGTTGCCGTGTTCGGACGCATTTCTTACTTACAGATACAACATAATTTTGGCGACGAGGATGTTGCGATCTCGAGCATAGCTGTTACTGGTCCGGTCGTCCTACGGTATGCACTACAATGAACAACGGCAGCCTTCCGCCGTTAGCTTCGTTTCAAGAGAAACCAGGAAAGCCTCCCGTACCTTGGAAGCAATGGCGCCGGATGTTGAAGAATTACCTGATGGTCGTGGACGCCGGCAAGTTCAGCTCTGAACAAAAAAAAGGCTATGTTGATCCACGCGTTAGGCACGGAGGGGTAACGCATTTTCTACACATTGCCGCCAAGTACGCCCGCTTCAATTTTTACGCCTACTACGAGCATAGCGGATAAAAATGGAGGCCAAGGCAAGTCACCATCTACACCGGATGCTTACATTTCTGCAACTGCTACGTTGGAGAAGAGATATGTCGAGACATACAACGCCGTAGCCGAGCGAAGAAAATTTTGACAGCGAGCCCAAATGCCCGACGAGAGTGTCGAGGAGTTCGTCACAGCCTTGAGAAGTGTTGCCACCACATGCGACTTCGGGACGACTCTGGGTGAGGCTCTACGCGACCAACTGGTTGAAAAGGTTCTTCTACCTACGGTACGAGAACGTCTTCTGCTCGAGGGCTCTGCGCTCAGCTTGGACAGAGCTGTTCAACTGGCTCATCAGGTGGAACAAAGCAGAAAGGAAAGCCAGCTCATGGATGCCAACTCGGCAACTTCTACACCAGTTCAAGTTGTGCACGATACCAAGCCAAAGTTGACTGGAAAGGTCCACCAAACAAAGGGACATGCTAGAGATGCGGCTCAACACAAAACTGGGCCAATCCATCAAAATGCAAGGCACAAAAAAGTAAATACCGAAAATGTCATAAACGTGGACATTTCGAGTCAGTCTGCCGACAAGAAAGAAGTGCACCAAGCAGCACACGCGAGGTGAAGATTGACCATGCCGGTGCTGAACAAAATGCAGCCCAACTACATGTACGATGCTAAAGTTGAGGCTTGGGCGAGTTGGTACATACTTCGGAATTAAAAACAGCGCGAGAAGACGAGGACCAGACAAAGAAGTGACACGGACGTAGCGCTGAAACAGACCACGACGAACAAGAACGCTGGATCCACAAACACCCGAGAAAAGCAACAACGGCCACGAATCCACCGACCCCAACCCAGCGAGCTGGGCAGAATATCGGCCTAGCAGGCAGCCGACTCGGCGCAGCGTTGCTTCGACGGTACTTGGCCAAGACCGTCTGCCCACGACCGGCTGGCGCGCTGAATGGAATGTGCCCGCGCGACCCTTGTAGACCCTTCCCGTATTATACTTTGATCGCTGACCTCAATTTTAGATTAAGAGGTGAGGTCAATATCTTCCCCTTGTCATCTCCTTGTTTTCCGTGGCAGTGTTGACGAACACTGTCGTCGAAAAGGGACTCTCGTCGATTCTATCTTCTTGTTTTGTGTAATATATATAGAGCTCGAATAAACGCCGTATGGATTACCTTCATAACACGGTATGTGCGCTTTGTTATTAGCGTGCCATTTTTATTCTGACATGACTGCACGTCACTGTCGAGCTATAACAGTTCGCTGGGAGCTACGTGCAATGCCGGTCCGAACCTTCCTTTGCCGAGTGTCACGTCAGTATCGAGTTGCAATCGTAAAAGATCGGTCCCGAAGCGCTTACCAACAGCGCGAATACAGCACTTCCATCAAACGCGCGCGTCCACTCCGAGTGTGAACACGTATTTGCGTGGCTCTTGCTGACAATGTCGTAGTTCAAACGTATCTTTTTTTAACGTCGGCTCGCTCCTGCATCTCCGAGGCCGCGAAAAAAGCCGCGGCAATTTGTTTCCATCTACGTCACTTTGCGAACGACTGACACGGGCCGCCTTTTACCAACAATGGCAGTTGGGTTGACTTCTTGAGTCTTCACCGGAAGACTCGCCGCACTTCCCAACAGGCATACCGGCGTATGAGACTAGTCCCATGCTGTCGCTGTAGCGCAACATATCTTATTGAATTTCGCGCAGCTGCGACGTGTCCATGGCTATCACGGCGATGAGAGGCGCCGATTCAGAAAATATGTCGGTGACATCAGCGCAGTAAACCCTACCGGCGCACCCCCAACTCGCCGACGCTAACGCTCCCATTCTCCTACTGCCGAGAGAACTTCCGGTTTCTGTGCCAGAGTACGTCACGACCGTCAAAATGACGCCGCAACTTGTTTTGCGGTCAGTTGAAGAGAAAGAAAAAGTCGATGTTTCATTAATTTTTTTTGCGTACAAGTTATTGAACCGAGACGAAAACGGATGTCTGTTCGACATTCAGTGAACGTTGAAGGTTTAAGGTAAACGTTATCTGGCAAAAGTAAAAAGGTCATTTCATGGTCCTTTTAATACATTTATGTACTGGACGTTAAGATTCTATGTTGCATTATTAAAAACAGACGTTTTTCGCCATCGCTGATTGTGAGTTACAAAAAGATATGCTATCATAAGAAACTCATTGACAACTGTAAGTACGCATTATTTTGTGGATTTGGCGCATTGAGATGTTCAGAAACAAGGTGCCTTCACCAGAGTGCGATCAGTAGGAAGCAGGCAATTTATACTTGAAAACACCTTTTTAGACATATGCGCGAGAAAACGACAGCTTTAATTGGTTCTATGCTTCAACGCCCGTATAACGATTTATATGCGTGCTTTTGTGCGGAAAGTATCGTTTATTCTAGAGCGCGTTTTTGGGAAGAACATGTCGATAGTAGACTGGATAGAAGACTAGACTACAGTAGGCCAAACCAGGAGGATATCGCAGAAATTATGGCAGCTTCGTGACTCACATACGTCACAATTTATTTGGCTATACACAGTAAGCTAATTGCTGAGCACAGCAACATTGATTTGGTTATTGACGTCTTCTGACGCCTTCCCGACAAAATAAGCACAGAAAGACAAAACTAAACTAAAAGAAAGAAGAAATTTCACAGTGTATAGAACTCATGGAAAGCTAAAAAAACAAGCTTCAACATTTCCTTTATTTTCTTTTAGGTTTTCTAGGTACATATCTGGGGCTTGTGGAGTGCTCATCAATATAGTCAAACTTCAATCGACATTATTTTTGCGGATATATTTTGGGAATTTCGGAATCTCCAAATGTTCTTGCATCTGCACCTCGGAAATCTCGCGACACATCATCACTTACAAGTTGTATCGATCAAAGAAGCAGTTGAGACAATACGACTTAAAGAAATGTTCCATGATTCAGCAGCGTTTACAAAAGAAGATGACGTTGTAAGTCCACGAGCTTCCGTCTGTTTCTTCCACGAAAGGTGTAAAGACCTCGTCAGGTACGCTGACTTGAAGTCGGTGACAGGTTAGAACAATGTAGACGCTTCCTCTCGAGCACCAGCTTTCTTGCTTTCTTTGTGACAACTAACCCCGTAAGTGTGGCGTCACCGCTCCAAACTAACCGTTGCTAGGGGCGTTGTTATGGACGAATACATGGGACTGCATTTCGCTCCGAAGGAACGATCACACAAAAATCAGACATGGAATTTAAACATCTCAGAAGAATTGATACAGGGAGCCAAGATTTCACACTTACCACGAGAGAAGTTTTCCGAAAATCGGCTGTTTTTGAGATATTTGCGACGACAACTTCCGATCTTCGAAACGTTTCGAGATGCCTGTTGCAGATGACAAACGCATGACAAACGCACACGGAATGAATAAAGTGTGCCGTCTGCAACAGTTTGAATCGTTTGCACAATGATCCGATTTTGATCTTGTAATTTTTTGGAACACGGTAAGCCTAAGAAAACGTACCAGCTTTATACAAACAAATTGTATTTGAATGCTATAAGATACTGTCTGACGAAAATCATCACACGCATAGCGATCTGCTAAAAATGCAATGAAAAAAATGAAAGACGTTTACAAATCTCTGTAACGCGAAATTAGAGCGCAGCTCTTGAGGAGGAGGGGGGTGGGTCAAATCAAAGTCAAATTGGACGTTTTAGTGTTTCTCCGGCGTAAGGTCGGCGTGCTAGGATGGGGTGACACTGGTTTACACTGTAGATGACCAATTTCGCCATTGCAGTGCGACTGCTAACCTGGGATCTTTAAGGTGCACCACGCAGTAGTGATACACGACCGCACGCCGGTACGATGCTCGTCCAGATCGAAACGGGCAGGGGTGGGCGCTCGAACCCAGGATCCCTGGGTCCGAGCCCCACCTGTGGCAGATTGACTTTACGCTGTATAAGCTATAAGTATAATATGAGCTGGGTATGCGCTTTAGCCCACTCGGCCGCCGATTTCCCAGGAGGGGAGGGTACGGAGGAGAAAGTATGCCCCTCCTCCTCCTCCTCCGTACCCCTACTCCCCCTTTTTCCATGATCTTCACCCCTCCTCCTCCTTTCCTTCTCCTCCTCCCGTACCTTCTCCTCCGTACCCTCCCCTCTTCCTTACTTTCTTACGTTTTTTTGTCATCGCCTTATGATGCTCAGATGATGGAAAATGTCTTCATGATTAGATATTAAGAAGACACAATGCTTAGAAAAAATTGTTAACTTTTTATAAGACAATTTTAACCTCACGTGAATACCCTATGCACTTGTCAATTACAACGGCCCTAGCAACGGTTTGTTTGGAGCGTAGCGCCATGTTGTGACGTATTACGAGGTCAATTACACTTCCAAGTTCCAACGAAGACGGGCTAAATTAGTTCAACCTCAACATTGATATAACGCATTTGTTTCATCGAGGAAAATGTGGCATTAGGACCGTGTGTTGCATGGAGCCCCTAATACCAGACAGGTACGCGTCGCGCCATCTATGGGCGGGAAGCAAAAGAAGGACGTGCTGGCCCTTTAATTCTCCGGGTGGAGCATAGATGGAAGCACTAGATCTAGTAGAGGTAGCAATCTTGCCAATCTCGAAAACTCTCTCAACTTGTAAACACGGCTCGTGTGCTTTGACGCTCGCGTGTAAAAACTGGAAGCAGAAAATTGAGAAACACTTTTCCTATTACATTACCACGTGATTCTAAACGATGTCAGCAAAGTAAAACAAAACAAAAAACTATGCTGATCGTGCCTGTTAACTTAGACCCACGTAAAGAACTCACGTGGAACATGTAGGATCTTGGCGTTACCTTCCTGGTGGACAAAAAGAAAAGGAAAACAAAGAAAAGAAAAGAGATCTAAAGAAAAATAAAAGAATGATCTATGTAGAAAAAAAAAATTCAACCAAAATGAACAAAAATAAAATAAAATTTATATTAATTACTCAGGAGGCAGAGAAATCACGGAATTCGGAGAACACGCGTAAATTTTGTTTGTTTGTTTATATATTGTTTCCACTCGTCTGTCTAATAAACAAACCATAGTATACGATTCAACTTAAAAAGAGCGCCGCACTAAGAAAAAGGAAGTTAAGAGGCACATTAACAAACGCTAATTTCTGAGAAACATTAGTTCTTATTAGGGGTGTCGCGAACCGCCCGAGGTTCGAGTTCGACCAGGTTCGACTTTTTCGAACTTTTAGTGGAAAATTTGACGAACCTTGTATTGAGGTTCGACTCGTGTGCGCATGCGCGACAGGCTGGCCAGTTGGCTTTGGATTGGATGGTGATGGCTAAGGGATGAATTAAGGGCAGCGCTGATTGGTTATTTCAGTTAATACAGTACAAAAAGATTAGGTTACTAACTTCTTCAGTGATTAGAATTGGTTTCTTTTAATTGCAACTGTGTATAAAATAAAATAACCCTTTGCATAAAAAAAAAATTCTCCAAACGTAGACATGCTTGTATCAAGGTCTGGCCACACTGTCCACAAAGTCGAACCGGTCGAATCTGGTGAAAAGTTCGAAGGTTCGTCGAACCGGTTCGACCCAGTCGAACCCCGAAAGTTCGACCTAAAAATCTGGTTCGACAAAAGTTCGCGACACCCCCAGTTCTTATATCGCTGAGCAGATGATTAAGATACGACTGTTATGTCTTTGAGGCGTGATTAAGAACGCTGTTTTTTTTTTCACACACGTAGACTGGCTCGAATTTACGCAGTGTCGACTGAAGTCAATATGGTCGCCCCAACGTGGTTCAGCTTAACGTTTATTGTCTGTATTCTTAACGAAGGTGCGTAACAATGTGTCGTCTTTCTAAAAGGCTACGAACCCATTTAAAATTGTCTGTAGTTTGGTAACGTTAAAACAAATTATTGTCGTCCGTAGTTTGTTTCGCATAGTAAAAAAAAAAAAATTATTGTCTTACGGAACCACGTAACACGTGAGCCCAGGCACGTAGCGAGGCCTTTGTTGTTGTTTTTTTTTTTGGGGGGGGGGGAGCCCGCCCTTGACAAAATGCTGAATGAGGGGGAGGAGGAAGAGGAGGTCCCAGCAAATTGGAAGATTGCGGGGGGGGGGGGGAGAGGAAGCGGGCCCCATGCCCCCCCCCCCCCCCCCCCCCGGGCTGGCTACGTGCCAGCGTGAGCCATAACCAATTTGAAGGTTTTGTTCACAATTTTCGTTTGAAATGGTGTATTGACTGGAGACTTTTTACTTAGCTTGCTAACACTTCCTGTTGATTGTGACTATGGCGCCTCGAAGTCGTCACCGACTGGTATGTCTACCGCGTCCTAAAAACTTGGCCCCTCGATTTCCGCCTTATGACGTCATAAAAGTGTCACGTTGTCGCCGGCCGCGATCCTGGCGGTGTCGCCGCAGCGGTGGCGGATGTCGCAGACGCCTGTTCCGCTGCAGGTCTCTCTCCAGCTCAACAGTGCACGGAAGCTTCAAGAGCAAGGCGTTGGGACTCTGCGACGACAGCGACACTCGAAGTTCGCTCTTACTTTTTGCCGGGACTTTTACCACCAACCGCCAGGATCGCGACACCCAACAACATGACAAGTCGGTTTCTGTTACGTCATTTGTTGCCACTTCGGGACCAGTTTTGATGCATGAGCTGGATAACACGCTAAACACATCAGTCGAAGAAACTTTCCCTGGACCACAGCTGTGACGTTGTTACAATTTGAAATCTGGGTACTTGATAGAAAAAACAACAAATAAGTGTATTAGCTCTTAGTTACGACTACTGACAGCAGTAATTCCATGTTGCAGGTGTTATGACTCAGAAAGCGGCATGCAACCTGCCTGTTTTGCAGGGTAGCTGCAGCAGGACTGAAACGATGTATTTCTACGACAAATATGGGAAGACCTGCAGACCTTTCGGATATGGTGGCTACGCGGGAAACCAGAACCGATTCGAAAGCCATGAAGAGTGCATGAAAAAATGCCATCCTTTGGCCTAGAAAACGTGAATCAAGAACCACCAGAAGAATACACCTTTTCAGAATAAAGTACTTCAGTGAAAATGTTAAACTGGATCTTACTTGGTAATTGTCAGAGAGATATTCTTTATTCGTGTCATTCGCCCAATTATTACAGAAGAGGTGACTAACATTACGACTTCACATGTGTAAAGATCTGTGGGGGTCTTGCGACTTCGTGGATTGGTTTCGCGTGCAGTGACCCGACTGCCAAATACGGGACTTCTGCCTTCCCAATAAAATAAATCTGTCCTAGACACTTTCTATCGCTAAAACCAGAGAATAAATAAAAAATAAAGCTGCGCACTGCATTGCTTACGCCGACGGTGCTAACCGCAGTACACTATCCTTTAGTAGAGGTACGCGAAAACCACAATAAACGCAATGTATGCATCAGTACTACGTTAAGCAAACAACGTCTCAAGCTGAGATCTCCCAAACTCATTACGCCAATTACCATGTTTGGTTTTGTGCGAAGAACGGTTTTTTACGCCTGTTTGTTTAGGATTAACGCGTTCCAGCTGAAGAATATATTCGATGCGCAGCCAACGCGGCAACATGAACGTCTGAATTACTGTAACGAATTGGGCAACAGTTGCTCCCTTACATAATGCTTACAAAAATTGAACCGCACTCATAAGGCACCAGTTTTTGAGATAATTCTCTTTTTAAAAGCCTTGCACGTTCTATCTGTAGAAAGCATAAACAGTAAGCTTATTTTTGGGCAGACTTCTCTGAGTTGTGTTTCGGCGCCTGTTGTAGGGTATAAAATTTGGACCCTGTTTGTTACAATTGTACTAAGCTTTAATTGCTTTTAGACCACTTAGACGCCTCGGAAGACATATTGTATTCGGCGGGTATGTTTCGTGTGTACACTTTGCGAATTAAACCGGTACAATTTATGAGGATGCCTTAATGCCAGTCTAAGAGTAGGCAATGATAATGTGGAGATTTAGGGTTATTATTGTGGCTGTGTTTTTATTATTCAGCCTAGGTAAGTAAATACGTCACACACGCCAAGGTTTTTATCCGAAAAGTGTTTTTTTTTTTAATCTAGAAAGAGTCAAGCATCATAAGGTATATTATCATTGCGTATCTTGATATTGTAATAAGTAGTACACACCAAATTTTAGTAATTAATATCATCAATCTTTTTTGTTTATATGACGCTCGACGGGTTGTCGATGAATTTTCCGATATCTAAGATTTTGTATATATGTTCGAGTAGAAAAAGTTTAGACTTGGGGTGCACTATTGCTTCAGCTTAAATAATGATGTAGCTAAATTGGCTAAAATGCTTCTGTGGCTACCCATTAATACTTTATGATTGCAGTGGAAGTTACATCTGTTCCCGGGTATTGCTCGTTTCGAAGCCATCCTGGTCGATGCACTGACGCCGTGCTGAAGTACTACTGGGACAAAGTCTCACGAAAATGTCGTCCGTTCTACTACAATGGAAACTTCGGCAATGGGAACCGCTTTGAAACGTTCGCTGAATGCAGTGCCTCATGTGATACTCGTGAGTTATTCATACTCCAAGATTTTAAATTACTTATAGTTGTGACATATTAATATTAAAAAAAAAAAAGTCGCAGGTTTTTTTTAGAAGTTGAGCTGTTTGTATTAATATACTGATATTGCAGCTTACTCCTCCTTGACCTAGAAGGAAATTCGACATAATTGTCAACATCTACTGCAAGTAGAACGTTTCAAATAGGACAAGGAAATATAGCTGTGTTATGTACAGCATGAGTACACAAGCGTGTAACTTATAACTGATCGATTAAATAGTCAAAGGTCTATTTTAGTGCCCCATATGCTACCACTTTAAATACAAGTGTATCGCTAAGTTTTTTTTTTATGAACTGTTTTGAAGCTTTTGGATAAAGTGAAACATTTAATAACTTGAAACAAAAACATTTTGGGCTCCATAAATATTGGATACAAAATCTTAAGCTTCTCGTACCCTAAAATGCTTTAACCTTCTAACCGTGACCATAACAGAAGAAGTCATGGTACTAATTTATCTTAAAATGTATCTCTGTGATGGCAACAGTCCCGTTTGTCTGGCTATGCTAGTCTTATTCTTGATACGCAGTCGCAATAATCTGAAGGGTTCTTAAACCGCATAGAGTGCTTAGTTTGTTTACAGGTTAGTATCTGCGGCAGCCAACCTATATTTTAGTGTTTCCATGTGTACTTAGTTACGGACTGTATCTTTAATAATTATATCTAAATATGGGTATCCCCTGCCAGCCAGGTAGCGAGAACATATCCCGCATAAAAGCTGTGACTTAAAAAGCTTTCTTCTGGTTCATTTGTCTGTAAATAAACATACAAAGCATTTTAAAAAGTGGCATAATAGTAAAGAGAGAAGGAATGATAAGGCCAGAAGTGTCAAGCAGGAATGTAAAGGAGTTTGCATAACTTTAAATGCCTAGCTTCGTTAATTCGCTACATGGTTCTTCATGAAGAGATTTGCAGTTTTTAAATCGATGTGATTCTACTGAATATATATAGATAGTTACGATGGAAAATAAAGTGCTTATTCGTAAAGCTTCCCGGTGATCTAGACGAAAAAAAAAATAATTCCGATGACGCCTAAGCACTTCTTATGAGTTGTGAATGCGAGAGCATGGATGTCGTTCCTTCGCTCTCTTAGTTCGTCTGCGGCGTAGTGGCGTGGACGGCCACGTTTCGCTACTGCCGAGGTAGCGGCCACCTCGGCAAACCTCACTCATGAGGGCCCTCACTCACTCTCACTCACCCTCACCTTCACAGGTCAGTTGAGGGTGACTGAGTTTCTGAACCAGGAAAATTCTTGAGTGTGAGGGTAACTGAGGGCTGTGAGGGCTGTGAGGACCGTGAATGCGTGGGGGGAGTGCGTGAGGGGAGTGAAAGCCATGAGTGCATGAGGGGCGTGAGGTCGGTGAGTGCGTGAAGGGCCTGAGGGCCATGAGTGCGTGAGGGACATGAGGGGTATGAGTGCGTGAGGGCCGTGAGGTCCGTAAGGGCAGTAAGTGCGTGAGGGGCGTGACGGCCATGAGTGTGTGAGGGACGTGAGGCCGTGAGGTTCAGTGAGGGTGAGTGAAGAGCTGAAGGTGAGTGTGACTGTGAGGATGAGGGTGAGTGAGGGGCTGAAGGTGAATGTAGCTGTAAGGATGAGGGTGAGTGAGGGGCTTAGGTGAGTGTGGCTGTGAGGGTGACGTGGAGTGAAGGCGACCTAAAATGCCGACCTCTGCTAGCGGCTGACGGCTGAGCGCGCGCTCTCGCGAAGCCTCTCCGGAGTTTGCCCGTCCGTGCTCTGAAGCCAGCTGCTCCCTCTTACCAGCACCAGGGTCGCTGCGTGCGCTGCACCGCCATGAAGAGGGCTTCTCTGGTGGCTTTTTTTTTTTTTTTGGGGGGGGGGGGAGGGGGGGGGACTAAACAGCGCGGGAGCCAATAGGAACCTCGTTCCTTAAAACTATGACGCGCGTCAGCCAATAGGAGCCTATCCATCAGATTTCTGCTATAGACGACAGGCTTCGCTTCATTGAGGCAGGGAAAGGTGCCGTTTGGCGCGGCTTTAAAAGCTGATATCGTCGGTTCGCTCCATGGGACAGTTAATGCTATCGCTATCGCATTAAAAATGTATATCTGGTTAAGACAAAAATATTTTGAACGCGTTAGTGCCGCTACATCCAATATCAATTTTGAAGTTATTTATCCCCACGTACGTCGACATAATCAACCGGCTGCAAAATAAGAAAGGAGTGGACTAAGTGAGGCAGTCGAATTAATACAAAAACAGACTAAATACGGATTAACCTAGTGCATGGTCTTTCTAATTCTGTGGCGTGAATATAAAAGACCTACTTTATTTAAGTTTCTTACGATTGTACTTATGGTGAAAAAACGCCTTTAAAATGTCTGACAGTTTAGACATTTAGGCAAAATGAGAAAACTCGTCAAAAGTGTGCAATGTGACCCATAATTTAGTAAAAATACTGAAGTTGTTATGTTTTCGGTTTCAGGGATGATTCATCGTGGGTATTAGCACAAGCATTAAAATGGTGTGAACTTCAAAAACGTGCTCAGTGCAACCTTTTCACTTCAGCTTCTGTACGAATCAAACTTACTTTTTAGATAAGTTTATAAAAATTGCCTTTGTCATTTCTTGGCTTTGTAATTTAAATTACCGAATTGCAAGTGGCATGCCTTACTTTCATTGTTCGGTATATTTGGTGACGTGCTCGACGAAAAGCGTCATTGCTCTCGGCCCTCGGCGATTGGTCAAACACTCTCTCTGTGACGACTTCAGTAGGAGCAACACTGAACTAAAGTGGCGAAGAGGGCCAGTTGGTTCATGACTTCTAAAATTAGAAATGAAAAATAAGAACCCCGGCCCATCATATTTCCTCTCGTCTCGACCACCCCTGTAACGTTGAACCCATTTTTTTGAAAACCAACACATTCAAATACTCACCTCTTCTATTATGCATATATGTTTCCAAACTTTTTCTTCATTTATTTTTTTTTGCAGTGTTTTGTTGTCTTGTTTTCGAGCCTTGAATATGACACCCCCCTCATGTAATGCCTCCCTCAAGAGGCCCTTAAGGTAACACAAATGAAATGAAATGAAAAGCGCTAACATTAGGCAAGGACAAGAAAGGAGGGGGACGGAACGAGCGCTCGTTCTGTTCGCCTTCATTTCCTGTCCTTGTCTATTGCAAGCGCGTTTAATTTTATAGGAGCAATACTGCTTTCATCGTCCGAAGCAGCTACGACTACTGCAAGTATTTCAATTTCGAAAGTGTTCATTAGAAAAATTGCGATGGCTTGAAGCTTTTACTGAGCTTTTTACACGCGCTATCGAACTTGTCGTTCTCAAGTAGCCTTTTCCTGATTGTAGAGAACAACTGTAAAACGGTGCGACTGAACCATCTAGTCGGTAATAGTAAAATATTGAAGAGTGCTACCTCATGCTCAATGAAGATTTTAGAGGCGCATTAAATAATTTTATTTGAGCGAGCTTTATTTTCTCAAATTTGTATAAAACCTCGAGATAATTTACTAATTTCCTATAAGTTCCGTTTTACTCTCATGGGGTAAGGTTTACGCACGAGGCTCTGACCGACAACACCCTCAAATATTTAGATATTTGACTTAGCTTCCAAACTACCACATATGCTGCTGGATGAATTCGCCCACATCTAAGAAACAACTGCTCCAATATGATTCGGCCCACCGCAAACTCGTCAAAATAGGGATTGTGTTCAGTTGTATGTGTGCGGCTAAAAAAACAAACCAACGAATTGTACTCATTCAACAAAGGAGAGCTTTAAAGCGATCCTATTACAGCTCCAAGCTTCCGGTTACCTTACTTCCGTACTGACAAATGTTACAGAATGTTTGCTTAAATCTAATGGAGGAAGACGGGGAAAAGAGAGGCACAACGCCAACCGGCTGTCGTGCCATGAATGGCTTAGCCATAAATATTTCGTGAGGGGGTTGGGGGGGGGGGGGTTCTAGGAGGTTAAGGGTGACAAAATGAATGTGTATATTTTAGGGTCAGCCGCATGTCTGAAATGTTTTGACGTACCCTTTATAAATGTTTGAGAGGTATTAGATGTCGTCAAAGTTTTTTAAGGAGCCTGACGTACACTTTAAGAATTTCTAAAGTTTGTAAGAGATCCGTCATAGCTGTTTTTAGAGGCTTGTGAGGTCTGTCCCAATCCTTCCCGTGAAACCACAGCACCCATCAAAGTCATTTTAACGGGTCTTTGGGAGAGATCACGGTACCCTTCAGGATATATGCGTCGGGGAAGCCGCTTGACCGTTTTTTATCGGGCAGCCCCAGCGGGCGTTGGATATTGAGGAGACATTCCCCCGTCCCTTCTTTTTTCGTCTGTGTGTTTTGTGTATGCCTTTCACGGGCTGGACTAGAGAGAGAGAAAGAGATATTGCGTTTTCCCGACGCCCAAGGACTCACACCCAGTCCTCGCTCAAGAGGAAGACAGGGTGCGTGGTAAAAATGAGAGGGAGACTTTTTGCTGCTGTTTGTTTGAAGATAACATGTATTTAATCAGTCGAAATACAGCCTTCGTCAGAAGCTGGTCACCCTGTTTTTTTTTTCTGTCAATGAACGCAAACTAAATGCGCAACAACCAGTGAACGCTCAGTGTCGGCTTCCCGTGTCATGAGTGTGACCTATCTTCTAGAGCAGCTTGGTGTGCGGAACATGACGCTCTCTGTGCCCTGTTTCTTGCGCCTCGTCGTCCTTCCGGCTTCAGAAGCATCCAGCGATCGAAAAAGACACCGGAGACACCACCGCAACGCCACCTTGGCACGACACCATGATTGTGCTCGCGATTTCTCAACGGCGGAGGATGTTGGTTGCGCTTTCGTGGTTTTCGCTAAACGCGCTACTGATAGTGTGTATGTGTGCGTGTGGTGCACCTGATCGGTTTTATTAATTGAACTACCGTACACCTCAGGAATTTGCCCAGGAATTTACCCAGCGACATTGTGAGTACCTCGAGATATATATATATATTTTTTTTTGCACAAAGAACTCGGTTGTCCCTATTTGGTCTGATCGCTTTTGTCTGCAGCTCCTTGCGTCCAGGTTTGAGCAAGCGTTGGTTCTGATCGTCTTTTTGAGTTACAGCATGCATAGGAAACTCAATATGTGAAATAAATTTGCAATAACGTTTTAAACTGCATTTTGAGTCTATGGTTCACAGTCCCTTTGGCCTCTAAAGGATTGAAGGGCTGTGGAAGTCTAAAAGCTTTAAGGCTTGAAACTCTGAATATCTGAAGTGTTCTGAAAGGCTAAGAGGTTTGATGGGTTGAAGGGATTTGAAGTGCTGAGAGAGTCCCATAACACATCAGGGCTGAAGTGTTCTTTTCAATAAAGGGGGGGGGGGAGTTGAAGTTCCATAAGCCCCTCTCTTGGCTACGTCACTGTGTATCATGCTAGCTTCGAGTTTCCCAGTACTTCATGGTAGTCGCCTCAAATAATGATATCCGGGTGGTTCTTTCTGCACCAGACAAGCTCAAAGGATCTAACCCAAAATAAACTGAAAGCCTGACAAAAATGACGAATGCGGCGTGAAGCATCCACACAACTTCGTCAACTGTTGCTGCGGTATTGTCTATAAAATCCCGTTTTCATGCGGCAGTGTTTATGTGAACGTGTCTGGACCTTATGTCAACGTTAGGCTAAGGGAACATGCCCTCTCACTCAAATTCTTCCCGTCGGGACATCTCGTGCATGTGAGGGAGTATGGCTGCACTCCAATGTATGATAACATAGAGATCCTAAGGCGCCACCACGATAAAAAAGCACCAAATATGCCAAGCTCATGCCATTGTAACAAGAAAGGATGCTTGCAACAGTGCTCCGTCAGTAACCTTGACATCAAAAAAACTACTCTACGTAAAATATGTTTTGCAAATTTATTTGTGCCTTTTTGGTCTTTTAAAATTATTTAGTTTCATGAGAATTTATTTTTAACTCTTGTAATTATTACTGAAAAGAACTTTTTTTTTTTTTTTTTTTTATAAAACCTCCAGCTACATGCAGAAAAGATTACCTTTCAAGTTTTGTTTGCTTTTCCCCACTTTCAATTTCAAACTTTTTTTCCTTTTCGTACTTCCATATTTTTATTAAAACGTCAGTTGAAAGTGGCGCTTCTCTGTCCAGTCTTCTACTTCGCCTTGTTTTTAGCGCTAAATACTCTTGATATGTTTCACCAATGAGGCCACGTATTAGCTTATTTTGTTATATTTCTCTTCGTTGGGACCGACATTGGAATAGACTAACGAAAAACCGAAACAAGAAGCGTGTGCACCCATTTTGAGCGATGCTCGGTATTGTTGAGAGAGCCGGGAATCTGTATTCAGTTGTCAGCATGAGAATAATCCGAAGATTTACACGTGTTTCAGACGAAGATATTAGCGCGAAGCACGCGCTAAAACACACAAAAAGCAGTCAGGCGTACTTTATCTGACAGTCCTGCCTCTGGAAACCAATGACGCCTCTCTGCAAACGCCGTCACCATACCGTCATTAAACTCTCGTGTTCCTCACTAATTCGCGCTTCTTTCAAAAACGCCTTTAATTTTAATCTTCTTGCAGCAGGAGCACATAAGTGGTTTTTGAAATCCTCGTTTTATTGTCATAACTTAATCTACAAGCTCAAAGTATCATAAAAAATCTAAATTACATTCACGCGCGGCCGATTCCCGTATTAAAAAAGTGATGAAAAATCCCGACACTTACCGTTGGCGCAGAACGACAGTTGGCGCAACCGAACCTTGTATAAATATGATCGAACGACGGACGGCGCTTGTCAGTCACTCGCGAGCGATGAGTTCCCGCGTGGACGGGCGGGACTGACTGGTCGGCCGCTCGTCCACGCGGGAATCCATAGCTTGCGAGTGGCTGACAAGCGCCGTCCGTCGTTCGGCCATATTTAGCAAGGTTCGGTAGCGTCATTTGTCGTTCTGCGCCAAAGGTAAGTGCCGGGAACGTTTACCACTTTTTAATATGCAAATCGGCCGTGGATGTATGTAATTTCGCTTTTTTTAGGATGCTTAGAGCTCATAAACGTTGAGTTCTGACCATGAAACGTAGATCTCAAGCCTCACTTTAGTGCCCCTTAAGTGGTCTCCTATTTACGACCGCTTTCGAGTCTTCACCTTCTATATTTATAAAAACAGAGTGAGATGACGGCTAACACTCAACCTCCCGTTAACTTCTTTGTCCTTCTTTCTTCTTTTGTATTTCTCGTTTGTGTCTTCTCCTTCTTTTGTTATTATATTTCACGTTGCCGGAACAATGTGTTCCAGCTTGAGTGGTAAAGCTAAATCCACCAATAAAAGCAGTTGGCTTCATGTACAACTTAGGTTCCACTCAACATACAGCATCCTCATTTGAAGAAAAAGGTACTACCCATTAAGCATGTTTAATCTGTTTATAGCGAATATTATAGTTCATAAGAAAAAGTGTAATGAACTATGTTCGGTCAGCACCTATCTACATGAACATGTGGAATACGCCCTCAGACGTACGAATTTTATTAAACCAAACGTTAAAACATTTTATAGAACTCAATTTCTAAATGGCATAATTCCTGACCTAATAACTAGACACTCAAACATAATCGACATAGCCCGAAAGGTGCCTCCCTCCATATGTGTTAATAAATAGTTAAAACGTATTGTTTAAAGTGAATTCCTCACGAAAATAAGAGTGCCATATGGGAAAAGAACATTTTATCGTATCTGTGCCTACATTACAATGTTTGTAAACCAGGCCAAAGCTATTTCACGTCCAAATTTCTTATTATTAAGGCTGTATTTTTTTTTCGCTTTTTCTGATGCTTTTTGGTTTTATTTTTGTTTCTGAAACATGCTGTAGAACTGACAACTATGTCAGAATATGGACGGTTGTTAGTTTTTGCAGCAGTGTTCTCTTGTAAAAGCGTCGGTGTTTTTACTTTTATGTTTTGCGGACTTTTTTTTAAATTTATACTTTGTGTTCTTCGTCCGCTAACTGCTGTAAGAGAGCTGACGACAACGCCAGAACACTTTTGTGTCCTCTTCTGACGCAGTCTCTAGTCGCAACTGTCTGAAATAAATTATTATTATTATTATTAATATTATCATTACTTGATCAGAACGCAACCCATTTCTCTCATCTTCTACTCAATACACTCTAAAAAAAGGGTGTAGCCCTTACACCCCTTGACACCCCAAAACTTGAGTTCGGCATACAACACACTGAAGGCGAACTCACGTCCCCAAATTTTACAAGAGTATTGGTGATGATGCGATGTAACGTAGTAAACAGCTTTATTTATTTATTTATTTAATAATACTGCTCACCTCGTGGAGGCGGTAGCAGGGGTAAACTGTACGTATTGGAAAAAAAAAAAGAAAAAGTGCCGTTATACACAGTTCAAAATCTCGGCAGCGCCTTGCTGCAACGCGGCACAGACAAGCAAAGTGATTGGCTCATCTAATCCCATCGGAAAACACTCGCGAATATAGAATGCATAATATACAATCAAGATGCCACTCACACGTACAACAACTATACACATTTCTAACGGATTTGGGAGAGGAATGAAGACAATGTTGGACTGTTGTACACGTATCAAAGGCTACAGAAAAGAAACACTGAGGTTTTGCAGTAGGGCCAAGAAGACCCCGATTACTTTGTTTGCGGGTAGTCACGCTTACTTTAGCTCTTTTAATAAGTTGCACAACTCGGTTATCAAGCCGCTCGTAAAGGTTTGTAGCGTCGCTTCAAAGTCACTGCGCTGTATATCCAACCGAAATCTTGGGGTGTCGTAAATGTGACAAAGGGTGTAAGTGCTACACCCTTTTCTAGTGTGTATGCGGATTACATTTTACTAAAGGTAATTTGTTGTTTGGAAACCTAAAGAGGAGGTACGCTCCTGCAATGAGCGTCTCATGTTTCGGGAACTTTTTGCTTTTACGATTTATTTTCAAAAGGGGTTTCGACTCTCCCGCAAATATTATAAATACGTTCATGAGTTTGTGTTTATAACCTAGAAATACAAGAGGCAGCTATCGTGAAAAATCACAGTATATTATTTTATTCATTTTAACGAAAAGTGATACATGATGCGCTGCTCAGTAGCGTTCGTTGAACCGGTTTGATGCATCGAATAATTTGCATTTATTTCCTGATTTTATCTTAGTCAGCGTAGCTGTTTATTTGCTGTACTTCACTGAATCGGTAACCGAAGTTGACAATTCTAATTTATGCTTTTTTCACCTAAACGTAAAGTTCACTGGGTGGTGCTTAGTTTTGTGGTTTCCTTAATGTTACTGATCGACTCGGTTACGACCAGACTTGTACACGCTACTGAAAAAAAAAAAATTAACCGATTACAATTACAATTACTTCACTGCAAAAAGGAACTGATTACAGTTACAATTACAGCCTCAAAAATGTAATCGAAACAATACTCTAAAGTAATTGATTACTTCCCACGTTACATTTCATTCAACTTGTTTTATTGCGGTTGCATAATCATTCGGGTGTCGTGCTCAGTTGTAACCTATAAAGAAAAGAAAAAAGAAAGCCTTCACCGTTTTTGTTTAGAGCTGAGTAAAAGACGCCAACACACCCAATCCCTCTCGTGAGAAAAAATATTAAGTAAAAAGAGCGCCGTTTAAATACATTTCTCACCAGAGGCTGAATAAGGTCATTTTTCATACCTGGATGTAGTTTCCGGTGCACCAAAAAAAAGTACCCAGGAAACAAAGCAGAGTCGGTGATAGGTCAAGAACAAAGTGGAAGCTCCTTGCATCTCTTTCCACTTTAGTAGAGCAAACGCTGGAGAGGACGCGACCTCCTCTCCACCGTTCGCTCTACTAAAGTGGAAAGAGATGCAAGGAGCTTCCACTTCGTTTTTGACCTGTCACAGACTATAGGTCCCATGCTTAGTACTTTTGAAAAAGAAAAAAAAAATTGACCGTTGCCCAGGGATGAGTGACTCCCGCACATCTACCTCCCCCCCCCCCCCCCCAAAAAAAAAAAAAAAATGAATAAATAAATTTAGAAAAATTGTAATGGGTAAGTTTCTAATCGATTACCCCAAAAAAGTAATTGAATTACAAGGATCGTTACTCGTTAAAGGAAGTAATTGAAGCCTTACAACATTACAGTAAAATGTAATCGATTACAATTAATCCGTTGCTTGTAACGCGTTACGTACAAGTCTGGTACGACAGTTGCGTTCTGGGCTTTCTTGTTTCTTTCATCCTCCTCTCTTTTTTTGTAAGCTTTTATTAAATCTTGGATTTCTTTCTTCTTTTCTTTAAAATACCTCTTTGGGTATCTGAAATAGAAATTCCACAAATGTGTTACCTCTATGACAAATTATCCCTGCAGCCCACCTTTATCAGTTTTAGAAAAGAAAAATATTAATGAATACGTTAGCGTTCTTGTATTCTTGCAACTTGACACTACCTATTAAAGGATACCCTATTTATTATTATTAATTTTGAAGGTAAATATTAAAAGGGTTTTTACGGGTCTACGTCATTTTTATTGAATGTTTAACAACATCATTATATTGGAAGCACCTTCAAATAAATATCACTTAATTTGGGCATGGTATCTTTCAAAGGAGTATAAACTGTTACTAGTAATTATGTCTAAAAGCTTTACTATTACGAGGATAAGGACGTAATATAGTCTTGTTTCACCAAATAATTCACAATAATATTACCAGTTTCTATTTTTAGGCGATAGGACATTTTTGGCTGTTTACCCACAAATCAAATGATGTCATTACCATAAAGAGAAGGCCGGTAAGAGAAGGCATTTCAAGCACTGGAGAATTTTGGTATCTGCCATTACTGTTAATAGCCAGCTGTAGCGCGTTCGATGTTGAGGACGGAAAATATGGTGCGACCGACTCCGAGCTTCGGTGAAAACGTTCTGTTGAATCCACGTGCCTTTGGGCTCGCGCCAAGGAGTTGATTCGTTGTCTTTCCTGGTGGTGACGCTGGACGTGTTGACTGCTACAGATAGCTCCCCCTTAGAGACGTCGACTGTAGGACTGCAGCAGGCTGCAGGGGACGGAGCGATACTGTGAGCAGCAGGCGATGAAGCTTCCAGAAGTGGCGCTGTTGCTGTTGGCGTGCTGCGAGCGGAATGACGCCGAAGAAAGTGGTGGACGTTGAAGACAGCGTGCGGGGACTGGACAGGTTCTGGTTAAGGTTGAGGTCGGGCGAAGTAGAGACAGCGGGAACAACGATCCGGTAGTGCTGTGGCTCCCAAGTTTAGCGGGGTCTATCTCCACTCGGGATCCAGGGGGGCTATGTTGCGCTTTTTGGGCCCCCAGGAGACTAGGGAAAAGGAAGTGACGTCAACAACGCAGCAAATGCAGATTGGATGTTGATTTTGTTTTCTTCTGTCAACATCCAATCTGCGTTTGCTCTAGTCGTTGACGTCACTTCCTTCTTTCAAGTCTCCTGGGAGTCCAAAAAGCGCAACATAGCACCCCAGGGGAGATGGCGGCCAGCTGCGGGACCGATGCAGTGTAATTCCCGGAGATGACGCACCGAGTGGAGAGCAGATGCCTGACCTAGTAGTGATGAACAGCCCTTGGTCGATCAGCGACGTGTCTTATGAACGGACTGGTGCGCCGTGACTTGCCATGCCCCAGCGTGGAGCGCTGCGGCACGCCCCACATGTTGTGGCAGCACGCGACCGTGCCAGGCCAGCACCACACCACACAGATGGACACGGCTGCCGGGGCGACACCAGGGACTGCGGCAGTGGTGGAAATGCCAACAAACGTAGTCTTGCCGTGCCGGCGGAGTGAGCGAGGTGGTCGCTGCCCGTTGCTGAGAGATGCCGGCGTCAGACGTGACGGAGCAGAGGTGGTGGCGGAGGCTCCGGATGCGGGGGCTGTGGTAGATGTGCCTCCCGCATAAACATCCGAAATGCCATGCCGTTGCCATGCCCTGGGCCGCGGAGAACGTTCTCCCAGATCGCATGTGCTCGGAGCCGATCATCACGTCCGGGTCACCAGTTTGTGGAAAAAGACGTCCGAGCTCCACGGTGTTGTGGCTCGAACTGTTCGTTTTTATTCTCGCGCATCAGGAAACTCGCGCAGCCAGTTTAGAAAAAGAAGAAAAATTATTTCATTTCTCGGAGCTGGCTCCTACACCAGCTAAATAAATTGTATGATATGCTTAATTTTTAATTCCCCAGGTTCGTATTAAAGTTTCATGTTTTTATAAAAAATTAATACCAACGCCTGAGAACAATTTAAAAAAGAGGACATTTTAAATAAAAAGAGGTAGCCCTGAGATACGTGCACGGAGATGAGGGCTCAAATAAGAAAGGATAAGTCGATGTCTGGCAAACTAAAATTAACAAAATAACCTTTTTAATTGAAATCTTATCTCACGAATTTCAAAGTAGAGGAGGTTTGGGTAGCGAGTTACCTCCAACCTGTCTCCCATATGCGCCGTATCTGTCAAGTGGTCGTAGAAAAGGCGCGCGACACCCTGTTCTCTTAGGTATAGAGCTTTCGGCGCTTCGTATTCTTGGTTCCGGTATGGCACTTTCCACAGCCTAACATCCTCATTGAGAGGTGTGGAGAAATCTTTAATTTTCAAAATTCTCAAAACTGCGGCTGCTGACGAAAAGTATGAAAAATTCATTTTAGCATTTTAGTTTCTTCTGACTACTTTTTATCTCCCTTTTGTGGGTCATAATCAAAGGCGTCAGCTTTTCATAACCACGTAGAGTTGCGAAATATTTAAAATCGTTATTTAACAATAAATATGTGTTGTTTCCGCTTTTCCATTAGTATCGTACTTCGTTACTTTGTGCCAGATAGACTAAGAAAATATAGACTAAGAAAATTGTAAATGATTCGCCTGAATATTAGGATTATTGACCAAATGCCGTTTGCTCCTAAGTGTGCGCACTTTCCAGTTATAGGTGCTTAATGCCAAGGTCGCCTTCTTTGCCAGTATTTATAAGCCACTTTTATTTTAGAGCGTTTTTGTATGTATTCAATACACATTTTGTGGAATGCAAAAAAATGGGTAACACTTGAATAATATTGACTCTGTTTTTTTTTTTTTTTTGCTAGATGGACATTGGGTTGATAATAACCACAAGGTATTAGAATTGTAAGAAATAATTACGAATTGAACCGAGTGTTCACGAAGGAAAGATAGCTTACATTCAGAGTTACTTAGTAAAAGAAGAATATGCTTTGGTTAAATTATTTAGGCAACATATGAATTAATAAACTATTAAATAATATACATGTTTTTTGCACGAACCCTTTTCCATGTCGCAAAGAGCGGACCGCCCAAACAAAACCCGACCGTACTCATTTAACACTGATGTTTTCACCTTTTTTTCTCTAAGGGCTATTAATGAATACTACTAATTTTCAAAATCGTCTTTGATATACAGGGTGATACAAGGAGACGCCAGGCTCTTTAAATCGACCGGAAAATTCGGTTTCTTAACCTATCGCGCTACGACTTCGTGCAGCGTTGCCCACAGATGGTGCATTTTTTTGTAAAATTTGCAAAAAGCGAACTTACCTGAGGAAAAAGTAAAGAAAGGAAAACGCTTAGCTCCTATGGAAACGCAGCGACGCCACCGGTCTTCAAACAACACGGCGCCGTTTCGCACGGGAGACAAGAGATGGCGCAACGAACGCCGCCAACGAACGAGCATACGGCGCCGAGAGCCGGCGTCTTTTCTTTAGCAGACGATCGTTTCGACTCAAAAGCGGCGAGCGTTCTGCAGGCGGCGACAGTAGCAGAAACAAAAACAACAACTGATATGAAAGAAAGCTCGCGCCGCTTTTGATTTGAAAAGATCGTCTGCTAAAGAAAAGACGCCGGCTCTCGGCGCCGTATGCTCGTTCGTTGGCGGCGTTCGTTGCGATATCTCTTGTTACGGCGCCGTGTTGTTTGCAGACCGGTGGCGTCGCTGCGTTTCCATAGGAGCTAGAGTTCCTGTATAGGCTCCCTACGGGAGCCAGAGTTGCGCGTTCACGCATGACATGTGGATTCAGCTCCTCACGTGACTGAATTCGGCGAATAGCAGCGCCGCGCGTTCGAGGCGAGCGGCGTGCTCAAAAGCCGGGGAACGTACGCCGGGGCGCGTGCAACGTCTACTTTGCTGCACGACACTTGATACGGCTCCTCACGTGATCGGATCTCGGCGAATAGCGGCGAGGGCGGCACGCGGCTAGTGGAATCAAACGCGCAACGCTGGCTCCCGTAGGGAGCCTATACAGGAACTCTAATAGGAGCTAAGCCTTTTTCTTTCTTTACTTTTTCCTCAGGTAAGTTCGCTCTTTGCAAATTTTACAAAAAAAATGCACCATCTGTGGGCAACGCTGCACAAAATCGTAGCGCGATAGGTTAAGAAACCAAATTTTCCGGTAGATTTAAAGAGCCTGGCGTCTCCTTGTATCACCCTGTAGTTGTTTGACATGTTTCTGAGGAATAGGTCCTTAAGCCATCCAGATGTGTTGAATATAAATATATATTTTGTACCCCAGTTGTTTATATAGATAATGCTTCTTTCGTACCACTTTATGCACATATATTTTGTGCATCTCAATTATGTGGAGGTTTTTTGTTTTTCTTTCATTCCTCCACTTGCACTGATGCCTAACGGAAAAGCAAGTTTCTTCGTAAAACAAATAAGCATTAATAATAACGCATAAAGCGTGGGTTTTCAATTGTATTAGTGGTTTTAAGCAAGGTGATGATATTGCTGATATAAAATCAGTCGTCACTGGTGGCAAAATCAATCTCCACAAGTTTCAAAAGGGCTTTGAAGTTTGAAGCACTTATAAATTATGTTTTGCTCCTTTTTTACTGATTTAATCTAGGTGCAGGACCTCCGCAGGCGCTGCATACAATATTGAGTAGAAGGACGCACTCGTGGAGTATACCTATTCATGATCTCTTTCACGCATCGCGCTACAACCGAATGTGATTGTGTAATCATAGCTCTCGAAACTCAGTCACCGCATTCGGTCCGATAATGATGGTTATTATGCTCCATTGTCCAGATGAGTTTGTTTATGGTAGTGCGTTTCAGAGCGCAGCTCTCAGGCGCCCGTTTCTGGGCCGAGCGCCGTCGGCGTAACCGCGTGTTGCATTATGGAACGTTTCCCCGCTAAAAGCGGGGAAATTTTACACCTAAACTTAGCGGGAGATTTTTCCGCAAAATATAGCGGGGAAATGTTTCCGCTAAATGTATCGGGGAAGTTGACGTCACGTGACCTCAACACCAGTTCAGTTTCCCCGATAAATTTAGTGGGGAAAGTGACGCCACGACTTCTCACGTCAACCATGAACAAATCAGCGGCAGGAGGAGAGGAGGAGGAAGATGAGGAGGAGGAAAGAGGAGGAGGAGGAGGAGGGGAGGGTACGGAGAACGAGGAGCGGCATACCCTCCCCTCCGTCACCTCCCCTCCTCCTCTTCAAGAGCAGCGCTCTAGTTTCGCAATACAGAGATTTGTAAACGTCTTTCATTTTTTTTTTTGTTCTTCCATCACCAGACGACACAATACCGTTATCATCACAAGCCTGTAACAATTTAGTCACTCTTTACGGAATCAAGGCAGATATAAATAAAGAAAAATTATGGAAGATAATCTCAACACCTGAACTGTTGCGCCCTATAACGTAAACAAATGTGCTTAGCCTCAAACAATTAGTGTCTTCAGAACTGCGATTCATCACGACCTTCAAACCAGTAATTAGAAGTTGCTTGAAACAATTTAGTTGTTTTATTAACTGTCACTAACACTAGTTTGCTCTATAATATCTGCCAATCCACGAAGGGACAAAATGATTTTAGTATAGATATGGCCATCAATGTCATTTAAATACGTATAAAAACATCACGCTTTCTAATAAACCTATATGTGAGGGCAGCACCGTATCAAAAGTTACTTCTTAATGTGATAACAAGTTAAACTCTAATCTGAATATTTCGAGCGATTTCTAGGAACAGTCAGTTTTCCGAAATAGTAGCGATCAAAGAAATCTTGTCAACGACAAAACACTATCGGGCTCAGTATCTTTGATCGATTTGTATGCCTTTCTTTTGTTTGTGTAAATGAATACATTCACCCCGCCAAGGAACAGTATTCTGGACTGTATAAAGCCGTAATTAAAGTGACAAACATCCTTACCTGTATGTGTCAATGCACTCGGTTCTGTATAAATAATTATTTCTGTTTCCATTATTCCCTTTATAAAAAAAACAAATAACACTGGTTTTCCTCAAAATTGTAATACCATCGTGTCAAATTATTGCTCCCGGATCCAGGATTCAGTTTATGCCAGCATCTACCCCTTGTTTGATCTATGGAAAGTGACGATAGTTTTAGTCATGATTTGCGAAAAAAAGAAAAGATGACCTTTTTAGTACATATCCTATCATACGTTGGGACGAGTGTTGTTGATGATCGAGTTTAAAAGAGTGTCTAAAGTTAAATTTTATACCGGCGATTATAGCTGCACTAAATAAAATGCCCAGTTACCTATTTAACAAAATTATCCTTTAACCCGGCTTAAATATTTCCCAGAAGCAGTACATTTTTCCTTGAACAAGAAAAAGATGTGCACAATTGCAAGGCGACTTCCACATATGTTTGAAGTGAATACGTAAAGACAAAAACAACAGGGAAGAAAGAGTAGGCCTATGACATTTAATAGGACAAAAATTGTGGTTGGGCGTTGTCCGCTATAAAGATTCATCGAGCTAAAACGATACTTTAACGCTGGCATATATGTAAGTATATGCATAAACAAAACTTGGAAGGTCGTGACAGGCAGAAAACCTTTATTATTTGTTGAGCAGCCATTAATCCAAGTGTGAGGCTTAATAAAAAGCGTAGGAAGATGCGAGTGCAAGGATGGTTAAAATTGTCAGGGCTAGGTGCGTTTCCATGACAATTGCCTACACATAACCCCAGAGCGTTTCCAGGAGTTGAGATATTTACTATATTTTTTTTATTCCATCGAATAATAAAAAAGTACTCACTTGGCCAGCAATATTGGATACAGTCTCCCATTGAGGCAAAGAAATTGTCACCGCTTTCGAAGCAGTTGTTAATGCTGATTTCTTGACACCTTTTTATAGTTTCGTCGAAAAAGTATCGGATGAGGTTGCGAAAGGTAGTGCACTTTGGTAGTGTATTGTTCGGGACGTTTTCACACAATTGTTTTGACATTTCAGGCCAAGTCCGCCCATTTGAAGTTATTACTGAAAGACATAGAGATAAGGTACTTGAACTTAAAGTTTTTTTTTGTGTGTGTTTCGTCCATTAACCTTTCGCCTGAAGGGCCCTAATTTTATTTTCTGTTTTCAATTCATTCACTTCATGGATTACGAGAGCATACACATGTAGTCTTACTATAAGAATATGCGTGTAAAAACATGAGAGAACGAGATATTTGTATTACTATTACAAATCAAGTTACTAAATCAATAATAAGCTGGTTTTCGTTGCTTTCCAGTGGGCGGAAATAAGATAGTTAAAAAGCCACAAATTAATCAGGGCAAATTTTGTCAATGTTGCGTTAAGTTCTGTCGTATTTACTACAAGCATACATGTGAAACATAGCAAACAAAAAATTAAAGATAAAATACTGCAGTGTGTCAACTTTATTAACCCTCAGTATTCTAAAATGCGTTGAGAAATAGCACAGCAGAAATTGCTAGTTAAATAAATTGTTGCACATGGTCACAATACAATTTCAGGCTACTTTCGATAGATACGTTATAAGATATAACGTTCAATTATGTTCAGTTATCTTTCGAGATCTGTTAAAAGATAGTATTGCAATGCGCGATTAACTAAAGTGAAATTAAGATATAACAGCGTGCTTCAAATCGTTTGTAACGATGTAAGGTATGTCCTTATGTATATTTCTGTATTGCAGAAGATAAAACCATCATTTTAAACAAAGCTTTAGATAGCATTGCTAACACAACGTGTAAAATGTTAACTCTAAAATATGTAACCTAAATGTTGAAGACAAAGAAACAAGAATAACCCTTTTGTTATTTTTCATATTGCCGCGTACATGACCGAAAGGAACGCTTCTGCGCACTTTCAGAAGATTCGTGTTTACTCTTAACCCGAGTAATCGACGCTCGAACATTCTAGACCGAATGTTCAAGAAACTGAAAGTAACAGATAAGGAGGCCAACATGACCTTCCCGAGTCAGTCTCGCCCTAGCTGGACGCTCGCAATTTTGGCCTAGAATGTTCGAGCGCCGAACAAGCGCGAGACTGACTCGGCATGCTCATGGCATCCTTTTATATTACACTTGATGTTTCGAACATTCGGTCTAAAATGTTCGAGCGTCGATTACTCGGGGTAAGAGTAAGCACGAATATTCTAGATGTACGGAGAAATGTTCCTCTCAGTCAGGCACGTGGGAATAGCCGCTTGCGTCTGTTCGTATTTCGGTGTCAGCGCCCCCTCCAAAGTGATCAAGGATTGGGACAGAAATAAGGGTAGGTTTACGCTATTCAAATGCTGTGACTTGTGGGAATCCCCATTGGAAGCTGGTGTTGTTTTCCAGCAGCTCGTTAAGAAATCCGGCGAGATCCGAGAAACCAGGAATCAATTTTTGAAGTAGGTGCAGAATCCAAGAAAGGGCGGGATATTTTTCGGTGTTTTAGGAATTGGGAACTCACAGACGGCCTGAACTTTGCTTGGGTCCGGCGAATGCCGTCTGAGTTGACTAGGTGTCCCAGCACTTTAATTTGCCGCTTTCCAAAAGTGTGCTTTTTTAGTTCGAGTGAAAGTTATCTGAGGGGAAGCAGTTTTGAACCTGACGGAACCGACATAGATGCTCTTGAAATGTCAATGAAAAAATAATGACATCGACGATATCGCAAAGGCAGATGTTCCAGGTCGGACCACGAAGTACACCGTCAATCATTCGTTCGAAGGCCGCGGGAGCGTTGCAGAGGCCAAAATACATAACATTAAACTGTAATAGACCGTCTGGTGTGACGAGCGCAGTTTTTGGTTTTCCGCCGCGGCGGCCACCGGGACTTACCACAATCCACTATGGAGATCTACAGATGAATAAATGAGGACCATTGAAGTGCGTCTAGCATGCCATCGATGCGTTGTGAGTAGACGTCTTTTTTGTTACCTTGTTAAGCTGCCGGTAATCGACGAGCCGCTTTTTTCTTCGCAAGAACCACGGGAGTGGACCAAGGGCTAGATGACGGCTCAATAACATAATGTTCAGCATATCAACGACGTGACCTTCAGCCACTTTGCAATGCGCGGTGAAATACGGTATGAGCGGCTCTTTAAAGGGATATTGAACATGAAATTTTGAGCTAACAAAACACGGCTAGAGCGATAGGCGGCAAGCTGCAAAACCCCAAAACATCACCTATAAGCGATACCTTTAACGGATGGCTGTATTTTTGGAAAAGAAGTGCGCATTGAACACGGCCGACGAGGCCGATGAGACATGTGACGTCGCCATTCTCATATCCTCTCCTCTTCGCTTCCTCCCCTCGAGCTGGTAAACCGACGCGAGGAGGAGGGAAGCAAGTTCGGTTCCCCTCGATCTCAACCGTTCCAGGTGGATCGTGACGTCCTAGTCCTCGCTTGATCACGCACTTCTTAAAAAAACAAAATACAGCCATCCGTTTGATATATCGATATATGAGTCATGTTTTAGACTTAGTAGCATCCCGTTAAACGCTTCTTTGGCCTTAGTTTGCGAAATCAAAATTTGGGTCTAGTATCCCTTGAAGGGACTTACGTTTCCGGTTTCAATCTGTTGGTACATAATTGATGTCGTGGCAATGTAGACCGATCGAAGTCAAATAGATCGCTGTTAAGTACCAAAGTGTTGGAGAAAGCTTGCCTTTTGTCTGTTGTTAAATTACTGTCATCATCTGAGTTGCAGGACTGGCGCAATACCCGATCTCGAGAAGTGGCCGTGACAGAAGGTCAGTCGTGTCGTAAGGCAAAATGACTAGTATGTTATGGTTGTACGTACAGGTGGTTGTGATACCAGCACCTCAAAATAGTAATAGTGGCAGTGCGGAGGCGTTAGTAATATATAAATTAACTTGTCTATTTGTTACTGCTTTTCGCATAAAGGTGATAAGCAATGGTTCAACAAGTTCGTAATCTCCTTGGAAGTTGAAATCAAGCTCGAGTGTAACTGCGACAGCAGTCAGTGGAGGCATGACCACATCGGTTGTAGTGTGAAGGACCACAGGATCAAACTTTTGTTATTTGTCCATATCATAACTGTTCAAAAGCAGCTCATGTTCTCCGCAGTCAATGGCGGAATCCGTTGACGACAGGAAGTCCCATCCCAGTATCACGTTAGCCACACAGGTAGATATAACTGTGAAGGTGACAACGTAGCGATTGAAGCCAAGTGTGACTGAGATGTTTGAGTAGCCGAGGGGACGAATCATTGTTCCATTTCTTTTACACAAATACCGTTCAGGTGCTGGCGTTACCACACTTTACAAAAGTGGCGTCGTAAACTGTCAGAAATACATCATCTGGCGGCACCAGTGTCTACGAAGGCTTCGAGTCCATCAATTTGAACAGCAACAAAAGTTGTGCCATCGTTAGGGGGATTAATATCGCAGTTTGTTAGTGCACTCTGAAATTCTGTGACAGCGCAGGCTGCGGGTTTTCGTTTAACGTCAGATTTGACAAGGCGGCGGCATTGAGGTGCTACACAGAGCGTTGGCGTCGACCGTGAGGAGACGGCAATCGGCCTCTGCGGCTGTTATGCTACGAAAAGGGGGCTGTAGGTGGTAGTAAAAGGAACGGCTATCCTCATCGGGAGAGTAGCGTGATTGAGTTTAAGGGTAGCGGCAATACTCATAGACATTCAGGCGACGGTGGCAGTATGGAGCAATGTGACTGGGTAAACAACAGTAAAACAGGTGGGTCGCTGGTCATCAGTGTCTCCAAATGTCACTTCTTCGACGTGGTGCGTAGGCTTGTGACGCTGGGGTGAATTGATTAAGACGAGGCTGTGGTAGTAGTGTCAGGAGTCACCAGGTATTGAGTATAAGAGCCGTCAGAGGGGACGATGCAGGAGCATATGTTGGAGTTGACGGTGTGAGGTGGAGGAATCCACCCGCAACACGGATTTCGCCCATGATACCTTTGGATACTCTGAGCCTGAGGGCAAGGTTTGGTCATATGAGGACGTGCACGGCACTGATCAAAAAATGAACACGACTATTCTCGAATGAAGTTGCGAATCAATGCGGGCAAGTCGACAGTGGCAACAGATGCAAGCGATACTTCTGGAAGGCGTTCGAACGGTGCCCTTGAGGTGTGTGCACTTTGCAGCTCTTCATACTTCTTGCACTCACCGATGAGGTATTGAAAAGTCGTGCGTGACTTTGGAGTGACCATAGGCAAGAAGTCCTGGGATAACCCCTTGATCGGGTGCCGGAAACAGTCTTCCTCCATCACTTGGGTATCCACAAGACTCCAGAGACGAAGGACGTTTTTTGTGTAACAAGTGGAAGATTCCGTGGCGGCTTAAAATCGGCGAGCAAGCGTATCTTTCGCTTGCTTTTTGCGTTGTTCAGAATTCCGAAGGCGTCTGAAAATGCTACTGTGAAGGCGTCCCAGCAGTCGATTTCATCTTCGTGGTTGATAAACCACTGTAATGCAGTGTCCACCGAGAACAACTCGCCATTCGCCTGCATGAAGCTGTCGTCCCATCTGCTGTGAGGACTTGCACGGTTATTGAATTTAAGCAAATCATGAACGTGGGTGTCAGGTGAGTCACCGAAAATAGGTGGGCTCCGTTGCTGGTTTTGACGGCCTGTGGCAATAAGTAAAACTGGAAGGTTGCAGAACCTCCTAGAAAAAAACAATCTGAGAGCTCAATTTTCCTGCGTCACTAAAGAAGGCCACCGTAGGCCAGAGATTGGACTCGAGTGCGGCGGCTTCAGTGTTATGCTGAAGCTCGTATCCAATCAGCGATAGCACGAATCCTAGCTGAACGCTGACGCCGAAGTCGCATCCAATCTTGGCCTACGCTGGCCTTGTTTATTACGCATTGTCTAGGAGGGGTTCGAGGTGGTCGTTTCTTGTGACATGGTGCTAGTGGTGCGCGCACTACGCAACTAAAGGATAGAAATATTGGTAGAAAGGTTGCGAAGGTTACTGATCTTCACCACTTGTGGGGGTGTTGAAAGGGATGCTTTAATGAGGTTAATCATTGATTTTCCCTGTGTTCGAATGACAAAAGTTCTCTCGCCCTTCAAATTCGGCTGCATTGTCGACCTACTAGAAATATTAAAAGCCATCCAGTTTTACTCACATTGAATTGCAAGCTAGAATCACGAGCGGCATGCACTTCATGCTGAAGAGTTCTCACGTAATCCTACAGGAACAAATATGCAGTTATAAATTACGGGCTTCGTGAATGTACGCCCAACGCCAAATGGTTACAACCTAGCCCACATAGCCGAAACGGTCATCACGAATGCCTTGTTTTTATTGCAGCAGATCTGACGGAAGACGTTGCTACGTCACCTTTTGTCTGCACACTGGTCATCACTCTGTACATAAAGGTTTCTCACATACTTCTCTATAAACGTTGTGACGTCATTGTTGTTTACATCATCCAGAGTTTTAACGTTCGGTTTAAATACCAATCAGAAATTAACCTTTGCTAATGCTTTGGGGGTCGTCGTTATTTCCGTCAGAAGCTCGCAACTTGACTGCAGCGGTCTGATAAATTCACAGCTTTGCATGGCCGCGGAAACAGACGTATATATGGCAAACATCTTCAAATAACAAGATCTCAGTGGATTTGACATTTCACAAAAAACCCGAAAATGTATGTAATTACACGAGATGCCAATGTGTGTATAAACGGAATATAATATAAATATATTACCGTGTTTATATTTATGTGTATCAATGCGGTGAATATTGTTTTAAAATGAGTAGACTGTTGGTTATATGATTCCAATTGAACAAAACGCTACCAGTGCGTGCGCCTGTTTGTGTGTGCATGCATCTATGTGCGAATGTGCATTTATGCGCGTGTGCGTGTATGTGAATGATGGCAATTAAATCAGTCGACTAAGGGTGCTGTTACCAAGTGCTTGCTTAAAAAGAGAAACGCCAGTGATGGAGGCAATTGAAGCGGGAAGGCGGTTCCAATCTGTTGACGTACGAGGTGTGAATGACATACTGAATGCGTTAGTGTTGTAACTTGGTATGCCAACCTTATGAGCGTGATCAATGCGAGCTGAGCGATAAGATGGTTCGAGCATGAGGGACTGGCGTAAAAGTGAGTTGTGATGGTAGATTTTATGAAATAAGGAGAGACGAGCACATTTACGGCGGGAAGATGAGTCAGGTAATGACAGAGTTATTTTCATAGATGTTACACTGGAAGTACGATGATAGTTAGATAAGATAATCGAGCTGCTCGATTCTGAATGCTTTCTAATGCAGTGACGAGACAATGTTGGCCGGGATCCCCCACAGATGAAGCGTACTCCAATTTAGAGCGGACTAGACACTTGTACATTATAAGTTTTAGCGATGAAGGCGCTTGAAAAAAATTGCGTTTTAAGTAACCCAACATACGGCTGGCATTACAAACAACATGCTCAATATGGGTATTTCATGAAAGATTGGAGGTGATATAGACGCGAGGTACCTTGTAACTGGAAACAGGTGATAGGGGTGCGTTGTTAATGTAGTATGTAGGACAGGTAGTGTAAGAGCGCGATACTCTCATGGACTTGCATTTATTCGTATTTAATTCCATTAGCCAAGCATCGCACCAGCGAGCAATGTAGATAAGATCTGTTTGAAGATGAACAATATCAGATTGATCAGTGATCTTGCGATAGAGAACGCAGTCATCAGCGAACAAGCAGACTGGTGAAGAAATGTTAGATACTAAATCATTAATATAAATAAGAAACAATAAAGGACCAACTACGGAACCTTGAGGCACCCCTGAATGAACAGGCGCTAAAGCAGAATTGTTGTTGTTAACACGTACAAACTGTAAACGATTAGTTAAAAAGACATTTATCCAATCGAGTATGTGAGGGTCAATATTTAAGACGCGGAGTTTCTGAAGCAGTACAGAATGAGAAACTTTATCGAATGCCTTCGAGAAATCTGAAAAAAACACAGTCAGTATAAGAGCCAGAGTCAAGAAAGCGATGAAGGTCATGGGTAAAGGAGACGAGTTGAGTTTCACATGAGAATGATTTTCTGAATCCGTTCTGAACCGATGTAAAGAAGTTGTTAGATTCTAAAAAGGTAGCCAAATGAGAGCAGATGATATGTTCTAATATTTTGCATGGAACACTCGTTAGTGAGATAGGACGATAATTACATGGATCATGTTTGACACCTGACTTATGCAACGGAACCACCTTCCCGATCTTCCAGTCATTAGGCACAATACCAGATTCGAGTGATTGGGAAAAGAGCTGATGAAGTCTTATTGACGAATACATTTTGGTGCTTTTTAGAAATTTTGTATTAATCTCATCAACACCCTTAGATGATGACATCTTAAGGCCATCTATTACATTTGAAATGCCAACCACATCAAAAACGACAGAATGCATTGGCAAGAAATCATGCACAGGTAATGAAGGTACGCTTACATTACTCTGAACAGAAAATGACTTTACAAAAACATCATTCAGCACTCGTGGGCTTCAATTTTTTGCCCATCAGGGAAGATCAGAGATGTATCACCGTTATTACTGCTATTTACAGTGTCCCACAACTGCTTAGGGTTATTCAAAAGCATAGAAGGAAGAGTGGTATTTAAAAAAAAAACATGTTTCGCATTTTTAACTGCTATGCCATATTCTGAAGCGGCTGAATGATATGCTGCCCAGCGAACATCTGTGGTATTAAGTTTTGCTGCACGGAATAATCTTTTCTTTTTGTTGGATAGCCTCTTTAAAGTTGTACTGTACCATGGCGCATTTGCATGATTGCGAATTACTTTAGACGGTATGTACTTATTCGTTAAAAAAGTAACAATATTTTTAAACATACTCCAATTTCTTTCAACTGAACGATTAAGGAAACCTTCTAGGTAGCCTTCAAGAAATAGACACAATCTCAGCCTTGCTGTAGTCTCGAATAGTTTTTACTGTCGATAACATTGAGCCCTTAGATGCATGAACCGTGAAATGTAGTACAGAATGGTCACTGAGGCCAGGCAAGTATGATATCGATAAAATAGTGTGCGGGTGAGTAGTAAGCACTAGGTCTAACAAGGACGATGACGACGATGTTACTCTTGTCGGAGATGCGACTATTTGATCTAAATTAAAGTCTGAACATAACGTAATAAACTCACTAGCTTCAGTTGAAAAGGGAATACAAGAAGGATAGTTATCTGTCCATTTAATACTTGGGAAATTAAAGTCCCCCGTCAGAACGATAGGCGAGTCAGGAAACCGAACAATAAGTTGGTTGATAGAATCGTGCAACATACTTGAAAACATGGAATTATTCGTAGGAGGGCGGTAACAAACACCAAATAACCATTCTTTGTAATTTAAACAAGCACACACCCAAGCCATCTCAAGAGCACAAGCAATCGGCACATGATAAGAAACAACTGTATTGGCTACCGCCAACAAAACACCACCACCCGATCTGTCAATCCTATCATTTCTGTAAATATTGTAACGTTTCTGACAATGGAAGAGCTCATTATTATAAACTTTTGCCGAGAGCCAAGTTTCTGTCAAAACTATTAAATCCGCATCACAGGAGTCGACAACTGAGCACAAGTCATCACGCTTGGGAAACAAACTTCTAATATTAGTAAATATAATAGAAATGTTCGAGCTGGAATCAGGACGTTCACCACCCCTCTCCGACTGCTAAGAAGTGGTGGCTGGACCAGACACAGCTTCAGCTGCTGGCTGAGCCCCATTATACGCTCGTTGAACAGCAGCAGAAGGGAGAAGCTCATAGACGCTATCGTCGGCCGCATTGTACGCAAAACATTTTCCATTTCCTGCATGAAGCTGTCGTCCCATCTGCTGTGAGGACTTGCACGGTTATTGAATTTAAGCAAATCATGAACGTGGGTGTCAGGTGAGCCACCGAAAATAGGTGGGCTCCGTTGCTGGTTTTGACGGTCTGTGGCAATAAGTAAAACTGGAAGGTTGCAGAACCTCCTAGAAAAAAAAAAAAATCTGAGAGCTCAATTTTTCTGCGTCACTAAAGAAGGCCACCGTAGGCCAGAGATTGGACTCGAGTGCGGCTTCAGTGTTATGCTGAAGCTCGTATCCAATCAGCGATAGCACGAATCCTAGCTGAACGCTGACGCCGAAGTCGCATCCAATTCTTGGCCTACGCTGGCCTTGTTTATTACGCATTGTCTAGGAGGGGTTGGAGGTGGTCGTTTCTTGTGACATGGTGTTAGTGGTGCGCGCACTACGCAACTAAAGGATAGAAATATTGGTAGAAAGGTTGCGAAGGTTACTGATCTTCACCACTTGTGGGGGTGTTGAAAGGGATGCTTTAATGAGGGAGCTTGTTATAACGAAGCTTAAAAACTGTCCCCTGGCGTTTTCCGTAATCAAGCAACCGTTTCCTTGCAAGCCGTGTCTCAGGGGAAAAATCTTCGGCTACTGAAACGGGGTTATTTTTTAGTCTGGCACGGCATGATAGTATATGATCCTTAGTTTTGAAGGATTCAAACTTTACAATTACGGGGCGAGATTTCCCACTTACAAAGGCCCCCAGCCTGTGGGCACGCGCTATCTGTTCGTGGGAAATGGTTATATTCAAAACGTTCGATAAAAAAGACAGCACCTTATCTTCAGATTGAGACCACGTTTCATGAACGCTGTCATCAATACCATGAAAAATCAAATTATCCCTTCGTGACATATCTTCCATACCAGACAGTCTTGAATTTAAGTTCCGGTTATCTCTTTCCATACGCTCGATGGTATGGTGAGCTGCGACTAGCTCGCGTTGTATGTCATGAAAAGCTGCGGTTTTGGCTTCCACTGTCGTCACTCTTTGAGCAAGATTAGTGACAGAACTCTGAATTGACCTCTGATTAGCTTTAAGTTCGTTGATAGAGGCAATCACAGTGGCTTGTCCTTCCTCGAACCTCAGTGAACGAGCGTTAATTAAGGCCTTGTAATAACTGAAACATTTCATTAAATTGTTTGACCTGTTGTTCGTTCATGGGACCCGGGTTTACCTCAACATCTCCACACCGCATTAAAAGCAACACTCGAAACGACTCAAGACAGGCTTCTGGGCATGGAAGCACGACTATGCAAATACAGTTCGATCTAAAGCAAGAGTCAGTGTCACGCTTACAAACCTGCAGCAGAAGAACGAAAAGGTTTACGATCCGCATCGTAGCCGTGCACCCATGCCCACTGGAGGACAGCGATGATGCTCCAGGCTTTGTATTGAATCCAGGCGACGGTCCTGATGTCGATGACGTTGGCGATGTTGCTGTTTCAACGGATAGTCACTCGAGGATGATGATAGCATTGGCTGGCTGAGTTGGCAATGTGGGGACGGCAAAAGCCTGATGCTGACGGCAGTTATCGAGCACCGGCCCTCCCGCGAGCTGCAGCAGAAGAACGAAAAGGTTTACGAGCCGCATCGTAGCCATGAACCCATGCCCACCAATATATATATATATATATATTGGTGGGCATGGGTGCGCGGCTACGATGTATATATATTATGTATATATATATATTTGCCGTAAAACGTTTTCGCAACATTTGACGGGAAATTGTTCCGCTAAACTTTGCGGGGAATTTAGCGGGGAAATCTTTCCGCTAAATTCGCTAATTTAGTATATACACGGTGCAGCCTGTCCCTATGGGGAGGAGTGGTTCCCTAGATATCTTGGAAGACGGGCCCTTTCCGACATTTGCAAGCTGAGATGACGTGCCACGTCACTGCCGCAATTCGGAAATAGCGCGGGCCTTAAATCAGCAACGGTTGTCGTCTCCCCAGTTAAGCGAATTCGAAACTAACAGTAGTACACAGAGAGCTGGTCAAAAATTGAGTCCGCCGAAACCAGTGGCCGGGATGGTCTAATCGGTTAAGGCGTCGCTCCGGACAGGCGAAGGTTGCGGGCTCAATCCCCGCAACCTTCGCCTGTCCGGGCTCAATCCTCAATCTGGAACGAAAAACAAAAAAACCGCATTTTGCTGCGAGCTCTAGGTCTTTTTTTTAAAAAATGAAACAAATCGAAGGTCGAAGTGCCTCTCAACTCTCCACGCCGACTTTCGAGTGACGTACTCTGGGGGTTCACGTGGTTTCCCCTTGGGCCCCCTCTTCAGAGACACCGGCCGCTTCCTCCGCGATTGTCGGCTTTTACAGGATTAGCCTCGTCGAAGGTCGCGGCGAGCGATGGACACAAAGGACGGTTCGTCACGGGGCTGACGGCGAGTGTAGCAGCGGAGGGGGTCAGGTTTTGTTGACTTCCGCGTACCCCCAGAGACGCTGTCATTTTAGTCCCCGTAGCCGCCACAGGCGGCTGCAGATCGGCAAATAATTCGTTCTTTGCCTTGTGATTACGCAGCAGAATAGCAGTTTTTCGGGGAAAGGCAACGCGTTTTTCGCCACTTGGGCTTGTATAAACAATATAAAAACTACAAACTGGCAATTCTTTCAACATTAAAACCGTTGCACTGCCCCTTTAAGGCGTCGCCCCGGGCAGGCGAAGGTTGCGGGTTCAATCCCCGCTCCTGGCCCAATTTTTCGCCAGCTCTCTTTCCCTTTCCCTAACTTTAATGCATTAAAAACAATAATCACCTTCTCCCCTCTTCGTTCACAATATTACTTCGGCTGCACTTGTCAATTTTTACTCATATATATATATAATGTGTGGCTTTCCGTGTGCGTTTGCGTGTGAGTGTTTGGGTTGGTCCGTGTCTTCGTGACAGCACCTAGAAGAAATGAGACGTTTACAATTTTCTTTAATGCCGAATTAGAGTGCAGCTCTTGAGGAGGAGGAGAGGGTACGGAGGTGAGGGTATGCCCCTGCTCCCCCTCCTTACCCTCCCCTTCTCCTCTCCTGCTTCTTTCCCATTTAGCGAGGAATTTTCGCCAAATTTCCCGCTAAATTAAGCGAAATTTTTCCCGCTAAATTTGACGGGAAAATATTCGCGCTAAATTTAGCGAAAAGAATTCCCAACATTGTGCCGCTAAATTTAGCGGAATAATTTAGCGAAAACTTTAACGCTAACTTTAGCGGGAAAACTGAATTGGTTTTGAGGTCACGTGACGTCCATTTCCCCGCTAAATTTAGCGAAAATATTTCTCCACTAAATTTAGCGGAAAGATTTCCCCGCTAAATTCCCTGCAAAGTTTAGCGGAACAATTTCCCGTCAAATGTTGCGAAAACTTTTTACGGCAAATTTAGCGGGAAAATTTAACTTTCATGACGTCACACGTGACGTCACGTGTCACGTAATTATCGAAGACGTCCCATAACGCTACGCGCGGTGACGCCGACGCCGACGACTCTCAAACCGCAAATGGGCGCCTAAAAACTGGACTCTAAAAAAAAAAAAAGCGAAAGACGTTTACCTAGGAGGTGGCAACACCTCCTAGATGCAAAATTAGAGCTCAGCATACCGTCCCCTGCATAACTTCCCCTCCTCCTCCTTAACCCGCTAAAATTTCTCCTCTAAATTGAGCGGGGAAAATGGCGTCACGTAACCTCGACACTAATTAAGTTTCCCCTCTAAATTTAGCGGGGAAAATGACGTCACATCACTTCGCGTCACGTCACCCATGAACAAATTCAATGTCCGCCGCTAGATTTAGCGGGAAAATTGACGTCACGTGACCTCCAGACCAATTGAATTTCCCGCTATATTTAAGGGGGCGGTTACGCCGACGGCGACGCCGACGTCGACGCTGCGAAACGCGGAAACGGGCGCCTAAGAGCTGTACTTTAAGAAAGACTGACGACATTTACGAGACGATGAGAAACATTCGTGAACTGTACATTGTGTACATTTTGCGCGCAAAACGGAAGTGCATATTAAAATACAACAGCCAACTATTAGCAACTCAAACGCCCTATAGGTGGCAGGGTGGTAGTTCCAAGATGGCGGAAGAGACGGGGATAGATTCTCCCGTGCGCCTGCTCGCTGACGCTGGTCAGTGCGCTAAAAATGATTTATTTGTCTGCAAACGCCAAGTGGTTAGGGAGGATCATATGATGCGCGTTAGCAAAATGAGCATGCTGATATTTAAAAGTTGCAGAAACCTCGACTTGCGAAGCTTTGTGGTGGGCGAGCGCGTTTTACGCACCGGCCACGTCACTGCTTGTGGCAGATGATTTTTGAGGGTGATGAATATATAGTGTTTACACTTTGCCTGGCCATTAGTGCTCTAATAAGTGAGCCTCGCACGGTGACCGTCAAGCTTCGGAACAGCAGCGTTCTCATTATTGATGTCTTCGTGTCACAGTCTCGCAACTCGCTGCGCACCATCTCGGTTTTAGTGTATTGCAACACGTGATAAAAGTGCTCTATGGTTATTGATAGGAAGTTTGTTACCACAGGCTACCGTGCGGTGTAGCATGATCATCACAACCGGAGGCTCGCGCTGCGCCTCTGAAGCACAATTTTCAGCGCGTGCCAGAAGCGTCGCCGTGCTCGCGGTAGCCAACGGTAGCCTGCGGTAACGCTATGCTAAAACTGCCTATTACCATAATCGGCGTGTGTAGGGGTTTACGGATTTTATTTATTCCTCTACCAAAAATGCATATTTTAATATACCGTACCTCTTTTTTTTTTGCATCGTGTTATTTGCAACCTTCCGGCCCCTCTCGCCAAAACTGCCCGCTCTAAGCTCTCGTCACGAACGGCTGGCTAACACAGACGCCCTTAAAATGCTTCGGGCATTTCTTTATTTACCTTGTAATTACTTGAAAGCAAGTACGCCTATTCTATCTTTTAAAAGTGCTTGGGATAAATGGTCATGTTCCTATGGCCTTAAAACGCAAACCCATTCCCGACGTGTACTGCTCGACATATCGTTGCGCGACCAGTTTTCTTCTACTTAGGGCAAAGAATGGACTTTTCGTAGACCGTACGCTAGAGCTCTACATTACTAGAGGGAGCGTTTGTCGTCACGTTGAGCACAGATCGAGCTGGCGGTCATGCACAAGACCAGTAATCCGCAGCGTATGCGATATACGAAAAGTCCCTAATGAAATAACATCCCGGTCCTTCGTGCAACGCTGGTGCGAGGTGGATCACAAGGAATTTCTATTTTAACGAGCTCACTTTTCTCGTTACAACGGCTTCACGCATCAAGGCCGACAGCCCCTGCCAACTTTTCCGCGCCGCCACCGCCGCTGCCGTCCCCGTTCCTCTAGTTCTCCGCTCGTCCGCGGGAGGGCGAGCGGCGGGCTGGAGTTGCGAATAGCAACATAAGTATAGCTTACATGGTCCCGATTTGTGTATCACTATTGATTTAAGTAGTAGTTAAATGTAAATTATTTCAAAGTGCCACTCTTGGATGTACAGTTGGAGGGGGAAATCAATAAATATATTTAAATGCTTAAGTCTCGTATTTAGAAAGAGTGATGTACTATGATGGCTCGTTCCTGTGTGCGTCAAGTATCTATTGTGTGGAGAGAACAATGCGATGCTACATCCGGTTACATTTATTTATTTATTTAAATATCCCCGGGGCCAATCGGCATTAAAAAGGGGAGTGGGAGTAACGAAATAACGCACAAAAATTAAACAAAAGGGCAGAGTACGTAAGCTATCATCGCGGTTCAGGACATTAAAGAGTGTTTAGAGGATTTTTAAGCTATGGGTATTAACAATATAAATTACGGAAGTCGGAAGGAGATTCCATTCTAAAGAAGTTTTAGGGACGAATGACTGTGAAAATGCGTTAACATTACATTTACAAATCCAACTTTGAGGTGAGGATCGATGCGAGGTGAAATGTACAACGGTGGGATGAAAAGACGTTGCTTTAATTACGGGTTAGCGGGATAGATGTTCTGAAAAAGACATAAACGAGCAACTTTACGTCGGAGGGACAGGCTAGGCAGGGACAATGGGATTTTGGTGGAGCTTACACTCGCAGTGAGCTCACCTAAAATAAAATGGGCAGAACGGTTTGGGACCGCTCCCACAGCATTAATTAGGTTAGACTGACTGGGGTCTCAGATAGAAGATGCATACGCAAATTTGGACTAAAGAAGAGATTCAGAGTGTTGATTTTAAGACTATTTAATGCTGTATTACGCTTTAATTTATTCATTGCTCGATGAATCAGTAAACTTGTTTTCTAAAAAAAATATTTAACGAAAAATACTTCGGAATAAAGCTGTCACGGATAGAAAATATACGGTCAAATTTAGAAATTCCAATTATACCACACTCAATATTTTAACACAGAAAGTCGAATGTTACAGAAGTTATAATCATTTCCCAATGACAATGACATAGAATGCCAAATAGGTATTAGTGTAACGGGGCTGCGTCATAAGCTGGTTGAATTCGCAGGATATAATAAATCGGACATTTGTACTTTCTCTTCGTTCACCAGATTCCTCCTTCCTAGGAGTCAAGAATACAGAAACTGACAGCAATTGAATTATAAATCGCTTTGTTTGTTGGGTTAATTTCCAAACTTATCAAAAGGATATGAACTTCGACCTCGAAAGCGCACACTGTACGTTATTTAAACAAGATGCAGTTTAATAAAAATACAATTTCGCGGGATTAATTTTACTGTTTTATCGTTTCTATTCGAATTCATAAAAATAATTATTTATCCTTCACTCGTTTTGATAAATGTAACCTTCATGTTTTTCTCTTTTTTTCCCGCATACTTCTCCAGAAATAAATTCAGATTAATTTCATAAAAAGCTATAATAATCCACGAAGAAGAAGAACAAAAAAAAAAAAAAATTCAAGCATAGCTAGGTGACTGATGCGTGCTGAGAAAGTCCGCCTGGATCTGGTATCGAACGAAGGACCTCTCTATTTCCAATGGAGCCCTGAGCCAACCATGAGTTGGACACCAGTAGAGCAAACGGGTTGTATTAGCTGCCACCAGTCGAATGCCGACAAGAATGAACGGCCTGCATTTTAAGGTTATGATATTAATGCCATTAATGCAAACGTGCAGACGAGTTGGACGGAATCAACGATAATAATCCCTGGAGAAGGGGAACAGGGGGGACAAAGGACAAAACCAAATCTCAAAACACAGCTAGGTGACTTCTGCGGGCTGAAAAAATCCGCCTGGTCCTGGCATTGAAGCCAGAACCTCTCCATTTCCAGTGGAGCGCTCTACCAACTGAGCTGACCAGGAGATAGACGTCAGTAGAGCAAACAAGTTTTATCAGCTGCCACACTCGTATCTAACATTGAAGCTATACGAAACCGTGGCGCGCGGTTTATCTTTTGTAATTATAATCATTCAGCCAGTGTGTCATCCATGAAATCTAACTTGTCTTTGTTCCTTCTTTCTCTGCGCCGTAAAGTATCTTGTCTATCGCATTTTCACACAATTTACTACTCTATCCCTACTCTAAAAGAAAAGCTTATTCCCCCTTTCCCGCACACTTCTTTCCGCCTTGATCATCAGTACAAATTTGGAAATCCCCAGTGTCGCACCTCCGCGTACATCGACTCTTTTATTCCCAGCTCGTCATCGGAGTGGAACCACCTTCCCGCATCTTTAGTGCCCGTGTCATCAATTGATTCTTTTAGAGATGCAATAACCAGCCATTTTTGTCAGCAGGCAACTTGACTATTTTTCGTCTTGTTAAATTTGTGTATTTGTTCTCATCTTTGTATTATGTTATGTTGCTTGCCCTCCTCTCTGTCACGCCCTCGGGCCCTGGAAATGAATAAATAAATAAACACCAACAAGTGTGAACCAGTCACCTGGCTCTGTTTAGAGATTTATGTTTGCCCTTTGTCTTCCAAGAATTATTATCGGTTATTCTGTCCTGCTCGCCTGCACATTGCATTAATTGCCTTAAAGGGATACTTCAACGAAATTTGAAATATATCCGTCTTGTTCAAAAATAGGTTGAATATGATCCACAATATCCGTAAATGACAATCGCACGTTTGTATTTTAAAGTCTGGTGGATGTATTTTTCGTTATAAACGGCCCAATCTAGCAAGGGCTCGGAGAAGGCCCAGCTTAGAGCACGTGACATCCAACGCAATCGTGACGCAGGTCGTCTCGGGACGAGCAAAGCTACAGCGAGGCTGACGTCGAAGGGATGGCCTAGTCGTTCCAGCCACCGAAGCGGCTGCTTTTGTACAAATTTTGAGTGACGGGTTAATCTTTTATAATTTTGTAGGGGACAATAGCGACTTCTGGGTCACACAAAAGGGATTCTCGTGAAGACGGGAGTTCCTCCTTCCCCTCTTCTCTGGTCGTGGCCGGAGGCATGACACTCACCGTCACTAGCTGTCAAGGTTCCTAGACGGGCATTACAAACGAGGCGTTAGCGACATCCACCAGGTGCTCTTTGCTAATCGTTTAATTCGTTTTAAAATTTATTTTTTGGACTTTTTTAACAAGATATTGGTGTGTTCGATGTGATACTGCTCTTTGAATTTATATAGACCAAAAAATGAGCGCCGAAATTTTGTTGTAGTATCCCTTTAACATCATGACCTTAAAAGTCAGGCCATTCATTTTTTATTTCGATAGGAAAAAGGTGAGGGTGCGCTCGAATTCATAAAAAGCTGAACGATTAGGAAATGAAAACCAAATTGGTTGACCATTGCATACTTGGCTACTTTAGCGCCTCAAAACGCTTACGCATAATTTGCTGTCTTTCCTCTATTTCTCTCAGATTGCGCCGACCTTCTTTGTACTCCTTATGTATTTGAAGTCTTGTAAAATTACCAGAATGGTCGCAAAGATTCATACACGATTGGAGATGTTTGAAGTAGCTCCACTAGCGCAATTAAGAAAAGAAAATATGATATTTAATGTGCGGTTCATGCTCGCTGACACAAAGTTTTAAAATTCAAAGCAGCGCGTTGTAGGCATCAGAGCCACACACAGTCAACCACGAAACGCGTTCTTCTGTTGATAATTCTCAAAGAACAAGATATCGTAGAAACATGTGGCTTACGGGCCTTGTCTTTTTATTTCCTTCTTCCCCCCATAAATGCCATCCTTCGACATTTCTTTAGCTCTCTCGTAAAACTCAGTACTTGTCAAAGGGCATTCGCCCAAATCGTCTTTTTCCTGGGTGCTGCCCTTTTCTGTGTATTTCCTTACGTTTTGTATAAACATGATGGAAATCCAAATCCAACATCGCTCACGAACGAAGAACAAAAAAAAAAAAAAGAGAGGCACAAACGGGGCACAACTGACGGTTTTCACAAGTAATATATATATATATATATATATATATATATATATATATATATATATATATATATATATATATATATATATATATATATATATATATATATATATATATATATATATATATATATATGGGTGGTTTCATTTAAATTCCAACAATCTTGTCGGGGTGGGTCTTTCGATTTTTTTTAAACAAATATATGTGGTAGCTCTGTTCCCGTGATGAACAAAATGGCCCTTAAAAAAATCAGAAGTAAGCTGTCCAATAGAAAAAAAAATCTTAATTGCCATGAGGTGAAACACGTAAAAAACTCAATTTGAATATCTGTCGAGTTTGTTCATTTATTATAAATTATCTAACTTCAGTCGTTAATATTTTTTCATCTGAAAGACAAGAATGCGAAACATATTTACAAAAATGTAGGAGTGTATATCTTTGACCGATTTTTTTATAAAAGATCGCAAACTTGCGACCCCGAGCAATTTTGCTTGAAGTTGGGATTGCTATAGCAGACGAACCGTTAACATCAGCGACATGAAAAGACTATCGGTAGGTAGCTATTATCATCAGCTATTTGGCGATGTGCGTTTCGTGTTTGTGATGTTCACTAAAAACTTCCTATTTGGCTCAGAATTCATTAAAAACCTTAAATTTTCATATATTTGATTTTGTTTTTTTCAGAAAGGCCATTTTTTATTTAGTTCAAACTTTTTTTATAGATTGCCACTAATACGGGTGACAACGAGGCAAACTTAATGGTTGACCTTTTTTTTTTTGTTTTATTCTCGAGACAGCAGGCTAAACAAGCCCATTTTAGGCCACTTCTGAAATTGCGGTTCCAATATGGTTGCTTCACCACAACGTCGAAAGAGCCCTCAAGAACGTTTCAACTAAAACTAAAACTTTAAAATGACGCCGCTGTCTTCATTCCCGACACCCGTTCTCTGCCACCCCCCCCCCCCCCTCCCCCCGACACACACACACATACACACACCGTTTTCGACACCTCCGCACCTCTCGTTTTTCGGAGCCCTCGACTGTCCCTTCTTCTCTTCCATCTAAAGAAAGAGAAGGCCTTGGTGTTTAGCTCACCCGCTTCCCTTGCTTTCTCTCTGGAGACGCGATGCGCCGATGTATACCTTTGGACTCCAAGCTGCGGTCGTTCCGCAGGAAATGGGAACCCGATCTTCCATAGAAGGCCACGAGGCGAGGGCGGCAAGACCAAATGTGTGCGTGCGCAGCAAACACGAGGACGAAGGGGGACAGGACGTAAACGAAGCGCCCAACCAACTAGCCCAAACAGCCACTCTTCTTGAGTTTAATCGAAGCCGGGCCTACTCGGCCCAGCGGAAACATCAGAGCCGCTATGACATTGTATTGATGCAGCAAAACGAATTACTATGTCATGTGTTATCACTGTGATTGCGTGATGACGAATCACTGGTCCATCGAGAGATAAAGAATGCCAAGAACTATACGCTGTTAAAAAGTGAGTAAATATTTCTCGAAACGGGGGGGGGGGCAAATGCGTATTAAATTTTAAAAAAAGGCATCTTTTTCTTTTTTTCTTCTATACATGGGTTGCACGTGACGTCATTCGAAGAGCGCTCCGATGACCACCAGAGACAAGGGCAAGAAGGAGCTCCCCTCTTATGAGGACCCCCTTTTGTGCCTTCCGGATTTGCACGGGCGTCGCTATTCTCCTCCCAGAAGATTATAGAAGATTAACCCGTCACTCAAAATTCTTACAAAAGCAACCTCTCTCTCCTACTCTTCCATGGTTCTCAAAAGTACGCGATGTGACGTCAGTGCAACCCATGTACTCCTGACTCACATCGATTACCTTCGCGTTTTGTATGTATTGAATGTATGCTGCAAATGGTGCGAGGAATTGCACAAAAGCAGTGATCGTTTCGCTGTTGACAATATATTCCGAAACAAAGAACAGCTATACGTAATGTTTTTTACAAACTACTTTATATGACGAGTGCTGATTATAGCTTAAATGAGCACACATACAATAAACATATATATTCACAAAATGTTAAGTATCCTCGAAATTATTTCCCCGAGTCTTTTGTCGCTTATCCTAGAGCATTCACAAAATTTCACATGTGCACTACTGAAGTGGTTGAGCACAACATATGAATTAAAGTTGAGAAAGATCAGTTCGTTCCAGATGCACACTTCCATTATCGTGCTTCCAGACGTGTGAAAAGCGAATGCCTTTCCGAGCCGGCGCGCAGTCCCACTCTTCTCTCTTGATATTTCGGAACACAGTCACTTCTTTCTCGCTCAAGTTCAGAAGTGCCACGTTTGTCACACGCATTCCAACCTTGTCCACGAAGTCAATTGATGTCCGGATCGCCGCATCGTCCCGCGAACGGAGGTTGTGCACTGTCGCGTGATGTTTCAACAGGCCCCCATCTCCATCACAAGCATTCTTGCCATGTCCGGAGGCAGAAAATAGCCACTTCCCTTGAAGATGACATGCTCGTTGGAACTCGTAGAGTTAAAATTTATTTTTAAAATGAGCAGGCGCCCCGTCGGAAACGTACGTGATTGACGCATACACTGGAACGTGCTCCTCCAGCCAGTCCTCGATACGTCTCAGAGCCAGTAGTGCGTGGGGAGTGTCGTGGCACAAGTCTTCACTGACGACGCCGAAACATCTGGGACCTTGGAATGTTGACGCGACACACGTGAATAAAGATATCTGATGTTTATGCCAGTGATATTCCTGTACAGGGGCGGATTTAGAGGGAGGGTCCGGATGTCCTGACCCCCCTCTTGATTTCTGCATATGTAAAATTTAGGGCGTGAAACGAGGGAGAGGGGGAGGGGGTTCCTAAACAAATGGTACGCTTACCAACACCTGACCCCCCCTCAGGAAATTCCTGCATCCGCCCCTGTTCCTGTATCTCGTTAGGCAGAATTACAGTCCAGTTTTCCGCGAAGTCCAAATGCAAGACGATGTGTCTTGATGTCACTTTGCTTTTCTCCAATCGTATAGCTTCTCGTTGAGTTCTTCGTATGAAATCATGGGTGGAAAACCTCGTGGCCCTTTTTTGTAGCTCTTTTAGAAAATCTCTGGAATCGGCAGTTTTGGAGACCAAATTACCATGCTCCCATATGCAAAATGTCATTTCCTCTTCATGAACAAGTTGCAATGCCTGCACAGAGAGACGATCACTGCCAGGGCACTCTTTGCATTCACCTCGCAAACATTCGGGCGTAGCCTCGGGGCAAAGGCACAAAGCCACAATCTCCTCCTTTGTTATTTCTCCCTCCCGTAGGCTGTTCAGGGTAGAGACACACAAATCAAAGTTTGTGCAGCAAACACACGCACACGGTTTGTTCGGGATTTAGTTTCACCCATTTTGGACGCAGTGAGTTATTATGATTGGGGTTTTTTGGCGCAAGAGCAACTTAGGCCATATTGCGCCAGGACGCAGTGAGTAGAATTTAGTCAGTCCTAATTTGGAATCTGGGTTCGCCTTCCGAAACAGCTGGTACGTTTCTCGGATTGACCTCGTCATGTAACGCTTCACGATCACTTGTGATTCCCCGTCTCTCATAATCTTGACAGCGTCTTTTTTGTTCGGACTCTGCTGAGAACAGTCAAGATCGTCGTCTGTGTAGTACAGCGTGGCCGACCGTACGATGTCCTCACTTATGCCTGCTCCATGGTACGGCTCCGGACGCTCCCATACGCCGAAACGTTCACGGTGTTGCTTTGATTTTCTCAGGATGTATCTTGATGCCTCAGGAATTCGTCGTGCTATCTCGCTAGCGGCTGCACTTTCAGGCACAAGCGTGAGAAGCTGGCATCTTTCCTGGTAAGACGGTGCCTTAACAAAGGCTTCCCTTAAGTTCTCCCACCATTCGTCACAGCCGAGACATGTGTGATCACTGCGAGCACTTGATCCACTCGCCTCCAAGTCATATGCGGTCGCCAACCTTTTTCGAACTTGTTGGCTGTAAGATTCTTCCATCTCTCGCTGTTTTCTTTCAACGTATGACTGGCGGCTCTTCGGATTAACCTTAGACGGCATGCGCAAATGAGTTATCTCAATCGCAGAAGCGGAAATATCCGCATTGATGTCTGCGACTACTTCGCACTCTTCGAGGAAGCTTCCTGGGGAGCTTGATCCTGGATCACTAGCAATGGGAGTTGAAAGTTGCTCACCGGCATATTTGAAGCAGTTCTGGCAGAGCACATCCATCATCACACCATCACCGACTTTTGAGGGGGGCAGGATCCTCTTCAAGGCATCTACGTCGTGGTCGGTGACATGACGAAAACGCCTGTTGTGGTAGATCTTTCGCTTATGTATCTCAAAGTAGTCGGCACAGCACATTCTCTTCGAGCTAAAAGCAGTCGCCATGGCTTGAAGATGAATGTGCAAGGTTTGGAAGACAGCTAACTTTCAAATCCAAAGAAGCGTATTCTTTCTAGAGAGAGTTCAGCCTTGTGCTTTCACTTTCACTCGCATCCGCAGTTTACGGATGTGAATTCGACGCCGAGTGTTCTCTCTCTCTCTCTCTCTCCGGTTGTATATTAGCTTTCTCGGAAGTATTTGGTAAATTATAAACACCGATATACATCACCGACAAAGGGTGCTAAATATACTAAACTGTGTGTTGTTAACTACAGAACAAAGATAAATAAGAGCGGAAGAAAACGGACGAAGATAACATTTGGGCCTGCTGGAGGACAACTATCACTCCCGGAGAGATGTGTACAAACAAAGAGGCGAACCTAAAAGAGGTGCGCCGAAAAGATTTTTCTTTTGCTGTTGTACTCACATGCCCACACCCGTCATGTGAGCCCCACGTACGTGTCTTCTTACGAGTTCTCACATGACGCTACGTTCGTGTTTTCGTACGCGCTGTGAACACAGACTCCCGAGATCGGTCGAGGGTCACCCGACACCACTGTTTTTACGAGCGGGGTCCCACGAAGTTTTCCCTCTCCTGGCTGGAAGATAAACATCACCTCCACAGGCGTCTCTATCTTTTTGCTAAAACCTCGAACAAGCACAGTATTAGTACTGTTTATACATTGCCACCATTTAAATTAACAGTTTTCTCAGATGTGTTTACAGTGACAATTTCCTCCACGACCACGCTATGTTGTTTTCAAATTTTCAATTCTCGAAAATAAATTCAAGTTAAACTGGTAATAACCGAAGAGAGAGGTGGGATTTCATATTTTTATTTTGAGTTAAAACATCCTGGAGTGCTCCGCTGACGTTGTGGTGAAGAAACCATACTAGAGCCAATATTTTAGAAGTAGCCTAAAATGGGCTTATTTAGCTGGCTGTCCTGAGAATACAACAAAAAAAGGTCAACCATTAAGTTTACCCCGTTGTTAGTCGTACTGCTGGTAATCTGGAAAAAAAGGTTTGAACAAAATAAAAAATGGCCTTTTTGAAAAAGAAAAAAAAAATTCAAATATATGAATATTTAAGGTTTTCAATGAATTCTGAGCCAAATAGAAAATTTTTAGTAAACATCACAAACACGAAACGCACATCACCAAATAGCTGATGATAATAGCTACCTACCGATAGTCTTTTTATGTCGCTGATGTTAATGGTTCGTCTGCTAGAGCAATCCCAATTTCAAGCGAAATTGCTCGGGGTAGCAAGTTCGCGATTGTTTTATAAAAAATCGGTCAAAGATACAGTCCTACATTTTTGTAAATATGTTCCGCACTTTTGTCTTTCAGATGAAAAAATATTAATGGCTTAAGTTAGTTAAATAAATTATAATAAATGAACAAACTCAACAGATATTCAAATTGAGGTTTTTACGTGTTTCACCTCATGGCAATTAAGATTTTTTTTCTATTGAACAACTTACTTCTGATTTTTTAAGGGCCATTTTGTTCATCACAGGAACAGAGCTATCACATATATATGTTTCAAAAAAATCGAAAGACCCACGCCGACAATATTGTTCTAATTTAAAAGAAACCACCCATATATATATATATATATATATATATATATATATATATATATATATATATATATATATATATATATATATATATATATATATATATATACAGGGTGTTTCAGAGAACTCAGGCCAAATCGCTCCTGCGAAAACTACTCATCGCAACGAAAAAAGGCTTGTGTCGTTTTGGCCCTGGGCCAGGGGCCCATTTAGGAAAATGATTAAAGTTCGGGATAATTAAGTTGTTAATTAATTTTGCGTAATTAACTTTTTTTAATATTGTGTTTAAGGGCATGGTTTCAATTAGAAAATTGCTCAGCATCGTCGAAGAACACTAAAGCAACAAATTGCAGAACGATAGAAGGCACGCAAAGCATTTTACGCCTTTCTGAAAAACCGCACAAATTCGACGGATTTTTAAGTTTCGGTTTGCTATCGGAGCGCATCTCCGCCCGTAGAATTAAGCAAGATACTTGAAAAAGGACCGAACTTTTGCACAGCTCCAAAACGCCAGAGAGTGCAGCTGTTGTCTAACATCCATGACATAGCTAATAAGGCTCACGAAAGTGAAAGACCCCGATGTATTGAGGACAGTGTCATGCTCTTACGATCTATGCCAGATGGCAGTCAAAGGAAGATGAACATGTCTCGTTTAGTTGAATACTTCATCGCAAACGACTTAAACCTGCTGGTGTCTGATAAGGAAGGGGGCTTTTGGTTATATTGAGGATAAACTACCTGGAAAAGGCAGGAGTAGCCATAGACAAGAACTTTAACCATCTAGAAGTCAAAACCAAAAAGGTGAAGGCCATGGCGCTCCAACTATGCACCAGGCTTGAGTTGATGCAAATGAAGAAGCTGATATCGACTACCAAAAAAGATCATTTAGACATGTTTTTCACAGCCAAAACCCACAAGGACGGTTGTCCTTTTCGGGTCGTTGTCACTGAAAAGGGATCATGGCAAGGGTTGATGTCACGCTTCTTACTCCGTCACCTGTCTAACCTCGTACTGAATGATCCATTTCTGATACCAAACTCCGAGGAGGTTATACAGTACCTTCAGCAGGATACATCGACAGTCAGGTACGGATTTTCGCTCGATGTCGAAGACCTGTTTTATTCGATCCCACATTCAAAATTATTTGCAGCCGTCAAAGAGTGTATTGAGGCAAAGGGAACCACGTCCTTTCAAAACGAATGTGGAATTTCGGAGGAATCATTTCTAGAACTTTTGCAATTCTACCTTTCTGCCACGGCCGTTGAGTTTGAGGGCAAGACTTACTTGCAAAAGAAAGGAATTTGTATAGGGTCGTGCGTGGCTCCAGTCCTCTGCGATATTTTTTATCGCAGTGTGATCGGGCAATAGCTAATGCCCTTCCCATCGGCCAAGTTTCCCGTATTTTTAGGAACGTAGACGATTACCTGGTTCTCCTCACACAACGTCCGGCAGACAATGAATTACAAATATTTGACACCATACAATCCACCTTTGAAAAAGGACAAGGGCTCAAGTTCACACATGAGTTACCGGTTAACACCGTCCTTCAATTCTTGGATCTACGACTGTCTTTCTTTGAACATCATACTTGTTGGAAGTACGCCCCAAGGTCCAAGAAAGGCCTCCTGCAATACGATTCGGCACATTCGAAGATTATTAAGAGAGGAATTGTAAAAAACTCCCTAAATGTGGCGCTAAAGAAATCCTGTGTACATTCAGCGGGGGAAAGCTTTCATGAACAAGTGCAGCGTCTTCAAGATTCTGGCTATCCAAGTTCCATCTTGTATGACGTCGCCGAGTCTATTATCACCTCACGTGAACGACAGAAGATACGAAGGGAGACAAATATCCGACCGGCTGTGCTTCCATACATTCACCGCATTTCCCACAACCTTAAGAAGATTGCATCGAAGTTTAACGTCAAAGTCGTGTTTCCTGCACCGGACAAACTAAAGAAGTTGTGTCCGAAAATTAACAACAAGCAGCAGCAACAGGGTGTGTGCGGAGTTCAACATCAACAAAGATACGTCGAATGCCAATGTGCAGTCGTATACGAAATACCGTTTACTTGTGGGAAAGTGTATGTGGGTCAGACAGGAAGGTGTGTCAACGATCGTCTAAGAGAACATGCCGCGTCACTAAAGTCGTCGCCAGCAGGCCACCTTGCCATACATGTCAGGGACTGCCAGTGCTCCGCCTTGTTCAGGAAAACAAAAATCCTAAAACGTTTCGGGGAACGACGAACTCGCGAGCTCTACGAAGCACAGGTTATTCTGTCCAGTGGGGATGCCTGCGTAAGCGCGCCGTCCGTGGCCTTGTCACCAAAAGAACTTTATTTTTTAAGTCGCGATCTTTAACGATCCTTAGCATCTGTGAATATTTTAAACGTAAACTTCCTCTTTCTTTTTTCTACCGGAGTTTCTATGCACGTCGTCCAAGGACTCAATCGTTTTCAACAAGTCATTTAAGCGAGCAGCTTAAAGCTTAGTATTCTTAGCAATTCATTTTCAGGCAACTCAAGCTATAGCATATGTTTTGCGGGTTTTCATTATGAATGTTTTAAAAGCATTCTTGAGCTATTTTTCCTCTTTCTCCTTTTCATTAAACGTCAGTTGTTAGTTCAGCGCTCTATCCTGTCTCTCTTGTCTATCCTTCCTTGTCGTATTTGCGCTGTTAATTCAACATAATGAAGAGTCCTGTACTATGGCTTCGGTGACACGATCGTCGTCCGTGGCGTTGGCCCGCCGGCGCCGGTCCCATCGCCGCTTCTGGTCTCGGCGGCGTTCCAGGCGAGCGATCTGCTCTTCTTTCGCAAGGGGTTCGGAACCACTCGACGTAGTGGAACTCGAGGCGATAGCGGCTTCGCGGCGTTTGCGCAGCCATTCGCGCTGCAGCACACGTCGCCGCTCCTTCCGCTTCCGCTGTTCTTCCTCCGAACGAACGGCAAGCGGCCGACCCATCGTGAGTCCAAAGGGCAACTGATAAGAGTGCTAGTGCGATATCGACGTCACGGGACACACACGACTGGTGAGACCATGACGTTTTATTCTAGTAGGGCCGCGCCAATCACGGGGCGTGCTTGATGGCACGAACCATATTTGAGTAGTAATTCATTTACAGTAATTGAATTACTGTATTTACTTTTCTTGGTAATTTGCAATTGTCATTAATTAGTTTCGGCTAAAGGGAATTGTAATTTAATTACTTTCTAGCGTCAGTAATTGCAAAATTTCAGGCACAATTACAATTACTTTTGCAAAACTTTGCGGCTCCGACAGAACCTCTCTGAAAGCCTCACCGCCTGCACAAGCGGCCTAGCTCTCGGTGAAACACTAGCACACGCACAACATAGTGTCGCATTGTTTGTTGTTTTGTTGCTTACACTTCGGGCTGAGAGAGAATCCTCTTCGGAGTCTACCTCAACGGCGCCGTGTAGCGCCGTCTGCGGTTCGCGCAGAAAACAATAGCGTAAACACTTCAAGATATTGAAAGAAAAGAATTGAGCTTCAGCTTTCAGCCGAGGTTGGGAATTTTGTCTATAAAGTTATTTTTCTTTTCTTTTTTGCAGTTCTTTGCTTCCCTGTTCCAGTACTATCGCATATTTGTATCTTTGTATTATTTTAAAGTTCATTTCCTGTTGGTTTTACTTCGGATATTATTTGCATAAGCATCTTGGAGAATGACCTCGCACCTGTGAATAGTGTCGCTTATGATTCGGGAGCCCCCATTCGGTTTTTATATATTTCTGAGCCATTATAATTTCAACTCAATGTAAAATATTTATATTACCGTGATGTTTGTATGTGAATGCGGTCGTATTAGCGCGTGTGGATTTTATCTTTGTATTAACACTTGTAAAATATTTCTATATTTCTATCGTCAGATATTCACTTGTGTGGCTGACAAGTCTGTCAACCCAATTTTTTCTTTAGCGATCTGGCGTCTTCCAGCATTTTAACTAATTTATTATTATTTATTAAAAATATAAGAATGTAGTACTTCATCGCCTCAAACAGTCAAGCTCTATCATGAATTTAACAAAATTTATAAAAGGAAAGTACAATACGTGACATTTATGAAGCAATGCTTATATGAACAAATAAACACGTTGTATTTTATACAACTCGGTTAAAGTTACATGGCCGAAGTCGGACCGCTCTCAGAAGTAACAGACTTCTTCAAAAGCGACGCGCCCCATCGCGGCCAAATCAAATACCACGCAGTGCACTCTAAGAACTAATTGGCCACTCAGTTTCGGTTTCGACTGAGCAGGTTCATCTCATGCTATCATTCCGCGACCGAACGCGCTGCTTGCGTTTTCGATTATCTGACTTTTTACGAATGTACAATACACTCATTCTCTATCGATACAAAACGAAGACCAGGGCACTTTCCTGGGTTCCCGAAACACTGGATATTGCGCGTGCGTATGCAAACGTAGTAACACGTGGCTTATACCCTTGTCACACGGGCTAGTTTAGTGTCACTACAAGCGAGTGCACTTCGCCCTTAGTGTCATTTCTGTGGTGTGCCACACGGCTCCTTCCTAAGGAACACACTTGGCTTGGAGTGAGTTTGACGAACTCACTTCGCTCGATCGAGTGCGTGACATCAATAGGAGTGTTTCAACAGTAAAACATAACAACACAGAAACCAAAAGCGTGGCGTAAGTTTTATTTTATAAAGAAAAATAAATTTGTGAAAGAGAAGACATGTAGAGGAGTGGCATTGCAAAAAAGTAGTGGGGTGAACTTGGAGTTTAGACTGATCTGAATCAAGATTAGCGCAGCGGTGAATTGATAAAAGATGACGACAAAGTCAGTCATTCCCAGGCTATCTTGGTTAGCAGAGGATAGAGCCTACTTTTGTTTCAGCATGTAACTATTCGAGACAACACGATAATTATGATCGAATTAGGCAGTGTCAGGGCCTCCTCGTAGACTTCCGTGGAACGAAGCGGAACGCAAAAGTTGGATATGCTTCGTTCTTTATCTTGGCTTGCGATGATCGATCACAATCATCCAATTGGCGTAAAAATCGTTCATTAATGCAACGTTGTTATAGAGCACAGCTCCTAGGCACCCGTTTCTGAGCTGTGCGGCGTCGGCGTAACCGCGCGTTGCATTAAGGGCTGTTTCCCAAAATTGTTGTGTTTAGCCTAAATGAACATTCAGGCGACAACCATGGGCAGAGACGGAAGACAAGATGGCCGCCCTACCGTAACCAGGGGTGCTATGTTGCGCTTTTTGGACTCCCAGGAGACTTGGTAGAAGGAAGTGACGTCAACGACTAGAGCGAACGCAGATTGGATGTTGACAGAAGAAAACAAAATCAACATCCAATCTGCATTTGCTGCGTTGTTGACGTCACTTCCCTCTCCCTAGTCTCCTGGGAGTCCAAAAAGCGCAACATAGCCCCCCAGTGTAACCGCCCTGTAACTATTCTCTTCGAAACTTTACGAATAAATTCAGTTATCAAACATAACAAATGGCGACGAGGACCGGATGAGTACGTACTCCGCGCCAGGGGACATTTCCCCTTCTCAACAGCCGGCGGAATCGGCGAAGAAGAGCACCCGAGGGAAAAAGGCCTAGCGGACGTCAAGAATTCGCGCCAAAACCACGATGGCAGCACCGGTACCGGCCGTACTCATCGGTAAGCTCGACAGTTTTGATGAATCAGCGGAGGATTGGACCTCCTACATCGAACGGGCAGATGACTACTTGGTGCTAAATGGTCTACCGGATGAAAAGAAAGTCGCAGCCATCATAACAAGCATGGGAGCCAAAACTTACTCCATACTGAGAAAACTACCGACGCCGGACAAACCGTCCGAGAAAACTTATGAAGAGATCAAGAAGCACCTGAGCGACTACTTCTCGCCTGCTCTTCTTGAAATGTCGGAGCGTCATCGGTTCTATAAGAGAATGCAGAAGGAGGGAGAAACTGCCAATGAGTATATGGCTGAACTCCGGCGTCTCTCTCAAAACTGCTACTTCGGATCCTTCCTGGACCAAGCCTTGCGAGACAAGTTCGTGTGCGGTCTTCGCTGCGTCCAGGTTCAGCAGCGTCTACTGACGATGAAAAAGCTCACCTTGAAGCACACACTCGACGAGGCCGTGGCTCACGAGCTCGCTGCCAGGGACATCGCGGATTTCAAGAACAAGGAAGAGACTCCCGCGGCTACAGTGGCGCACGTGGACAAAGAAAGCCGAAAATGCTTCAGATGCAATCGGAAAGGCCACGTTCCAGCGAAGTGCAGATTTTTGGCAGCTGTTTGCCACAAGTGCCACAAAGTGGATAACATCAGTCCAGCATGCAAGAGCAAGGCAAGCGACCCACCCAAGACTTTGGGCAGGCCAAGTTTGGCTTCAAAGAAAGCAAGTCGACAATCTTCGAAGGGCCAGGTTCACGTCGTACAAGACGAAGACGACGCAGAGTTAGAATTGTTGGCACACGTCGACGGTGGGAACGGAAGTAACCCCATCTGGCTGAAACCGAAAATTGAGGGGCAAACTTTGGAAATAAAGATGGACACGGGCTCCAAGTACTCACTCCTGCCAAAGACTCTCTACAAGAAGCATCTCTCACACATGACACTGCAGGAAATACCAGTGCGTTTTAAGACTCAAACAGCTGAAACCTTCAATCCAGAAGGCGTGGCTACAGCCAAAGTGACATTTGGGAAGTCGACTGGCCAGCTGCAGCTGTACGTGGTGGACACACCAGGACCCCCACTCTTCGGGAGAGACTGGATCAACCATTTCAACCTTCTGGAGCTTTGTGACGTGCTGAAGGTGGACAACCGACCTGAACTAAAGAGGCAAGACCAGCTGGACAAGAGACTTGCAGAGTTTAAGGACGTTTTTGACGACAGCATCGGGGAGCTCAAGGACTTCAAACTGAAGCTGCACTTGAAGAGTGATGCTCACCCCAAGTTCTGTCGCCCTCGTCAGGTCCCATATGCCTTGATGGAAAAAGTGACTACTGAGCTAGACCGTCTGGAGTCTGAAGGCATCTTGACAAAGGTCAACCACAGTGATTGGGCTACGCCCATTGTGCCAGTGGTGAAGCCAAATGGAACTGTCCGCATTTGCGGCGACTTCAAAAGCACGATCAATCCCCACCTTGTAGTGGACCAGTATCCGCTACCCCGCATTGAGGACATCTTTGCAAGGTTGTCTGGCGGAAGAAAGTTTTCCAAGATTGATTTCCGACAAGCCTACCTTCAGATGGAAGTGGACGAGCAATCGAAGCCACTCCTAACCATCAACACTGAGAAAGGTCTGTACCAGTACAACAGGATGATCTTTGGAATATCACCTGCTCCAGCTGTCTGGCAACGAACGATTGACCAGATCCTCCAAGGAATTCCAATGTGCCATGCGACACAGGATGACATCTTGGTCACTGGCGAGTCGGAGGACTCGCACCTGCAAAACCTCACTGAAGTGCTGAGGAGACTACATCAGTATGGACTAGGGAAGCTGAAGCGGTTTTAAATATGAATAAAAACACCTAAGCCTAGTTAATGAGGCCTCAGCAATCACGAATAGCGTATTCGTTTGGTTATTTTCTGCGCGGATTAACCGGAAAAGCGCCTTCAAAGTAGCACCGAAGCCACGCCTCTCCGAAGCAGAGGGAAAGGGGAGAGAGGAGGAAGCCCGTCAGCCGGCGTCACAAAAGGACCGACTGGGGGACCCCGCCGCGGCTGGCCGCGCTTTCCTCGTAGGCTGCTCTAGTGTCTTTTCGAGCCGTCGTCATTCTGCCGCTGCATAGCGCTTGCTTTGATCCGTTGACCGGTCATGCTATTCACTCAATCGCATGACGTGTTGATTGTTCTCTTGTTTGTTCACGTGTTTGCAGAATTCTCGTGGCACCGAACCAACTGACTAGTGCTGTTGCAGGATGCCGTACTCATGTGTAGCCGCCAGCTTTCACGAACAGCGCTCGTCGCAGTTGTTCTTCCCGCTTACCGTCTTTTCCACTTCGTCACCGAGCTTTTAAAGGGGTGGGTGGGTTTGAGCAGTACACCGTTTATTGTTCGAAACGTGTTTCGGACGGCGCATATGAAAACTATATACGTATGGGTTTGGGTCTGAAGAAGTCTCGCCTGAACCCGACTCTCTGTCGACCATTTTTGAAGGTAAGAAGGCAATTCAGCGCATTAAAAGTCACAAGCAAAGGGGGAAACGTAACTAGGTAGGAATTGTAGGTCGACTGTTCTAGAAAAAAGCTATTATGTTATTATACTCTGTTTCACCTTGTGTTGTACCGCAGGGAAGGCTACAAGCGCGAGCTCCTTGCTCTAGGGCACATCTCGGCGGCACAAGCTCTCGTGCACTAAGGGCAGCTGCTAACACTATGAGCTCGCGCTTCTTGCCTTCGCTGCGGTACAACATAAGGTGAAACGGAGTTAGAATTGTGCAGTGTGCTAGAAAAGCCGCGATCATTTAGCCGAGTAGCGGGTTTCTACTGGCTCTCTTGTGTTAACCGCCTTATATTAGTGCTTTGGAGTTGGTTTCTTATATTGCTGAAGTGACCATATTTTCCGGACCGACTCCGGTCCGGGAAATCTGGGAAACAAAAGAAAACAATCTTGGGTAGCCCAAGATTTTTTTCTTTTGCCTTTTATCTACTCGGCTACCCAGTCACTTGGGAGAGGAGGGCTTGCTCTAATAAGTGGTCATGCAATTCATAATGCGACTTTCACGGTGCAACTTGTTTTAGCATAAACATTTTTTTTACAGTTGCTGACATTATTTGAGGTCACATATTTTTTAAACGTAAACATAAATTTTGTTAAATTTTTCTTCCAAAGGTTCATATTCTCTTCAGGAGAGCTTTTTGGAAATACAAAGCATGTGACCTTCTCTTCTGAAATAGTTCTTTTTTTACAAGTTACGCAGTGTTTTTCGTATAAAGATTGTGTTATGCAATTATTCTTTGTGCCATAGAAATGCGATCGGACGATGATAATGCTTGGTGGTGGTGTGATGCAGTCAACAAATCTTGGTAGAATTATGCAAATATAGAGGCCCAGGAAGCTTTCACGATTTTGACATCATTTTGGCATCAAATTAAGGGCTGCCGGGCACACATCTCCGATTTTTCTAAAGCTATAATGGCGTAATAGTTTGTGGCAAACAAACTAAACGCAGCGGAGGGTACCGCTATCACAGAGATGGACCTTCTGCGCAGTTATTCGCATAGTGCGCAAGGACATGGAGGTGGCAGAACGGTGACCCTGTTTTATCACCCGTCTCATCTCAGCGGAAGCTCTCCCGTCGCTCGAAGCCGATTATACTATCCCTTCAAAGTTGAAACCACTTCAGAACAATGCAGCCTGCACGCTTACGCGTCCAGCAGCTGGCAAGCACGAAGGCCGATGTGTGCAGAATTCTTGTCCTCGGACAACCGTTTTGGGGAGGGTCACGCTAATCCGGCTTGAGGCGTCCCGTCAAAAGCACTCCGTTTATTGTCAACGTTTTAGGTTACAATAAGTAGCAGTCAGTACGTTCCTGATGGTATGAAGCCGGCTATGTCGGCGCCCGCGCAAGCGGTTCCTCGAGTCTGCGTTTATTACTGCGGGGGGTCATTTTCCTACTTTGCCAACGGCTGGAACGCGTACTTTGTCACGTCTAGGGTCGTTTGGACACATTCCTTTTTCGGTTTCACCGAAAGATTTCGAAAAATCAGAAGCCGAACCCGATATACAAGAGCAGAAGACCCGGCGCCCGGCTACTTCCGCAAGCGACTGAGCAAGCGAGAATCGAGATGGTCCTTTTATGACGTAGTGGAGCGTCACGCGTCACTAGCCAATGGCGTGCCGCTGCGGCGATCGCTTCTGATTTCTTCGCTTTTTTTTTGCGTTGAGGGATTATTTTGTGTCGAACGGTTGTGACATTTGGACTCAGCAGGCACAAACACGTCAGGATCAACCCTTAACTCATTTTTTTCGAAAAGCTCTTCAGCTTCCCTTTAAAGCCAACCTGCAGAAGTGCTCCTTTTTCCAGGACTCTGCGACTTACTGCGGCTACAAGCTTGATGGAACAGGTTTGCACAAGACTCAGGACAAAATCAGGGCTGTGGTGGAAGCTCCAACGCCCAAGTCCACAGCTGAACTGAGGTCGTTTCTCGGCCTTACCAACTACTTTGGGAAGTTTATTCCCGACTGCGCCAACCTCCTATGACCACTACATGCGCACCTAGAAAAGTCGTCCATTTGGAAGTGGACCAAGGAGTGCGAGCTGGCATTCAAGCAAGCCAAAAAAATCATAGCATCAGACACCGTGCTTGTATACTATGACCCTAGGTTGGAGGTGCGTCTTGCCTGTGACGCAGGACCATGCATGGACTAGGAGCTGTTCTCTCACATGTGATGCCGGATGGAAGCGAAAGAGGACAAATGTGTTAGTACGCCGTCGATAACATTATCACGAAAAGAGATTAATTATTTAGCCGTGAATTAGCCCAAGCGTTAGACGGGAATTTTTGACTCATATTTCGTCTTTTTTCAAATCGTCTCAAACTGAAGTAGAAGTAGAAGCCGAAGTTACACACGAAATACAAAGTTGTTGGTGAGCGCTGGGTGAAAGGTGTGTTCTTTGGGTGTGTGGATGCTTGAGTGACAGTTTTTCGAGTGCGCTACGTCGACAAGCGAAAGACCCATCGCATTTGCTTCACGTACACTGAAGACATCGGAGAACTATTCACAAATAGACAAAGAGGCTCTAGACATCGTCTGGGGAATACAGAAATTCCACGCCTACCTCTATGGAAGGCACTTTAAGCTGATCACGGATCATCAACCACTTACACGCATCTTCAGCCCAAGCAGCAGCATACCTGCAATGCAGGCGGCGCGTATCCAGAGATACGCACTGTTTCTGGCTGGGTTCGACTACGAGATTGAATACCGAAGGTCTGAAGACAATGCAAATGCAGACTCCATGTCACGTCTCCCCTACCTGTTGCGCCAGAGGACAAGCCAGACGAAGCAGAACTTTTTCACATGACGCAAGTGGAGACCCTTCCCGTGACTGCACAACAAGTCAGACAAGCGAGTCAACGCGACTGCATCCTGTCAAGAGTGCATTTCCACGTCCTGAATGGCTGGAACACTTGCGATCAAATGACGAAATCCTGCCCTTCTACCGACGAAAAGACGAACTCTCTGTACATCAGGGAATAATTGTGTGGGGGATCAGGACAGTTATTCCACCTAAGCTACGGGAACCCATCCTGCAGGACTTGCACACAGGACATCAAGGCACTGTGAAGATGAAGGCACTTGCACGTTCCTTTGTGTGGTGGCCTTCCATTGATGCCGACATCGAAGCTATCACCAAAAAGTGCAGCGGATGCTCCCGACAAAGCAACATGCCTCCAAAGGCACCACTTCATCCTTGGGAGATTCCCAGCCGACCATGGCGTCATGTCCACTTGGACTTCGCAGGACCGTTCCTTGGCAAGAAGTTCCTCGTTGCAGTTGATTCATTCTCAAAATGGCCAGAAGTCTATGTCATGAGCTCTACAACTGCAGTGCTCACTGTCGACATCCTTCGCGACATGTTCGCACGGAACGGACTTCCTGAACGAATTGTCACTGACAATGGTCCCCAATTTGTGGCAGGAGAATTTCAGACCTTTCTCAAGGAAAATGGCGTGCGACACACGTTCAGTGCACCATACCATCCTGCGACGAAAGGACTCTCTGAAAGATTTGTGCAATCCTTCAAGCAGAGAATGAAGGGGGAAGGCTCAACAAACAAAAAGCTGGCAAACTTCCTGTTGGCATACCGCACCACACCACATTGTACAACTGGTGAGGCACCTGCCAAACTGTTTTTCGGTCGTGACCTGCGAACTCGACTGACACTTCTGCGACCAGACCTGAACGGACAAATGTACTTGAAGACAAAACAAGATCCTGTTCAGAACAGACGACTGCGCTCGTTTTTCGAAGGAGACCCTGTGTCAGTGCGAGATTACCGCAGCCAAAGCAAGTGGGTGCCTGGAACAGTCGTGAGGAGAACCGGCTCTCTCTCATACCAAGTAAAAGTCGGAGAAGCTATTGGAATCGTCACATTGACCAGCTACGTAGTGGTCACTCCATCCACCAAAGCCAGCCAGAGCCGGAGGACGAAAAAGATGTTTGCCCAAGCCCAAGCGTGGAAGCGACAGATGACACGCCAGAGATGACACATCTGCAAACTCCAAAACAAGTTAGCAGCACAAGTGGCACTCCAGCTGTAGGCCATGGCAGTAGCACTGCAGGGGAGAAACATCAAGAAAATACGACTAACGCTAGTCGTCCCCAACGACTGCGGCGACCTCCTCGCAGACTGGACCTTTAAATTTGTTGGGGAGGAGTTGTTGTGTTTAGCCTAAATGAACATTCAGGCGACAACCATGGGCAGAGACGGAAGACAAGATGGCCGCCCTACCGTAACCAGTGTAACCGCCCTGTAACTATTCTCTTCGAAACTTTACGAATAAATTCAGTTATCAAACATAACAAAAATGACGTCACACTTCCCGGCTAAATTTAGCGGGAAAGTTAGCGAAATTTTTACGCTAAGTGGGATGGGAACAGGAGGAGGATGGGAGGGTACGGAGGGGGAGCAGCTGGCATACCCTCCCCTTCGTACCCTTCCTCCCTCCTCCTCAAGAGCTGCGCTCCAATTCGGCATTACAGAGAATTGTAAACGTCTAACTATTTTAACGTGTCTTTATTAAAGGGACACTGACACCCCCCAAAATTTTTTTTTCCTTTTTTGTCAGGCGATTCATTATGTTGTCGGAATACTACCTAATTAATATTTTGCTACAGAGTCACGTATTTTTTTAAATAAAGCCAAAAAACGCAACTGCTCGAAAGCGAAACCGAAACTCCCGCACCACACGGGGAAGTGGAGAGGATAGTGGCCGTGTTCCAAATCTTACCCAAATGGATTCGAGTTACTCCGGCGGGTCGTGTCACGTGACAACACAGATTGAAAAACGCTGGACGGGGGTAGGTTTTAGAACGCCAAGGTACAAAACCTTTACCCTAGAGTAAGATCGAGTAAATTTTGGAACACGGCCATCGAGACTGGCGGAAGTCACTGTGGCTACACCCGACCGTGCGTTTTTTTTTTTTTTTTTTCTCCGCGTGTAGCAGACGAAATGCGTTCGCTCGCCGTGCGATTCCTTTGCATTTATGGTTATCCCGCTCGCTGTTCTGTACTTCAAGATGAGTTGTTTTGTACCTTTAAGTGTTGGCAATTAGTAGTGAGTGCCCGCGTGCCGTAGTGTGGTGAATTCCCGTGATCGGCTCCGAAAAGAATACTCCCAAGATGTTGCGTGAAGAATTGCTTCACATGTTCTGCATCTGAAGGTGGCATTGTGCGGCAGAATCCACAAGTTTCCGAAAGATCAACGCGTCGGGGTCAATGGCTGGCTGCAATTCCTGTAGAACAGTTACGCGAAGCTCGGAAAGCGGACGCTACCCGATTCATACGCTCCTTGCATTTTGTGGAAAGTGACTACATTGAGTTCGCAGGTGTCAAAAATGAAATCCCCATACCATTTAGTTCAGCGACGTATCGTCCACAACAATTGTTTTTTTTTTTTTTAGTGATAATTGTTTAAAAAAAAAGAACTGTAAACATCGCAAAATGCTTGACAAAAAAAAATGGTTCACCCACAGCAGGGATCGAACCCATGCTCGCAGCGTGTCAATCGGATGTCTTTCCACTGAGCTTTTTTTTTTTTTTTTTTTATTGCCGGTTTGGACATGTACAATACAAAAGGATCACACTGTTAAATTCACTTCATGAAGATCACTTATGCGCGGCCGTAAAATTTAAAATTCTTTCAAGGTCTCAAGTACGTCTAGAATTGACACCCAATCAGGCGCACAAACCAAAGTGGCGTATACAGATTTTAGTCTGCAGATAAATTCTATGAAATACATGCGTACGGGTCGGGCATCAACGTCGGCATGCCTCACTGCCATTCTACTTCTCTATATGGCATGCAGGCCCAGGAGCATAAGTCAATCGAGAGGGATTTCAACTTGTTTCTTCACAGAAAGAAACCTAATGCCGTATGGGGTTAAAGGCAAGTCTTTTTTAATAGCTACCGAAGGAACTGTTCCGTGCGTACTAATGGAGCCGGTAGACTGTATGTCGGTAGTTTGCTGCCGATTTCCCTTCATTACATGCACTCCCGGCTTGAAGTCGGGCAGCACCACGCAGAGGCCAAATTCGCACCTCGTAAAGAAACCGTACGCGTTCGTATTCAACTCGAAGTACGCACTTCGTGCTTGACGTTTGAGCGAGCGATGTCTTCGGTTGAGCAACGAGAAGGGACGACGGCTCGGCGGCGTCTTCGTGCAATCGGCTTGCTGGTCCGACGTGTCGTACGGGATGAATATCAGTTCTCTTGATCGGTCCAAAATTTCTCTTTCGAAGGAAGACAGAATTCGCCGGTACCGTGAACGACAGTTCTTAAGTAGAGGTTCAACGCCCGTCGTCCGCTGCCATCCGCTAGTCCCACGATACGCGAAACGACGCCATGTTGAGAATTTTCAGTGAACGCACAGAAGGCTTCCGGTTGTCTGTGCTACCTTTTTTTTTCAATCAACGTATTTGCAGCTTTTTGGAAGCCACAAAAAATGGGTTTCATATTTTTTTCTTTTTTTAATATTGACTGTGTGCCTTCAATGACCCACGACTTTGATTGAATTTGGTGGTCGCTTCGATACCTTAGAAAACGGCCCGTGACCACGGAAAAAAGAGTGAGCGCGACTCAAACCGGCCAGTTCTCGATCGGCAGTTTTCGGGCGGAAAGAAACCGAATTTCGAGCCGCAAATTCTGTTCTGGGTAGTTGGGCTCTCATATGTCACGTACAGCTAAAAACCTCGGCGAGCATAAATACCCTGTCAGTGTCCCTTTAAGGGGTATCGGTGGCCGAGTGGGCTAGCGCCCACCAGATCGGAGTACGTGGAGATAAAGCTCGCGCTGGAGAACCCAGTAATCCTGAGCTCAATCCGCAGCCCTGCCCGAAGAACACACTTCCAATGAAGTGAGTTCGGGGAGCACACTATACGCTCGCTCCGGTAGACCGAGTGTGTAATCTCGATAGCAGTGTTCAAGGAGTAAAAATAATAGAAGAAATTAACGCTGCGTAAAATTAGTATTATTTTGATAGGAGTAACATTAGATGCGCACTTGTTTTCTGTTGGCAGGAAAGTAGTGCATTGTAGAAAAACAAGCGGCTAATCTAGTTTCCAGCCTTGGCCCCTGCGCGACGGCCAGTGACGGCCAGGGCCGGTTTGCTCATCTTGCGGACGCGGCCGCGACTGCGGCCAAGAGAGATTTTTCTGTCACGTGACCAGCTCCATAGGGACAAGGAAGTACCTAGCGACCCTGCCTAATGGCGGAGAAATCCGTATCGCTTCAAGCACAAAAGCCTCATTCGCTCGCAGAAACTGACTGCAGGGACTTTCAACTGGAGTCCAATTGACCGCCCCTTTATACTGTAGGAGCGGCAGGTAAAGTTACGGCCAGGGAGGGTAAATATGAGCCAAAATAAAGAAAAAAACCACGCGAGATAAAAGCGGTGGCAGTATATTTATATACCTCCGCAAGCGCCGGCGGCTCGCGCCTTTTGCTGTGGTCTTGAATGTTGCTGTACCTACCATGCAATAAAGAAAAAACAACTTTTGCTGTAGTCGAGAGGTTAGAGCGTCGGTACTTCGAGTCGCGGCGTGAAAGTTGCGGGTTCAAATCGCGCTAGCAACTTTTTTAGAGCGCAGCTCTTAGGCGCCCGTTTGCGGCTTGAGCGGCGTCGCCGTCGGCGTCGGCGTCGCCGTCGCCGTCGGCGTAACCGCGCGGTGCATGATGGGTAAATTTCCCCGCTAAATCTAGCGGAAAATTTTCCCCGCTAAATCTAGCGGAAAATTTTCCCCGCTAAATCTAGCGGAAAATTTTCCCCGCTAAATCTAGCGGAAAACTTTCCCCGCTAAATTTAGCGGAAATTTTTCCCCGCTAAATCTAGCGGAAAATTTTCCCCGCTCAATTTAGTGGGACATTCTCCCCGCTAAATCTAGCGGGAAATTTTCCCCGCTAAATCTAGCGGGAAATTTTCCCCGCTAAATTTAGCGGGAAAATTTGCCTGCTAAGTCTAGCGGAAAATTTTCCCCGCTAAATCTAGCGGAAATGTTTCCCCGCTAAATTTGGCGGAAAATTTTCCCCGCTAAACCTAGGGGAAAATTTTCCCCGCTAAATCTAGCGGAAAATTTTCCCCGCTAAACCTAGGGGAAAATTTTCCCCGCTAAGTTTAGCGGAAAATTTTCTCCACCCCCACCCCTCGAGGTCACGTGACGCCCCCCCCCCCCCCGTTCCTTCCCCTCCTCCTCAAGAGCTGCGCTCTAATTCGGCGTTACAGGGAGTTGTAAACGGCTTTCATTTTTTTGATGTGTGTGTATTTTGCGCGTGTCTCACTTTTTAATTGTGATCTTTTTTTTACGACTCATCCACTTGCACTACTGCGCCTTACACTATTTTTTACTGTTAGTCCCGCCTGTTCAATTGAAACACCGGGAAGAAAAAAAAGATCAAGGCAAGTTAACGCGCTAATCCAATCGTTTCATAATGTTCATTAAAAGGAAACCAAGGTAACAACATCGGTATGGTTTTCACACAAACGGAGCCGAAACAAGCATCCCTTCCCCAGCAACTACAATTTTATGGTTTTTAAATATACAACGCTCTTGCTACGACTTCTTTCAATAACAGGAGACACCTGTGTAGTACTAATAAAAACTGCAATTTGTGACAATTAAAAAAAAACAACAAAAAAACTTCCACAAAATAAGAAAAAAGAACAAAAGACTAGCAGCTCTGGATGCATTGATTGAGCGAAATCCTACAGACAAGGCAGCAAGTCAAACATCTGAGAAAGTAGTAAAACCGAAATAAAAGAGATGATACTTTTACCAGCATGGAATGTGATAAAATGTATATTTTTACTCTTTAAATTTTGCTGTGGCAATCGTTTTGTAATATTAACACATTACTTGTTGAGTTTTAGTTAGAATAGCAGACGATCACAACCGAATTCAAAAATGAATCAGGCGTCGACATCGCAAACCATCTCTCTAACGCAAACACCTAAAATGATTTTGGATCAACAAATAGAATTAATTAGAGCAGTTGGAAAACGGAAACAACAAATTCTAGAGGAATTCAGCAGCACAGTTACCTGGCGAACGAAGAGACAGGCATGGGAAGATATTGTCAACTTTCCGCACGGCAGATGCAGGAGGCGTGGCGGAAATTGGTAATGAAAGCCAGAGACATGTATGCGCTCTTCTGACGCCATGAACAACGAGCTGGTGAGTCAGAACTACCCGCCCAATGATTTTATAGATCTCATAGGGCCTTGTCTACATTCTTAGTGGGAGTGCAGTCAAATACAAAAAAAAAAGAGAGAGAGAGTGTCTGGCGCAATTTGAACCCGGGACTTTCAAGCCGCGACGTAAAGCACCGGCGCTCTAACCTCTCGACCACAGCAGAAATTTTATTTTGTATTGCCTGCTTAGACAATGTCTCGACCACAGCAGAAAGCGCGAGCCGCCGGCGCTGGCGCCAGTATATAAATATACTGCCACCGCTTTTAACTCGCGTGTTTTTTTTATTTATTTTGGTTCATATGTACCCTCCCTGGGCGTAACTTTACCTGCCACTCCTACAGTATAAAGGGGCGGTCAATTGGACTCCAGTTGAAAGTTCCTGTAGTCAGTTTCTGCGAGCGAAATTAGGCTTTTGGGCTTGAAGCGATACGGATTTCTCCGCCATTAGGCAGGGACGCCAGGTACTTCCTTGTCCCCATGGAGCTGGTCACGTGACAGAAAAATCCCTCTTGGCCGCAGCCGCGGCCGCGTCCACAAGATGAGCAAACCGACCCAGGAGGCACCTGCCAGACTCCACCAGGAATCTTAAGGTGGCAAGAGAGACGCGAAAGGCTTGCGTCAAATGGAACTTGCCCAAATGGGGCAAGGTGTCTTCGAACCACAGTTCGTTCCTCTGGAAAGTCCACCGTTCTCGATTGATCACGGGTAGGTTGTCGGTCATGAGAGCGGCTATGGTGAAGGCATTGGCCTGCAGCTGCTGATCGATGTCACTTGAAATTCTTGCCTGTGCGTCGGCCTCCAGGTCCAGCTGCCTCTCATCTGAAAGGCGTTGGGCTCTCACGGAGAAAAGTGCCCCAACCACGCGCTTCCATTGTCTAACATCGCGGATATCGCCCTCCAGCTCGTCCTCCACACACTCCCTGGGGTGCTATGTTGCGCTTTTTGGACTCCCAGGAGACTTGGAAGAGGGAAGTGACGTCAACGACTAGAGAAACGCAGATTGGATGTTGACAGAAGAAAACAAAATCAACATCCAATCTGCATTTGCTGCGTTGTTGACGTCACTTCCCTCTCCCTAGTCTCCTGGGAGTCCAAAAAGCGCAACATAGCCCCCCTGATGTTTCGTTGTGGCGAGTGGCCGAGTGGGCTCGCGCACACCAGCTCGGAGCACGCGGAGCGAAAGCTCGAGCTGCAGAACCCAGAAATCCTGGGTTCGATCCCTACTTTTGCTCGTTTTGATTTACACTCCGTTTCACCTTATGTTGTACCGGAGACAAGGCTAGAAGCGCGAACTCATATGGCGTTGGGAGCTGCCAGAGCCGTTTATTGAGAGAGTTTGGCCATACATTGGTTTGAATAGGCGAGCATCTCGGGCCAACCACAGGCCGCGAAACAGCCCCTAGCGGTGGTCGCGTGCTCTAAATTTGTGCCACGACTATACTTCGTTTCACCTTATGTGCGAGCGAAGGCAAAACTGGAAGCGCGAGCACGGAAGCTCCGTGCGTTCAGGCTTTGCTCGAGCGCGCGAGCTGGGGAGAAATGCAAAAAGCGCTGGTCTCGCGCTTCTAGCTTTGGCTTCGCTCGCAGGTAAAGTGAAACGAAGTATAATTTGAGCCGTGCCGAGCGGAACTCCGCGTCTCAAGACGCTCGCGCACCCCACCCTTTGCACTGCTTTCTTTCAGCCAGTCTCAGGACGCTGTTCTAGCAGTGCAGACAAAGGCATGGGCACGAGCGCGTGGCTTTGGAAAGTGCCTCCTATGCACGAGGTCTCGTACAAACAATAGCGTTTCGCTGAGCTAGGCTCACGCGCCTGTGCCTTTGTCTTCACTGTCGACATTTGTGAGATGGAGTAGAGGTCTCTTGATTGGTCGACGCTGTGTCACAAATTTAGTTTACGCTCTAAGCGTGGGGGGAATATTCGGCGCTGGTGGCGGCCTTTGCTCCGCCTATTGTCCAAACTCTCCTAATATACGGCTCTGGGAGCTGCTCTTAACGCACGAGAGCTTGTGCCGCCGAGATGTGCCCTAGAGCAAGGAGCTCGCGCTTGTAGCCTTTCCTGCGCTACATCATAAGGTGAAAGAGAGTACAGACCTTTTCAAAAACGAGCTTGTGGCCGGTGCCATTTTGAGCGTTCGTGCGTATGGCGCGTGATTTGCTCGCTTTCCGAAACGACGAACACGCACGTGCTGGGCTGTGAAGATCGCACGCTGGACTGTGATTTTGTAAACATTGGAAAGGTCTATAGATGAGCACCGTACCGGCGTGCGGACGTGTATCACTGGCTTGTAATGGCTGATCGTAATGATCAAATTGGATTTAAATTTGGATTAAAGCTCGTGACTTTGCGCAACAATGTGTGGTAACGTGTTTCTAATAAGACGACGAAGTTATTTATGAAAAAATGCGTATGCACTGTAATATTTTGCGTGCCCATTACTTACCCACCGTTATTGCCATCATTTTGGAGTGACACTAAGTTTTCCCGTGTAGCATTCGACTGGTTGAAGTGCACTCGCTTGTAGTGACACTAAACCAGCCCGTCTGACAGGGGTATTAGTCACCTCACCCCACGAGTGCATCTTTGAGCTCATTGTCAGTAATCCCGTCTAGTACCAGTAAACTACAACTGAAATTTGGTCACCTTGAGCCCTAGACGCATTTTGTTTGCCAAACGTCCGCTTCTTGTTACTACATTGGGTGAAAAACAAGCCGCATCTTCACAGGATTATCAAAGTTGAGCCGAGCGTTGGTGCATGAACTTTTAAGGAAACGAAATAAATTCGACCTCACTACTGCTCAAAAGTTACTATGATGTCTTCCTCGTGTCATCACATATCGCACACTCAAATTTTATGCTGATTTAAGTTTTCGCAAACGCTGAGATCGGCTAGCTACGACGGAGGCCCTAACTAGCGTCCCCTACTCCTCGGTAAGCCTTTTTGGACGAGCTTTTCCTGACGCCCAAGATCTGTGCCTGAACGGTGCGTCTGAAATTATCTCGGCATACTCAGCCAGGAAGAAAGCAAACACATAACAAATAATATAGCCATTAGCAACCGTCAAATGCGCTTTGAATAATTTCGTTCGTTTGGCGCACCGCATAGGTGTTCACGCCCGTCCGGCGCACTTCCGGTGAACGGTGCGACATTCTTCACACAAGTGCTCGACTTTTGCTTTCTTAAAACGGTTTGTATGTGCGAATGTGCCTATATGATTACAGGATACCTTTATGCGCATACGCGATGTTATTAGAGTTTTAGTAGACCGTTTTCATTTTCCACTCCGCTCTGAGGGTGCAAACTGCGCATGCGCGGCCCGCTTCGCCGGAATGGAAAGCGGAGATCCAAAAACGCGTTTTAGTAGAGCGTTTTTCTTCAGCGTAAGAGCGTTTCGAGAGCGTTCAAAAATTCGCTTGCGTAGCCCCACAAGTAGACGTTTATAGTACTAATAAGACAAAAAAAAAACAAGAAAAAAAAAACTAAACGTTAACACCAAGAAAGTGAAAGGGAGCGTGTTTGTAAAGGTAGTAAAAACTAAGGCGAGAATAATAAACACAAAAGAGTATACGCACACACCCGAAGAATATTAAGCTATAAAATATAAATATAATCGTTCCACCCTGTGTGCAAGTGAAGCCGAAGGTATAACCATGAGCATGTTGCTCTAAACGGTACTTGCACTGCACAAGCGCGCGTGCTGGTGAAGGACGCTGAAAGGCCGGCACTCGCTCATGTAGCTTCTGCTCCACTCGAATTAAAACTGTAACAGATTTACGTATTCGAAGTAGAAAAATGAAAGAAAAGAACGACGTTTGCGCATTCCGAGTACACCTTTTTGCGAAGTACGAGTACAGTGTTGCTTAAGGCTAGCAAGGTACCTGCACGATGAATCCCCGCGGTTCTCAAGGAAGGAGACTTCTACTAACGAGATTAAGCTGGCGAGACATCGAATCAATGATTTGTATCCCTCATGCCATGAAGTGCCGAAGCTACCTTTCCGAACGCAGTTTGCTGGATATTGCCAACGTAGAAGAGAAACCCTTTAGCAGGCAATCCCGCTTAAAGAAGGACCTGGCAGCTCTGCAAGTGGGCCCCCAAATCCCAGCACCCGACAGATCGGCGCAGGATGTTGCCAATCTGGCGAGACGCTTTGCATGGATCTTTGTTGACTGGCCTATTGCAACCGTCTGTTCGAACTTGGATGAGCGTTTGGACGGAACTTGTCGGTGTTCTCCAGTATTGTGAACCTCATCGTGGGTCACATCAACGAGAGGCTCGGCCACCTGCTCGCTGACATGAACAAACATAGGGGGTTGACCCTGGCGAAACTGGAGCTGTGCTCACAGGTGAGACCCTGCATGGTTTGTGTAAATTTCGCGTTTCCAATGTTTTTAGCACAGCTGGATCGCTAGGTTCGACATTTGAGAAAAGGTACGTGGAAGTGACGTAATGGAAAGGAGGAACGTATCCTAGCAACACTCACGTGGCGGCTCAGCCCACTTTGACGCCGCTACGTCATCGCAAACTTGACACCTGTCACCCGTTTGAGTGACGTCCGGAGCCCCACCCCCGACGTCCCTACGCGCGGGGTACGGGGTAGGATTTACTACGACGCGGGGAGCAGTTCCTGCGTTTAGTAAACGAACGGCAACCAATCCTGTGCGTCGCTGGCCGTCGCATCTGTTCTACTAGAGGTAAAAAAATTGAAAAACAATAAAAACCTGTTGGGCGTTATTAAAACAAACCGCTTTTTTGTGTCCTTTTGCAATACATTTAAGAGTTAATTGGAGAGAAAGTTGTTCCAATGTTACAAGGAATGCGGGATGCGCGCTTCGCGCCTTCTTTTAAAGCAAAATGTCGGAGCAAGCCAGAATCACGGAGTCGATGGCTGCACATAAAGAGCTCCCGTTTCGTGGTCCCGGTGCGTAATGAAGGCGCGGAAGCTAGCAAGCAGACAACCTGAACAAAGACGCATGCTTGCCCTGTTGAACCCAAGAAACATTCGGTTGATATGACTTACCCTGAGACAGGGAAGAAACAAGATTCGTAAAAGGGACGCGCTCAACACAGAGCGTATCCAAAAACAGCTGTGTGTGCGGAGACGTGCCTAAATTTCTTTTCCTTCCTGTCTCAGGTCAAGGTATGTCCACTTTTTACGAGCTCGCCTGCGCCTTTACCTTTTTTGAGACCTACAGTGTAGTCATAACTTGCAACAGCAACTACGTTCATCTTGTCTGGAATACCTCAGTAGCAAACTTCGCCACGTCTTTTTTGTATATGCTGTAAACAACTTAATTTTCGCGAATCGCCTACAATTCGCAAAAAATAGGTCCCGCGAACAATTCCGGTAAGATGTCAACACATTGGAATCTATATTGAAATCGCACCGCGTCGTGAAAATTAGAACCCGCGAATTATTCCAAAACTTCAGCTTTAACCTAAATCGCGAAATATTGAGCCCTCGAAAAATAGGTCGCTTACAGTATATTATTGTCTAGCTGCATTTCATCTTGTCTCGAATATGGCAGGCCTTCGTGTATATTAGTAGATATGTTACGAGATACAACCTAGAGGTAGTGTGCTGCAAAACGTGTTCAAAAGAGATCAATGTTTGACATAACATGTGATTTAAGAATGTCCGACTGTTTACGTTATGCTGTGCTAGTCAGTGTTCATTTTTACTTTCGAGAATGAAATATTGCAAAACCTGTTTTCATATAATTTTACTTTTTCAAGTTACGGTTTTGTATTCTAAAAATAAAGCACTTTCAAAAATAAACTAGCTGTGCAACATAACATAAACCCTGATACTCTATGTAAAAAAGGACACATACACCGAAAGGTCTGAAACACAGCTGAAATTTTTATTTTCCAAAAAGAGCTAAAATACGCACCATGACAAAAAGTAAGGGGGAGAGAGAAACCTGGAATGACTTGAGAGATCCTGACACAAATCCCAATACTAACATCAAGAGGCACACCTGAGTGATGTAGTCATAATACAGAGGGTAATAACGGGATGTTTAAAACCACAGGGGATATGAAACAATACCCAAAATGGCAATATCCCTGGTTTAATCAACACCGAGAAATAGGTCGCTACAGGTCTACAAATGGTCTAAAGTATTTCTCGGCTCTTTGCAGGGGAAAGCCAGGTGACCTTTGTCGGTTTGGCAACCCGCAAGCCTTCTCTGTCATTATCCCACGCATTGCATGCCTTCTGCTTATAAAATCAAAAGGCTATCGATATCACCGCTATGCACTCAACACATATCCGGGGGCAGTACCATCCGTCTCTAAGCACAGCACATGAAATACCTGTGAACAAGTCCATCATGTTCCTCGACCTCACACTGGAATTTAAAGATATAAACATATGTTGGAAGTATGAACCAAGGTCATGCAAAAGATTCCTTTTGTTTGCATCTGGACATCCCAAAACTATAAAACGCAGTGTTTCCTACATCGCTCTTGTATCGGCCTTAAAGAAATATTGTCACCAGAACAATGGGCACAGTTTTGAAAAGCAATTTTCCTGCCCACGTGATTCTGGCTATCCGATTGGTGTCCTGGTACGCTCACCTGAAAACATTTGCACCTAACTAACACAAATCAGCTGACACAGATATGGAACAGAGAAGACAAGAACTAAGCAAAAAATTGTAGTACCCTACATTCATGGCATAACCCATACATTGAAAGGAAGTAGCTGCGAGGCAGGGCAATAAGGTTGAGCGCTCTGCTTCAAACTCGGCGTATTGTATGAACAAAGGTATAAAACGCAGGCGAGCTGGTGGATGACATCCATAGCAACCCTGAGACGTAGGAACAATAAAAAAACCGGACAGAACAATGAAGTCTCTACCACAGCTTGAAATTTATTGAACCATCGCCTTATATACATGTACCAGACCTCTTTTTACAATTCGAACGAACTCCTCGCCCACCACACAGTGTACCCTAACAAGACAAAGTAAATTGCAACTTCAACCAGAAACAAATGTGCGACATTTCTTACAAGACTTTGGTTTTGGCTCATGTGCCCCGTGTTACATAAAGGTTGTTTATTACATTCCCCTACCACTTGGCAAATGTCCCATCGGTCAAACTGGTAGGTGACTAAATGACAGGATAAGAGAGCACGCAGCATCTGTCAAGGAAACTACAGCAGGTCATTGCCGCACCTGTAAATGCAGTGTTGTGTTCAGCAGCATCACCATTCTTGCAAGAAACAAAAGCCTGTATGCACGAGAAATGCGAAAACATATAGAACAATGGCCATCGAAGGAAACAAAGTAGCATGCGTCAGTGTGCCTTCTATTAAACTCGACAAGAAAAGCAATAGTGTTTGGAATGTTTTACGTCCCGCTGAAATGCGGGTCGTTTCAAACTAAATTGTATCTACAGCTCTCAGAATAAAGAACAAAAAGAAACAGATAGCTGAGGCACATGAAGAGGAAGAGGTATTAAACCATAGTTGGTAGTCCAGCGATATGTTTTTCTCTCAAGTTCAAGCTGGCCCTAGCCATGGTGGCTGCGCAATGAACTGTGCAAGGTGTTGGAGCTGAAGAGACTGCATAGATTATGGACGGCCATGATTGCGGAGCAGCGAGCGAAGTGTGCACTTGACGGCTTTCACGGGGAGGGCTTCAGTGACGGCAAGGAAACAGATGGGTCCTTGGTGGTCGGGACCGCAGTCGTGGTGGTGAGCGGCTCCCCGTCGCCGGCGGAGTCCGTGCTGGGCATCACTGTGGCGAGGGCAGTAGGGGCTCCCCGATGGCGTCCTTTGAGGCGAGACCACCGTCGTGGCGACAGACTCCTTGATGCCGGCGGCGTCCCTCATGGGTGGGACTGCAATCCTGGCGTGTGTGGCGCTGCGCAGGGGCACGGCTGCAGCAGGTCTCGAACCGGGCGACAAGGCGTTGCCTCAAAGCCCTGTCCGAGAGGTCGACTGGAAGGTTGGCAGGAGCCAGCCTCTCGCCATCAGACGCTGACCCCTCCGAGCTCGTCTCAGACTCCAACTCTCGCTTTTCAGGGTCGGAACCTGACTCCGGTTTTGGCTCACTCAATACAAGGCAGGCGTTGTCCAGCACTGCACGTGTCGTTATAATGGTGGTGGTGGCTATTGATGGATGATAATGCAGAGTCCGGTGCCTTTGCAGACACGAGAATCTGTTTTTCAACAGCCCACTGCAGCGCTCCACAACGGCAGCAAGCAATGGAGGTCACGTGGATCCCAAGGACAGGGGTGATGAACCATGACTCCAAGCCGTAGCCGTCGTCGCCCACCGTGGCTCTATGCATCTTACCCAGCATTCGGCGTCACGCATCTGCAAGTGTGAGAGAGATACCGACATGAATTTACTTGAATGTTCCACTCATGGTTCACAAAGCAGTCTAAATTCCGGAACCTTCCAAGTTCTTTTGACAAGATAATTAACATGATTGCAACACACCTTCATGGACGCAAGATATGATGACAAGAAACCACTTCTTTCAAACAAACATAATGTGGCGGGCGGAAGGATGCACCTTTTAAAAGTCACGACATACTACCTAGAGCACACTCTCGTGCAGTCGGAGCACAGGGGCGGATTCAGAGGGGGTGGTCCGGATGACCTGACCCCCCTCTTGAATTCTGCATGTGTCAAAATTTAGGGCGTGGAAACGAGTGGGGGGGGGGGGGGCGACATATGATACGCTGACCAAAAACCTGACCCCCCCTCCCCTCGAAATACCTGCGTCCGTCCCTGGCGGAGCACACAAGCCCGCACCTCTCATTTATAAAATGGCATATCCACACCGTACCCGCGTTACGCTGTATTCTTTTTGACACACATGAAACTGATTTTGAGTACGTAATACGAGCGTACTTACCACAGTCACGTTGAGGGCGTAGAAATGCTTGCGGCACAGTGCACCACCTTCATGGCGGTGGGATCGTTCTTGGACGGGCCGACGATGGCGATCATCGTTTCGTTCACGCAACCGATGACGCCGGATATCCTACCGAGCGGTCTGAGGCCCGTCTCCACGTCGTACCTCTCGCTCGGCGTCTCGGGGAAGCGGAGCCAGCCGCGCCGGACCCCGACACGACGCACGATAGCGACGGACACGACGCGGACAGAGACGACGACTGTCTTCAGTCCCACGCTGCATGCTCGTCGCTCGCCACCACACTTTGGAGGCACTCCGTGGCGTAGAAACGAAGTGTACAACACACGGTACAACACTTGAAGCTCCACAGTCGTGAACGTCCACGAGCTCCGTTTCGCAGTCTCTTCACCTCCGGTTCCTAGCGCCAACGTTGTCTCTCGCTGCCGGCGCTGCGTCGCACGCTCGCAATCCTCCGGGAGCTCGAATGCTGCGCGGTGCTGTCGGTAAATCTTCCCGACGAAAACAATAAGTAAATTAGTTGAAAAGTGGCATAATCGCCCGACGACGACGCGGTTTGGAAAATATGACCAACGAAAGACACCTACTAAGGAGCTAGTACCTTTTGAAACGTACTCGGTACAAAGTGAAACGTCACTTTGTTGTCACGTCCGGTTGCCGACTCCGCCCAGTTTTGCCGACTCCGCCTACATTTTTCTAGGGAAATTACGTCACTTTTGCTTCCAACCAATCAGACGTGATGACGTCACTTCCGTGTACTTTTAAAAGGAACATGTACAATGTCGAACCTAGCCATCCTGCTCTGTCTAGTAAAAAGTTACTCTTTTTGATACGCCAATAATTTACGTCTTTACTTTTGTTTCGGCACGAAAAAAAGCAAGGTGTACATGGGCAGCGTCAGGACAAGTCACGACGAGCGCGTTTCTAATTTGTAAGCTTTAGCAGGCCACTTTTATGAGCCGTCTATACTTTACTTTACGCTCTGGAAGAAGCATCGTCCCCACCGCGCATGCGTGGCCCGCTCTGAGTTGGAGCGTATAGACCGACACGCTGTTTACAAACAAACCCGCGTTTGCCCACACAAGCTGTGGGCACTGCGCGTGCGCAGAAACCAAATCCGCGTGAAGTGACGCGTCTGCGCATGCGCAGTGCCGTCGACAGCGCCACCGCAGCTGCGTGACGTCAAGGCCGCGTGTTGGTCTATAGTTAGCGGAGTGAGCGTGCGCTCTGGGGGGCTATGTTGCGCTTTTTGGACTCCCAGGAGACTTGGAAGAAGGAAGTGACGTCAACGACTAGAGCAAACGCAGATTGGATGTTGACAGAAGAAAACAAAATCAACATCCAATCTGCATTTGCTGCGTTGTTGGCGTCACTTCCTTCTCCCTAGTCTCCTGGGAGTCCAAAAAGCGCAACATAGCCCCCCTGCTTCACAAGTTGCAAAGCGGACTGCCCTCAGCGTCCTTAGCGTGATCGCTTAGACCTCAAGATAACTGCACTTACTCAATACGCGTCGATGTTTTTCACCTTGACCTCAGCTTGAAAGAGGCCGAATCAATAAGTAAAGCGTACGGCCCACGCGTGAAAAGTAAACCATTCCATTTGAGTTCTATGTACAAAAGAGCATAATCAAACTAAGTGAACGAGTATCACTTTGCAACCAGCACAGTGTCGGTAAAGTCGTCGCGCTTTTGTGGACCTTCTATGGCTATGATGTCAGATGTACGGGAGCGCGTGCTTGAACGCCGATTATACCTGTGCACGTGTCCTCCCGTCGAAAATGCCACTGAAAGTTGACCACGAGCATAGCGCTCGCAAGCCGCACCAGAGAAACCATTCCTCTCAACTTTATTTATTCATATTCGCTCGCAATTTCTGAATTGTTTAACTTTCCTCCGGAAATGTTCGCCTTGGATTTTCTTGGTAGATTTAGAAAATAATAGAGACTTAAATTCAGCCTTTTTAAAAGTGCATGCCATGCTGCCACTATTCTTCGAGGCCGCCTTATTTTGGTCAAGCGTCTAGAGAGCAAGAGAGCTGCGTCATTGTTTGTCGCTGATGGGAGTCTAAATGTATTAGACACGAATGCTGCGTCAATGCTGGATATGAACTCTGTTCTAGTCACAAGTCTCGCACTAAAAGCGATGCCCAAAATATGGCGGCCGAATATGTTACCCGGCGGTGTTTTGAAAAGAGTTACCAAAAACGGTCGAAAGAATATTCCACGTCAAGTCTTTGTCTGGTGAAAACCAGACAGGGATAAACAATGCAAAATTTAGCAAACACAACACTGGACTTCTAAGCAATAGCGGTAGACTAGAACGCTTTTGAGAAGTTTCGTTTTGAATGCACAGTTTGACGGCCTCAGTACTTAGCGGAATTAAGGAACAACTAAATCTTCTTTCCTTTTAAATTTACGATACATATTCTTTTTACAACCCTACCATGGAAATAAACTTTATCTTATATGAGCAACACGTCCCATATCACATGATTTGGTAGTGTTTAAATACTGCCGTGTTGTAAGAATGCCTTTTTGTTCGTTTTATTAGGCCGTCAAAGACAGGGGAGCACCCCTGGACAACTGTTGGGGTTTCGTTGACCGCACAGCATGCCCATGTGCCGTCCATCAAAAAATCAAAAGCCATACTTTTCTGGTAACAAGAGGGTGCTCGTCGTGAAGCACCAGGCAGTGGTGTGCGCAGACGGCATAATTTGTCAGCTGGACGAACCCTACAAAAACCATGGCCATGTTTTTTTTTTTTGTTGTTGTTCAGTATTAGAATGCGTAAACTGATCACAGTGAGTCATATCCAAGCTTTTGTACTGAACGAAATACTTGTCCAACTAGGCTGAAAGGCATTTAGAAATATTTTAATACAAAAAAAACAACATTTACTAACGACTCCCATTTTACTTCTCAGATGCGCGTGTGAATATTGCATCGAATAAAATTACAGTGTTTCTGTTGACTTCAGCATTGTAAAAATAGCCTGCGTTGCATGGCCTTCTATTGCAAGAAAACACCGCAGCACAAGTGAGGAGCCGAAAAACGCACTTTCAAAAACACACGAAAGAAATGAAAAGAAGTGTAGCCAAGCAAAATCGTTTCATCTCATCCCCCAAGGCAGATACATACACTGCGCTCCACTGTTAATACGAACACGATAAAATCGCTTTTATTTGCAGTTTATTTCTTGGACAGCTGTTGAGAGAGCTGAAAGTTTGTCGCTCAGATTAGGGCCCCGAACGAGCGCTTTATTCCACACCAATAGGTTGATGTCAGCCCCACGAATTTATGGTGAAAAATAAAAACAGGATATTGATTGTTCCCGCTAACAATGTCGCGCAGTGTACAGAAACACCAAGGTACTCTATCACAAACCGAAGCATACGAAGAAGAAAAAACTCATTTCATTGGGGGAAAAAAAAGTAGAGATTTAAATGGAGCACTCACTTTCGCTAGTTTGCACTGTCTTGCTGTCTAAAGTAACCAAACAAAATATATGTCCGTTTGCCGACTGTTTCAGTCCTTAGTTTTCAGTCTTTATTTATTTGGCTCTGGAGAGACGCGGCACCGCGGAAAGGCAGCAGGCCGTACCATGGAGGCCCGTGGTGCCGCCTCTAAGGAACATGATAATGTGATGAGTATGTACAGGGTGTCACAAAAGAAAATTTACACGGTCTTTTTTACCGCAAAAATAAACTAGGCATCGCCGAACGCTCATTCTCCGCCCAAAGGTAGCGCTAGAGGTCACAACCAGATGCCAAAGTTTCAGCCCGATCCAATACCTCATTCAAAAGTTATAACAGATTTTCTGTAAATTTCAATGGGAAAATGGCGGCCGACGGAGTTTTCAAACACATGGGGCTCTATGGCACCAGAAACCAAAAACGGGCAAAAATGGGCTTCATTTTCCGATTGAAATTTTCGGAAACTCACTTATAACTTTTGATTAAGTTATCGGATCGGGCTGAAACTTTGGCATCTGGTTATGACCTCTAGCTCTGCCTTTAGGCGGAGAATGAGCGTTCGGCGATGCCTAGTTCATTTTTGCGGTAAAAAGGACCGTGTGAATTTTCTTTTGTGACATTCTGTACATGCAAAATGACGACAACATGGGTTGTTGCTATTGGGGAGGATGGCAATCCGATTCGCAGAAGTCCAGATTTCGTGGAGGCGGGTTGGGCGGGTGAGCAGCGAGCCATGGGGATCTGGCACGCCGTTCGATCGGTGCATGAAGGAGCCCCAGGAACATGATGGCGCTGTTGGTCACTGGGGTCCACTGGGGTCAAAGCATCAGGCTCCAAGAAGGTATACTATAGCCCAGCCAAAGTAGAAGCTGCTGCCTCCGAGGAACCGAGGCCCAGGGGCTCAGATTGAGGCACCGCCGTCGCCCGGTGTGTCATCCTCTCAACGTCGTCGTCATCATCTCGCATAGAAAAATCGAGCTCGCTGGCTTAGACAAGGCAGCACCTGTCCCCACCGTTCAGGGGCCGTGAAAGGATTGCAGCCAGCGATTTCCCGAAGCAGCCAGAGGTTCTCGACCACCGCGAAACGTTTTCTGGAGGACGCCGTTTCAAACAAAGTCTGCGCAGCCATCTTAGTACAGCGAGGTTCATAACGGTCACACGCGCACCCAAGCATGCTTTGAAGTGGCGAGCACCCATTTCGAATTTCTTTCCAAAAAAACACCATCTACCGAAGCTTTACTGAGAGTGGAACGCGCTTCCTAAAATGGCGAGGAAAGCGGAGCTGACGCTTCACGCTCAAATCCCAGAGCGGGTCGCGCATGCGCAATGGCGACTCCGCTTTTCATAGAGCGGAGCGCAAGCGGGTGGAAACTTCACTTCGTGCAGTGCTGCGGGGAAGTACAGATAGGAGATGAGAAGTGTGTTCAAATGGAGCTTTTCTATGGCGCCTCCGAGTTTTACCTCGCGTACTCAGGTGTATTAAGAAAAGCAGTAATCGCAAAAAGTTATATTTCGTCTATGGACGCACGAAACAAACTGATCAACAATACCAATGTAAAGGCTCGAGCTCGATGTATGCATACTTATTGGTTGCTACAGCTTGCTGATTCGTACACAAGCAAGATCCCCGAGCTTCGCAGCGTCGAGATTCCCAGCACTGGCTCGTCCACATACCTGGAAACGCTAACAGAAAGGCTCAAGTACAAAAAATACAACAAGTATGCGTTAAAGATAGGGTGACCAGACGTCCCGTTTTGGCCGGGACAGTCCCGTTTTTGAGGTCCGTTTCTGCCGTCCTGTCTTTTTGTCCCAATAAAAAATCATGTCCCGTTTTCGCAGGAGCGCACAGTTTCGAAATTGGCACCAAGCGAGCTGAAGCAAATCGAAACTATGCCTACTCGTTACAAGTATATTTTACAAAAATAACCGTAGCTACTTTAAAATATTTACCCAGAGAGTAATATTTAAAACTGTTCTTGCCCACAAACACCTTTCTTTTGCGCAGACGCGTGTGTAGAAATATATTTTTGAGTTACCGAACATAGCACTTATGTGCGGTTGAACTTCTCATATAAGTGCGCAGACTTATACAACCGAGTCTTGCAGGATAAAGTCCTGCTTAGGAAACTTCTGTCGCCGGCAAAATACGCCCACACCAACGAAGGACCCGAAGCAGGACCTACCAAATGAGTGCAGAAACTGAACTGTGAGTGTGCCCTAGGATATTAGTGCAATATGGTAACGATTTGAAATAAAAGCAGTTATTTTATTAAATTGCTTCTACCAATCTCAATCTTTAAAAGCCCGAGCCCCCCCCCCCCCCCCCCCCCCCCCCCTTCTCGCCGCTCCCCCTGGCTGGGATGTCCCGTTTTTTACCTTGAGGAATATGGTCACCCGAGTTAAAGGGGCCCTGCAAAGACCTTTTTACTGGTTTTTAATTTGCACCGAACCCGAGCGCACTGAACGTAGTAACTAATGAAACTTTTCTTTTCTCGAATTTCGCTTAATTTTAAAAGTTATAGACAAATTAAAATTAAAAAACAAGCAAAAAATAACCTCCTTCATGACGTCCTTGGTTGCTTGAGTGGCCGTGAACTAGAGGAAGGGTAGTAAGCTCAGCGAGCACTCACGGCTGCCGCACTCCGTGTCGACGGCGCGAGAGGGCGCCACTAAATCATGTTCTGGATAGGCTGTATGCAGCGGGCAGCCAGAGCGAGTCTCAATGCATTTGCTGCGCGATTAAACACTAATTTGGCATGACACTTCATTGGCCACAAACGACAGAAAACACGGGGTAAAGAATAAGATCAGTCCAGAATGGGAGCCACTTCGCGCTGCCATACCGCCAAAAGGCCAAAAGGCAAACCAAAGCTGCTCGCCGGAGGGAGGCCTTGGGAACGCTCGGAACTGGTCGGATACCGCAGCGACGCCGCGTACATCCGGGACCTTTCCGTGCCGGCGCCTGATCCCACTACTCCTTTCTAGTATGCGCCACCTTTTCCACCGCTTAATGGCGGGTATGTCGACGGGTCATTTCTTGTTTCCGTACTTTATAAACGGCATTTGTTTCTTTTCTGATCTAAAATACTGAACAAAAACTACTTTTATATATAATTAAAACGGTTCGCGCCACTTATATTTGTATTTCGACTAAAAGGAAGCCTTTAGCGGCTCTGACCAGTAGTAAGCCCAGGACCTAAGACGTCACATATCGCGCGTTTTCGGTACCGCGGGTCGCCCCCGTCGCTGGAGGAGGTTTCCGCGTCGTCCGGTTAAAATATGATGCACTGATATTTAGTTACTCTTTCCGTGCCCGCTTGCTTGCCCGAACCCCAAGAGACGTGGAAACCGCAAAAAACGTAGACGCTTAAATATGATTGCAGGGTCCGTACGTCTCGGGCTTGTGCTAAAGCTTCGAGGTCTGGCCATTTAGTCTAGTTTAGAGACCACAAATGACGCTCTCGGGACCAGAACGCATGAAATAACGGCCGTTGATAGTCCACGCTCTGTATGTGACCTCTTGTCGACCTGTCGATCGAAACCAAAACCATGCCACTCTCCTCCCTGGCCAACTAGTCCCCAGAGCGCAACGCGCGCCGTGTTGCATGGATTTATGGAAGAAGTCTATTGTAAAGTAATTGCATTACTTTTTAAAAGTAACTTGTAATTGTAATTAATTACTTTCATGCAGTGCTTAAAGTCTCCCGTAAGTTGAGGGGGGTCCCTACAAGAAGGCTGGGGGGGGGGGGGGAGGGGGGGGGATGCACATAGAATTAACCTCACTGCTGACTCTACCCACGCTGCACCTGCAACCCTCAAATTGCTACTCCCCAATAAAATGTTACGTCCCTCAAAACAAAGCTATTTTATTGCAAGATATGATTTTTATTTCACTAATGCTGGGGCTGTGGAGGAGGGTCTCAGACCATTCATTAAAATCAATGGCGGGTCCGAGACCCCCTGGGACCCCCCAGACTTTAAGCCCTATTTTCACGTAGTAATAATTGTAATTAAACTACTTTTGAAGCACAGTAATTAAATTACATGTTGGAAGTAATTTACTCATGTATGGCACAAACGCAGGTGGCCGCTGACACGGACAAGAAGGGTTGGGGGAGACAGCACAGAACACAATAGGCGTCTCTCCTCGCCGTACGCGAGTGAGGGTGACGGTTTTACTGGCTCGAGTTTTGTGTCGACACGCCGCTTGTCCGTGGACACGATAGTGGGGGACCTAGCCCTCAATAGGGTGCCTTTATGTGCGCTTCGCACTGGGTGATGCCAACTGCCTGTTTCCCTTTCCCACACCCTCTTCCACCGCCATTTTGTTCCTCTCATTGTTTCCCCGTGTGCCGGAAAGTGGCCTTAGTGTCCATCGGTAATCCCATCCGAGGGGGAAGATGCTAATCCTCCCTCCGTGGGTTCCACAACGCTGCTCCGAACTTGTGAGATGAGGTGCTTGTTTCCGGGAGGTTTATAAGCCCCACGGATTATCGCCGAGAACCAAAATGGCTGCTGGTTTGTCGGCGAGTGGTATTACAAAGGGGGGCATCACCCTAGCAAAGCGCACATGAAGGCTCCCTAGCCCTCAACAGCTTCGCTGTAAAAAAGTTGCAGAGAATTGCAAGCATTCCGACTTCCGAAAATCGCTGAATGCAACACTGGCAACACCGCGTGAGCGTTGTATGTTGGGAACTATTTGGCCAGGAGCGGGCGAAGTGGCGGACCGTAAGGTTTTGGTTTGGGTCAACGCATTGACGCGTGCGGCGAACCGTGCACAACCTTCAGATTATATCGAAGCTGTGCGCTGTAAATGATCTGACTACCGCGGAATTTCACTGGTTACTAAATTCAAACGAAGTCTGTCCCGGAACCGATCGAAATCTTCATTTCACATAGGGACTTTTAGAGTTTGTACGCGTACATGATCTAATGTACGCGTGTGCCAAAATATTTCCCTCTGACAAAATTATCTTGCAAGCTGTAGTGGGGATTTGCTGTAAAACTTGGGTTGACACTATAGTGGCCGCTTTTGATCTCCCAAGCAGTGTAAACAGCCGGGATAGGGCGCACAATCGCGTTTCCTGTTGCACTGAAAACCTCTATTTTAACCTCGTAGTGCAAGCACTTAATAGCGAGCTTCAGGTCGTTGACAGAGGCCCGCTATCACTCCAGGCGCGCGCTTCAGAGCATCCTTCGAAGTGGCAGCACGACCTCTCGCTACACATAGCGTTATCTACTAAAACGTCCTATCATGCACTGCGAATTTATACTTCGTGTCATCTTAACGTGGATAAGCGCAAAGGCTACGAGTGCGAGCTCCTCGAGCTGAACGGCGGTTTGGCTGCACGAGCAGCTGGGCAGCCACCTGTCAATGCTAATCACTCGCGCTTGTAGCTTTTGCGCTTAGGCTATGTTAAAACAGGGAGTTTTAGTAGATCGTTTTCAGAGGCCCGCTATCACTCCAGGCGCGCGCTTCAGAGCATACTTCGAAGTGGCAGCACGACCTCTCGCTACACATAGCGTTATCTACTAAAACTTCCTATCATGCACTGCGAATTTATACTTCGTGTCATCTTAACGTGGATAAGCGCAAAGGCTACGAGTGCGAGCTCCTCGAGCTGAACGGCGGTTTGGCTGCACGAGCAGCTGGGCGGCCACCTGTCAATGCTAATCACTCGCGCTTGTAGCTTTTGCGCTTAGGCTATGTTAAAACAGGGAGTTTTAGTAGATCGTTTTCAGAGGCCCGCTATCACTCCAGGCGCGCGCTTCAGAGCATACTTCGAAGTGGCAGCACGACCTCTCGCTACACATAGCGTTATCTACTAAAACTTCCTATCATGCACTGCGAATTTATACTTCGTGTCATCTTAACGTGGATAAGCGCAAAGGCTACGAGTGCGAGCTCCTCGAGCTGAACGGCGGTTTGGCTGCACGAGCAGCTGGGCGGCCACCTGTCAATGCTAATCACTCGCGCTTGTAGCTTTTGCGCTTAGGCTATGTTAAAACAGGGAGTTTTAGTAGATCGTTTTCAGAGGCCCGCTATCACTCCAGGCGCGCGCTTCAGAGCATACTTCGAAGTGGCAGCACGACCTCTCGCTACACATAGCGTTATCTACTAAAACTTCCTATCATGCACTGCGAATTTATACTTCGTGTCATCTTAACGTGGATAAGCGCAAAGGCTACGAGTGCGAGCTCCTCGAGCTGAACGGCGGTTTGGCTGCACGAGCAGCTGGGCGGCCACCTGTCAATGCTAATCACTCGCGCTTGTAGCTTTTGCGCTTAGGCTATGTTAAAACAGGGAGTTTTAGTAGATCGTTTTCAGAGGCCCGCTATCACTCCAGGCGCGCGCTTCAGAGCATACTTCGAAGTGGCAGCACGACCTCTCGCTACACATAGCGTTATCTACTAAAACTTCCTATCATGCACTGCGAATTTATACTTCGTGTCATCTTAACGTGGATAAGCGCAAAGGCTACGAGTGCGAGCTCCTCGAGCTGAACGGCGGTTTGGCTGCACGAGCAGCTGGGCGGCCACCTGTCAATGCTAATCACTCGCGCTTGTAGCTTTTGCGCTTAGGCTATGTTAAAACAGGGAGTTTTAGTAGATCGTTTTCAGAGGCCCGCTATCACTCCAGGCGCGCGCTTCAGAGCATACTTCGAAGTGGCAGCACGACCTCTCGCTACACATAGCGTTATCTACTAAAACTTCCTATCATGCACTGCGAATTTATACTTCGTGTCATCTTAACGTGGATAAGCGCAAATGCTACGAGTGCGAGCTCCTCGAGCTGAACGGCGGTTTGGCTGCACGAGCAGCTGGGCGGCCACCTGTCAATGCTAATCACTCGCGCTTGTAGCTTTTGCGCTTAGGCTATGTTAAAATAGGGAGTTTTAGTAGATCGTTTTCAGAGGCCCGCTATCACTCCAGGCGCGCGCTTCAGAGCATGCTTCGAAGTGGCAGCACAACCTCTCGCTACACATAGCGTTATCTACTAAAACTTCCTATCATGCACTGCGAATTTATACTTCGTGTCATCTTAACGTGGATAAGCGCAAAGGCTACGAGTGCGAGCCCCTCGAGCTGAACGGCGGTTTGGCTGCACGAGCAGCTTGGCGGCCACCTGTCAATGCTAATCACTCGCGCTTGTAGCTTTTGCGCTTAGGCTATGTTAAAATAGGGAGTTTTAGTAGATCGTTTTCAGAGGCCCGCTATCACTCCAGGCGCGCGCTTCAGAGCATGCTTCGAAGTGGCAGCACAACCTCTCGCTACACATAGGGTTATCTACTAAAACTTCCTATTATGCACTGCGAATTTATACTTCGTGTCATCTTAACGTGGATAAGCGCAAAGGCTACGAGTGCGAGCTCCTCGAGCTGAACGGCGGTTTGGCTGCACGAGCAGCTGGGCGGCCACCTGTCAATGCTAATCACTCGCGCTTGTAGCTTTTGCGCTTAGGCTATGTTAAAATAGGGAGTTTTAGTAGATCGTTTTCAGAGGCCCGCTATCACTCCAGGCGCGCGCTTCAGAGGATGCTTCGAAGTGGCAGCACAACCTCTCGCTACACATAGGGTTATCTACTAAAACTTCCTATTATGCACTGCGAATTTATACTTCGTGTCATCATAACGTGGATAAGCGCAAAGGCTACGAGTGCGAGCTCCTCGAGCTGAACGGCGGTTTGGCTGCACGAGCAGCTGGGCGGCCACCTGTCAATGCTAATCACTCGCGCTTGTAGCTTTTGCGCTTAGGCTATGTTAAAACAGGGAGTTTTAGTAGATCGTTTTCAGAGGCACGCTATCACTCCAGGCGCGCGCTTCAGAGCATGCTTCGAAGTGGCAGCACGACCTCTCGCTACACATAGCCTTATCTACTAAAACTTCCTATCATGCACTGCGAATTTATACTTCGTGTCATCTTAAAGGGGCCCTGCAATCATATTTAAGCGTCTGCCTTTTTTGCGGTTTCCACGTCTCTTGGGGTTCGGGGAAGCCAGCGGGCATGGAGAGAGTAACCAAATATCAGTGCGTCATATTTTAACCGGACGACGCGGAAACCTCCTCCGCCTACGAGGGCGACCCACGTTGCCGAAAGCGCGCGAAATGTGACGTCTTTGGTCATGGGCTTACTACTCGTCAGAGCCGCTAAAAGCTTTTTTTTAGTCGAGATACAAAATATAAGTGTCGCGAACCGTTTCAATTATGTATGAAACTAGTTTTTGTTCAGTATCTAAGATCAGAAAAGAAACAAATGCAGTTTGTAAAGTACGGAAACAAGAAATGATCCGTCGACGTACCCGCCACCAAGCGGCGGAAAAAACGGGGCATACTAGAAAGGGCTAGTGGGATGAGGCCCCGACGAACGGCGAGCGTAGAAAAATCCCGGGTGTACGCGGCGGCGCCGCGATCGTATACCGGCTCGAGCATCCGACCGCTTCCGAGCGTTCCGAAGGCCTTCGGCGCGGGCTTGGTTGGCGATTTGGCCAATTGGCGGTATGGCAGCGCGAAGTGGCTCCCGTTCTGAACTGATCTTTACCCCGTGTTTGCTGTCGTTTGTGGCCAATGAAGTGTTATGCCGAATTAGTCTTTAATCGCGCAGCAAATGCAATGCAAGCCGCCCTGGCCGCCCGCTTCATACAGTCTATCCAAAACATGCTTTAGTGGCGCCCTCTCGAGCCGTCGACACGGAGTGCGGCAGGCGTGGGCGCTCGATGAGCCCACTACCCTTCCTCTAGTTCACGGCCGCTCAAGCCAGGACCTACGACGTCATGAAGGAGGTTATTTTTTGTTTGTTTTTGTAATTCTAATTTGCCTATAACTTTTAAAGTAAAGCGAAATTTGAGAAAAGAAAAGTTTCATTAAGTTACTACGTTCAGTGCGCTCAGGTTCGGTGCAAATTAAAAACCAGTAAAAAAGTCATTGCAGGGCCCCTTTAACGTGGATAAGCGCAAAGGCTACGAGTGCGAGCTCCTCGAGCTGAACGGCGGTTTGGCTGCACGAGCAGCTGGGCAGCCACCTGTCAATGCTAATCACTCGCGCTTGTAGCTTTTGCGCTTAGGCTATGTTAAAATAGAGAGTTTTAGTAGATCGTTTTCAGAGGTTCGCTATCACTCCAGGCGCGCGCTTCAGAGCATGCTTCGAAGTGGCAGCACGACCTCTCGCTACAAATAGCGTTATCTACTGTGGAGGTTCTGCATTTAGCTACCAACAGAGGTACCGATAGAGTAACCAAAGGGTTGTCTCAACAGCGGCGATAGCTCAAAGGAGACGTCAAACCTAGTAGCGCGGTCCCCACATCTCCACGGCAATGTAGACGACGTTTAGGGCTACATTACCGCGGGTCTGTTCGATGAATTACCTCCGTCGGTGCCAATGATCGACTACCTTGTCTCACTCTCTCGAATATAGCGGAAGAGAAGACACACGTACCAGAGTAAGGACAGAGTCCAAGAGCATTTATTAACGTACTCTTCCAAATGAACATACAATGTCCCCATCCAAAATGCCCCCCCGCGCCGGCAAGGTAAGAAAAGGTCCTTACCTGCCAGACGCGGGGTTCCGGAGAGCCGAGACCGGGGAAGCATCGGAGAAGTCGCCGACACACGTCCTATCTCTTTCGCGGTCACCGAACGAGTCCCTTTTCCGAAAGCGGGAAAACAAGAAGCGAAACCTCCTCGCCTGTCAGCAGTGATCCGCATCCGAGCGGGGGGACGGAAAAGGTCCCCCCGGGAGAGAGTGAGGAGGAGAGCCCTCCAAGCCAGGCGGCTCTCCTACGCTTCACGAACAGGTCGGAGCTCACGGCGAAGGAGGCCGAGTGATCCGACCCGCGGCCGTTATCGCAGCCATCGGGGAAGGGAGATCACAGGAATCCCCACATCCCCCCCTCCTTAAAACGGTAAGTGGGTCTCAAGGAAGAATAAAGGAGGCCCACCTGCTCTCATAAAATAATATATATAACTCTGCGCACCCCTAACAAATACACGCGACACCCAGCGCGCGTCTTCACAGTGTGCGCCGTCAACAGCTGGCCCGCAGGACCGAAGACCCGGAAAGTTCAAGTCCAGGTGCACGAACGCGGCCATCACAACCTTGCACAGCATCACAGGCGCCGTGCTGATACAGCTGGACACAGGTGTCGCGGTACGAGCTGGCCTACAGTGGGGGGCAGTCAGGCGGGTGTGAAGGCGGAAGCACCAAAAGACCAACGACCGCCGCCCACCAGCGGAGACCAGCTGGGGAAGTCCCAGACACGCTGCCCGGGAGGTTCGGCGCCATCTCGGCCGCAGTGGGCTGGTGAAGGGGGGGGGGGTGGACGACCTCGGAGCAGACCTGCGAAGTCGTAATGCGCCAGCAGCCAACACGCCCAGAGCCGGCCGTAGACCTCCCCAAAGGGAAGAAAGGGCGCCGCAACCACCAAACGAGGGGGCGCGCGTAACCGACGCTCGCCTGCCTCGGGCCGCAAAGGCGGCAGAAACGAGCAGGAGCACACGACAAACAAAAACCACAAAAAAAAGGTGGCCAGTTTGTCAACGGTGACAGGAACATGCCAGAGTGACCCGCTTCGACACCGGAAGAAGAAGCCATAAAAAAGGGGGCCCCTCGGTTCGAAACGCGTCCACATACCAAGCAAACTAATTGAGTTCGCTTAATGTGGACACCGGGGAGAGAGCTTCTAGGAAAAACGCCGAGTTCTCAATCCTTTGCGCAGGCAGCTAACACAGAGGCTGCCTACAATACCCGGTTTTATAGTTACCGGAAGAGTCCGTTCACTGTAAGTGGCCAAAACAGATAACAGTCTGCAGCTGGCCCGTCTTCGGAAGTCGAGGTAAACGGATACGGAGACTTCGAAGGGGCGGATAGAAACAAACCGCCATGCATGCGCGTCTGCGAGCGGGGAAGATGCAAGTTCCCGCGCAAAATAGCCGCCATCTTGCTCCCCACGGAGGAAGACAAAAGGGGCCGCAGCTCACACGCTCAAACCTGCTAGCTTCGCCAAATATGTGAGCTAGCTAGCTTACCGAGTCTAGAAAAACATGTCTTGCGCTCGATACGGCTCGATCAAGGGCTCACAACGGTGTGGACCCTTCTTTTGAGGCAAGGCCAGGTTTCAGAGCAACGTAACTGCTGAGAGTCTTAGAGTCACTCTTCCACCTGGATTACGCGAGTCTGACAGATATCGCCAAAGGGCGCTCTGGCTACATGGCGCCCGGGTTTCAGAGCAACATAACCTCCGAAAGTCTTAGAGTCACTCGTCCACCCAGATACTGTCACAGTGCGCCTCAGACCGCGTAGCGCCACCACCATGAACGCAAAACAAGTGTCGTTCTTGGAAAACAACAACAGGCTGCAGGAGTACGTTGGCATCAAGCAGATACAAATCTTTCCCGAAGAAAACCCTCCGCGCCCACTGCAATACCAGCAGTGAATACAGCGCGCGCGTCAACAGTGTGCAAACTGCTTCTCGACGCCGACGGTTACGCGGCCCGGCTCCCGGAGCCCGTCAGTAGCAGTACCAGCTACTTATCGACGTTATTGGCAGGCGTACCTTCCGACTCTAAATGAGTGTCCGCGACTACTCCGAGTCAAAGAAAATGCGAATATTTACATTCCCAGATTGCACTGCTGATCCTTCGCTACTCTTCTCTGCCAAGCCTCGCTCCCCGCCGGACATAAAAAGTCCACCCGGTTCTCAAAATCATCATCAAAACTTCTACATACATTTTCCCTTCAGGACAAGTTGTTGGTGGCGCGCTAGGAACCCAAATACACACAGGTGAAGGGTTCGCCTCAAGCATGGAGAACAAAGGGCCTCCCGCAACAACGAATGTTGCTTGACGCACGCCAATTCAAAACTGGAACACGCGTACGAATCACACTGCGCTCGCTCAAAGGAGTGGCACTGCGGGTTGCCGACTCGACATTAATCGCTCAGCCATAAGTGGCGAGATCAGGACGCTCGTGGTACGCGGCGATCAAAGGCAAGGATGGCCGGCAAATAGGCCGGACAAAAGGACGGAGGCCAGGAGCCACGACCACGATAAAGGAAGCCGTGGCCCCACGTTGGGCGCCATTTTATGTGGGGTTTGCTACCAACACAGGTACCGATAGAGTAACCAAAGGGTTGTCTCAACAGTGGCGGCGATCTCAAAGGAGCCGTCAAACCTAGTAGCGCGGTCCCCACATCTTCGCGGCAATGTAGACGACGTTTTGGGGCTACATGACCGCGGGTCGGTTCGATTAATTACCTCCGTCGGTGCCAATGATCGTCTACCTTGTCTCACTCTCTCGAATATAGCGGAAGAGAAGACACACGTACCAGAGTAAGGACAGAGTCCAAGAGCCTTTATTAACGTACTCTTCCAAATGAACTACAATGTCCCCATCCAAAATGCCCCCCGCGCCGGCAAGGTAAGAAAAGGTCCTTACCTGCCAGACGCGGGGTTCCGGAGAGCCAAGACCGGGGAAGCATCGGAGAAGTCGCCGACACACGTCCTATCTCTTTCGCGGTCACCGAACGAGTCCCTTTTCCGAAAGCGGGAAAACAAGAGGCGAAACCTCCTCGCCTGTCAGCAGTGATCCGCATCCGAGCGGGGGGACGGAAAAGGTCCCCCCGGGAGAGAGTGAGGAGGAGAGCCCTCCAAGCCAGGCGGCTCTCCTACGCTTCACGAACAGGTCGGAGCTCACGGCGAAGGAGGCCGAGTGTTCCGACCCGCGGCCGTTATCGCAGCCATCGGGGAAGGGAGATCACAGGAATCCCCACACTACTAAAACTTCCTATTATGCACTGCGAATTTATACTTCGTGTCATCTTAACGTGGATAAGCGCAAAGGCTACGAGTGCGAGGTCCTCAAGCTGAACGGCGGTTTGGCTGCACGAGCAGCTGGGCGGCCGCCTGTCAATGCTAATCACTCGCGCTTGTAGCTTTTGCGCTTAGGCTATGTTAAAACAAGGAGTTTTAGTAGGTCGTTTTCAGAGGCCCGCTATCACTCCAGGCGCGCGCTTCAGAGCATGCTTCAAATTGGCAGCGCGAGCTCCCGTGATAGCGCGAGCTCCTACACATAGCATTGCCTGAAAACATGATCTACTAAAATCACGACCAGCTCACCCGAGGCAGCGCGAGTACTTTCTCTAGTTCACTGAACCGCACCGCGTTTACTGGCTCACCACACTAGCAGACGCTTTCGCGTGTGTATCTATGTGTGTCCGCTTCCCGACCGGCGACGTTTTGACGATAATCGGCTGTATTTTAAGAACTTTTCTCGTCGTTATTGCGATTGTACGTTCGGTAAAGAGCTACAAGCTGATCTAGGTCGCATTCTTCTTTGGTCAAAAGATAACAATGTTCCCCTAAGCTTAAACCAAATGCGCTAACATGCACATCACTGCCTCGCGCCTACCTTCGACCCCTCCAACACTTTTCCTGAACCGAGTGGAGATCCCAAGAACAACGCATATCCACCTCCTAGGTGTCATCATCGACCAGCATTTCGATTTCCATCGCTACGTCCAAAACGTCGTGTCCGGGGAAAGGTGACTCCTTGGCTTCGTCATTCGGTCCACATAAGAGCCAGTCGCGATGTGCCCAGATTGCTGTTCACAGCACTGGTGTTGCCCATCCTGGAGTTTTGCTGCACGGTGTGGGATCCGGCAACCAGGCAACTTGTTGCCTCCCTAGAGTCGGTGCAACGTCGCGCTTCCTGCTTTATCATGGCTCCAACTTGGCCCCCGAACACCATCCTATCGAGCACCGTACCTCCTCCGATCAGTCGGCAGGAACCCCCTTCAACATCGTCCTTAAGTAGCGACCACGCGGCTCCTAGCCACTTTTCTGCTACCGGACTCCTCGCTTTCTTTTGCCTTCTCCCTGCGGCGTGCTCGCACAGCCCCTTTTAACCCGTACGCTTCGTCACTAGAACTCCTTTGCACCTCGTGCAGTGCAACTTCGGAGGTCCCCCCGCCAGTCACCAGTTCACCACCAATCGACAGTGTCTCACTTCGAACATTCACCAAGAGCGTCAAGGCCCACCTGCGGAGCATCTAACTCGATATTTTATTCCGATCACGGGAGTGGGCTCCAGCAGGCGGACTGGATGCACCATCCTGTACACTCGCTCACTATACTAACTATCCTGCTCGAGAAAACTATGATATAGTGACTCATTTTAGCCTTTTTTATACACACTATGTGCTAGCATTAGCGCCTACCTATTAAATGCGACAGAAATCATGCTTTTGGTGGCGAGCTAGGGCAGCGCCAAGCAGAACACTCGGTCCCTCCAAGCCGTTCACGTGGTATTTCTTGGCCCGCGCGCTCCCATAGGGACACGCGGAGTGAGCAGGTCGCCCCTAAAAAGCCGGTCGTGACTAAAACTCTCTAGTGACACTAAGTACAGACGCGATGGGGGATCGGTGGTCGAGTGGGCTAGTGCACACCAGCTCGGAGCACGTGGAGCGAAAGCTCGCACTGCAGAACCCAGGGATCCTGGGTTCAATCTGTCCGTTTCGATCTGGATGAGAATCGTACCGGAGTGCGGTCGTGTATGACTACTGCGTGGTACACATTAAAAGACCCCGGCTAGCGGTTGTACTGCACTGGCTAAATTTCTCATCTACAGCTGGCAGACAAGTCGCCCATTGAGGCAGACAAGTTCTAGGCTGTATAAACATACATACAACCCCACTTTTTTTTACAGACACAATAGGCAAGTAATGAAACGAAAAATTTAAAATAAAATAAAAATTGACCGCATCTCACGTGGTGAATGATGTTGATTGGGGCGAAGCTCTGGTTACAGTGTTCTAGAGAGTTGTAGTGGCAAGAGCGGCGAACACCGCGTGAAGATTTTGCGCGTAGACGACACCGTAGCGCTGCTGTTCTGTGCCCTAGGCAACGTGTTTCCTGGTTCTTCTCGAGCATTCGAAGCTAAGTGCCAGTTTTTCTTCTTTTCTCTCTCTTTTTGAGAGTTGATGAAGTGACTATGCGGTAGCAGTGTTAGGTTTGAACAGCAGCAGTTGGGATTAGTTGAGGCTACTACGAAGTTAGTTCCGTAGGCTCCGTTTGAATTTTTGGCGGGAAGTGACGGTTTGTTCCCGGTCTAGATATGGGTCTAGATTTGGGTCGGCAGGACAAGGGTGGGGACGAGTTGGTGCAGTGTGAGGGGTGTGGGTGGTGGTGTTACCTAGCGGAGACCGGTTTCGGGAGTCTGGAGAAGGCGGCGGGGATGAGTTTCGAGTGTCGGCTTTGTGTGAAGCTTAAACAGGTAACTGGGGAATGGGATGGTAGGGTTCGGGAGATTGAGGCCGAGCTTAAGGCAGAAGGCGAAAAGCGGGTGGGTCTCGAGGCCCAGGTTGAGGAGCTGACTGGGCAGCTTAATCATGAGAGGGAGCAGCGGGTCGGCCTCGAGAAGCAGGTGGAAGAGCTGGGGGAAGTATGGAAGGCGGGTTTAGAGGAGTGTAAGAGGGAGTGTGGCAGTAGGGTAGAGCGCCTGGAAGGGGTAATTCGAGCGAGTGAGAGTAGCGAGGGAAGAAAGGAGGAAGTGTCAGTTCTAGCGGGACGAACCGCCAGTCCGCAGGCTGGGGTCGCTGGTGGTCAGGAGTCCAGCCTGTTGACTGGCGGACTCGACGACGCTGGAGAGCTGAGTGACCCTCAGCTCAATAGCGCCTTCGAGCAGCAGGCGTCGGGCAGTCAGGTGACAGCAGATAAGTCGCAGGACAAGGGCGCGCAGGTACCAGGGGGATCTAGGGTACTGGCAGGGGCGGATTTAGGGGGGGGGGGCGGGGGGGGGGGCGACCGCCCCCCCCCCCTGAGCTTCCCAAGGTCAACTTTTTTTAAAATAAAATCATTGATATACACCAGCCAGAAGTTTAGTTTTTGGCGACATAGCAAATATTTGGTCAACAAAATAGACCTGGGCAAAGTTTGGACCGTGTCATATCTCAGCAGACTCCCGACTCCCTCCCCCCCCCCCCCCCGCCGAAGGCCTACCGCCCCCCCCCCCCCCCCCCCCCCAGGCCTGACCCATAAATCCGCCCCTGGGTACTGGTAGTGGGGAGCTCTAACGTAGCACGGGTTAAGAGGGGTGTACTGAACAGGGTGAAGGGAGACCAGAGGGTAACCGTAGAGGTCCAGCCAGGGAAGTGTATGGTGGATGCTATGACCGCAGCACGTGAGGGGGTGTGGGATAACCGGGAGGGAAGGAACCTAGTAATAGTTCATGCGGGGCTTAATGATGTGCTCAAGGGCAGGAGCCAGAACCTCGGAAAGCAGCTAAACGTGGGGATGCGTAAGCTGAGGGACGTGTCTGAGAATGTGCACGTGGCTTTGTGCACCATTCCAGAAGTTTGGGGGCAGTCCGGGGTTACGGAGGGGAGGGTTGTCGAAGCCAACAGGGTAATTAAGGGTATGAGTCGACAGCTTCGGTACGACGTAATTGAAGTAAACAGGGAAGTACACGAGGCTGGCTCCCGCCCTTTTGCAGATGGCATTCACTACAGTGAGGCCACGGGTTACAGGGTGGGGGATAGGATGGGCCGCACGGTGACTGCTTTTTTTGGGGGGACCGAGGGCCCTGGGGGCACTGAAGTAACTGAAATCCCAACAAAGTCAGGAGAGGCACCCAGGGTTAAAAAGAGGAGAAAACGTAAGAACAGGTATAAACAAACAACACAATCAGACATTGGATATATTAACATGCAGGGTGGTAGAAATAGGTTAAAATGGGAAGAGGTAGAGGAGCAACTAAGAAAGGAGGATTTAGTGGTGTATGGGTTTGTGGAAACACATCTCAGAGACATGGAGCAGCCACCTTGCAACCCTGACTATGTGTGGGAAGAATGCAACAGAATGGAGGGAACGAGGAAAGGAGGTGGAATTGGAGCATTTATTAAGAAGAACATGAACTTTCAAAGGATCAGAAAGGAGTGCGTCGAACACTTGTGGCTGAAAGGAAAAGTCGCTGGGGAATCAACAGTCCTTGCAGTTGTTTATTTATGGACAGGGAAAGGTGCTAAAGAGGAAAACAGAAAAATGATTGATTGCATAGCAAGAGACATTAGTGAGCTAGGGGAAGGCTCTGAAATAATTATTATGGGAGACATGAATGCCCATATCGAGGGTCTGGATGGGTATACGGACTCAACTGGAAGCATATTACTAGAACTGGTGGAAAAGCATGACTTAGTTTTATGTAATACCAGTCAGAAGTGTGACGGGCACATAACGTGGGAAACTGGCAATCTACATTCAACTATAGATTACATACTTATGTCACACAAAATATATGATAAGTTACAAGTAATCAAAATAGATGAAGGTTCCAAAAGTCTTAATAGTGATCACAAACGTATTAAGCTGAATTTTGCCAGAGAAGTAAATGCTGAAACTAGACAACATAATTCAAAGCACACTTTCTGCAGCGACAAAGAGTTGGAAATAGTTGCTGGAAGAATAGAGGAAGCAATTTCAGGGCAACGGTATACAGATTGGACCTATGAGAGCCTAACTGGGCTTTTTGTTCTGGAACTAGACAAAGTTCAGAGTAAACGAAAGGGGAAGCAAGGACATAGACCAAAAAGCTGGTGGGACAAAGAAGTGAAGCAAGCGATACAAAAACGTCAGGAAGCCTCTAGAGAACACAGGCATTCCAAGCGTAGTGGGGAGTCGGAAACGGAAGTAAAAAGAAGATGGGACACTTTTATAACATGTCGCCGAGAGGCATCCCGTTTGATCAATGCGAAAATTCAGAGAAAGGGTGAAGAATGGATGAGTAATGTAAGCAAGAAAGATTGAAACGCAGCCAAGAAGTTTTAGGAGCACTTGAACTCACTCGGTGAAACGACGCAAGCTAGACAGAGGTTCATACTCTCGCATCAGGGAGATCAATTAGAGGGAGATGATGCGATACGATATATAGGAGCAGTGATGGAGGAGAAATTTCGGGAACGGGTACATGTGGAAGATAGGAGAACCGAAGGAAGTATCAGTCCAGCTTTTGACATCGCGGATTTTGGACAAAGAGAATGGGAAAAAGCGGAACGAAGAGTCCCTAGTGGCACGTCGACAGGCACAGATGGTATCCCAATCAAGCTGGTGAAGAATTTGGCTCCTAAATCTAAGGCAAAACTAAGGGAGGTAGTGAGCACTATGGTAACAAAAGGAAATATTCCAGATGAATGGAGGCTTAGTAGGATGAGTATGATATATAAGGGAAAGGGAGATAAGTCTGGCATTAGGAATTATCGTCCCATAACCGTGACACCAGTTATTTACAGGTTGGTAATGCAGATTATAAAGAACAGACTGGAGGAATGGGTAGATTGCGAGGGCATACTCGGCGAGTTACAGAACGGGTTTCGGAAACAAAGAAGGTTGGAGGACAATATATTTTCTCTAACACAGTGTATAGAAATAGCGCAAAAAGAAAACAGACAGCTCTGGCTGGCATTTCTGGATATCAAGGGTGCCTATGACAATGTGAACCAAAAAACTCTGTGGGAGAGCTTAAACCTAGATGAAGGACTAACAGCAATATTAAAGGGGCGATGCAACCATTTTTGCACTTTGCGCAAATACCGCTTAGAACGGATCCCTAACGTTAATGACCTATGAAACACGCGTTCGTTTTTCACCCCACGCAATAGAAGTCCCAGTAAAAAATTAAAGAAAAACGAGCAGCGTTCACCCCCTCAACTCGCAGCCAGAACAAGCGGCCAGGTGATCTGGAGCCGATTATATGCCGCCAATGTTGATCATAGCCACGCGCTGGGGTTGGCAAAGCACAGGACACGCGCTGAGTTCCAGACATTGTTATGGCTCGGCTATTGTCGTCGTTGCAGCGATTGGACACGGGCCACTACCCGAATGCTTCTCGAGCTATCAATTATCACGAGCCCAAATCGAGAGCTCACGCAATGCTCGGGTCCAATCTATGAGCCGCATTCAAATATCGTCACTGGGCGGTACTGCTACCGCCCAGCTACGTCATCAGGTTTTGCGAAGGAGAGATTGAAAGAAAACGCTCGCTTTCTCCTTGAAATTACACCGCAACAAAGAGGTTTCTTGGTCAGTGGCGTTGCGTGCGAGTGTACTTGGGTCCCACTAGCGCCAGTAAGCTCATACAAAGTGAAAAACGCTCAAAACGAATATCGTTGCACCGCCCCTTTAAGGAACATTTACAAAAATAATAAGGTGATTATAGCATGGGAAGGAACGGCAACGGGGAAAATACAGATAGGACGAGGCCTTAGGCAGGGGTGCCCGTTATCGCCTTTGCTGTTTATGTTGCATCTGAGAGGATTGGAGGATAGACTAGAGAAGAGTGGGCTTAGATTTGACCTTTCGTACAGTAAGCTAGGCCGAAAAATTCAGCAATCCTTACCGGGACTGATTTATGCGGATGATATCGTACTAATGGCTAACAACAGGATAGATTTGCAGGAATTAATGAGCATCTGTGGTAGGGAAGGAGAGGAATTAGGTTTAGAATTCAGTAGTGAAAAATCAGCAGTCATGATTTTTAACAATGATGATGTTGAGAGACTGAAGATACACAATATTACAGTTGAGAGAGCTAGTAAATACAAGTATCTAGGAGAATGGATATGTGCATGGTGCAGAATATCTCAGTGAGCATGAAAAGTATATAATAGGTAAGGGCAACAGAAATGCGGCTGTAATGAAAAATAGAGCACTTTGGAATTACAACAGGTATGAGGTGGTGAGAGAGATTTGGAAAGGGGTCATGGTGCCTGGCTTGACTTTTGGAAACGCAGTGCTATGCATGAAATCCGAAGTGCATGCAAGACTAGAAATAAACCAGCGTGGAGTAGGTAGGCTGGCTTTGGGGGCACATTGCAAAACACCAAACCAGGGAGTACAAGGAGACATGGGATGGGCGTCATTTGAGAGCAGGGAAGCTGTGAGCAAGATAGAATTTGAGGATCGGTTGAGGCAAATGGATGGAGAGCAATGGGCACGAAAGGTTTTGAGCTATTTATACATGAGGAGTATGGACACAAAATGGAGACAGCGCACTAGGAAATTAAGAGGAAAGTTTTTAGGCTATAGTGGGGTTACGGAAGAGCAGGTCTCAGTTAAGAAGAAAGTTAAGGCCACAGAAAGAGATCGGTGGCTAGAGGGAATGCAGACAAAGAAGGCTCTGGAAGGCTATAGATTAAGCAAAACAGTTATTGCCAAAGAAAGCATTTATGACAATTCTAGGGGAAGCTCGTTGTTGTTTGAGGCAAGGACAGGTGTTTTGCGAACCAGAACATACAGAGCGAAGTACCAGGAAATGGACACAGTGTGCGCTGCTTGTGGAGAGGAGGACGAGACGGCTGAGCACTTGATACTCTACTGTAAAGGGCTTCACCCTATGCATACCGAAGACAACATAGATTTAATAAAGTCATTGGGTTTTAGAGACAGCGAAGGAAAAGTAGATTTCAAGACAGTAGAGATTACCAAGCAAAGATTAAGTTTATGGTGGCAGAAAGCGAGAGAAAACTAGGCATTTTCTTATTAACTGATGGCAAGGGGGATTTATAGCCTCACTTTCTTTTCAGTACGGAGTGAATATAGTTTTCACATTTAAATATTCTAAGCTTAAAGGGTAAGACGAAATGGCTAGGTGGCGTAAGCTACCGCCCGATCCAAAGGGCTCAGCCGTACTCATCCATCCATCCATCCTAGGAACTGTGGCAAGAGGCTTGAATAAAGAAGAACGAAGCGCCGGCGACACACGCGCTTCATGTCTAGAGCCCAGCGGACATGGCCTCGTCTCGTCCTTCCTATACTCTGTTTCATACTTAGCGTGCAACGCTGTCAAAGCTACTGGCGCGAGCGCGTGGCTTCATCTATGGTTTTGTTTGCGCGAGAACGCGTGCAAATGATCAACGAGATCGAACCCCATGCTCGCGCCAGTAGCTTTGACAACGTTGCACACTAAGTATGAAACAGAGTATAGATATTTCTACAGGAACGTGCCCCCGTCAGCCTCGTCGTCGGCGCTGCTCGGCGTGTACTACTGTGGTTCGACTGGATCTTTTCGCGACGCAGAATATGTGCTAATGTGAAAACTTGTAGGTTTTCCTTTGCACTTATGCCTCTAGAGTGTGTGCTATCCTCTACTTTTATCATTCGCGTGTTTTTGAAGGAGATCATTTGATTAATATCGAGCCGAGCCCCCCCCCCCACCGTTCAGCAACACTATCACCTGGGCTGCACGCTTAATAGCTACGAAAGAAACCACGCGATACTGCTATAAGAAGGAAAAATAGACAAATAAATCTCAATAAATCTCACTTTTTTAATGGTGAGAGGAACAATAAACTGGTGTATTGTTTTTTGTCATCGTATTGCTGATGCGGGGACCACTGTCATCGTATTGCCGTCGTGTCACACTGAGGCAACACGACGGCAACATCAACACAACACGTTGTCCAAAAGTCGGGCAACTTGTTGCTCGCTCCCCATGTTGTCCGACAAACCTGTCACATCGGGGCAACAGCACGACAACATGGACGACAACTAAAATGTTGCCTCGGTATGACAGCTTTCGGCAACAAAAACAGCAGCAACTTGTGTCGGACAACGTGTGTTGCCCTGATCGCTGGCTGAGCGAATTTCGGGCCGGCAACACGACAACATAGATAGCTTCGATCAAATAAAGGCTTGGAAAACGTCTGGCGTGCAGCGAAAATATTGTCGATTATGTTTTTGCTGCGTAATTACGGAAAGCGATTTTCGAAATGGTCGAACTACGGTCGTGAACGTTCACACAGGTTTTGAAATTAGAACTGCCGAGAGACCAGCTGACATTACTGATAGTAAAATAAAATGGCATGCCTACTCACCCGCTGATGAAGTATGATAAAAATCACCCAGAAAACCAAAGATTAAAACATCGAAGCATTAAAACGACCATTCTGATCATGATTGTTGATGCTTGGAACTTGGAAACAGCCGCAACCAGACAACTGATTTGTTTATAAAATACCCAGGACGTTTTGGGGGAATGAAGCGATAACATTGCAGGCGGTAGGCAAGTAAACAGCTTGAAAAATATTTATTCCACCGATTGTTATCAAGGCCGATCGTGTCGGTGTCGCGGTTTTGAAGCACTGTCGGTTCAGCTCAACACCACGCTACAAAAGACGCTTTGGGGTACTGCCGGTGCTAACTCAATTTTACAGTAGACATAGAAATTGCATGAAAGAACCGGACAGAAACACTTCATACGGTGGCGTAAATCCCGAAAATGTATCAGCGATGTCACTTTCCTCGGTTAGGGCTATCTGCTTCGTCAGCGAATGAAGAACATTTTGATAAAATAAAGAGCGGAAAATACTTCCCGTGTCAAGTTTTCTAATCACAGTCACTGGTTGATGCCGTACCGTGGTAATTCCTGGCCCTTCGAACGCACTAGCACTTTGTAGAGTCACATATCAGCGATTCCGCGCCGCACACGAACGAAGGTAAACAATCAAGATGGCGGAGTGTTCCCCGTGTTGTCCTCGCCGTCAGCCCGGTAAAAAAGGAGGCGTTGGCCCGGTGTGACAGGGTTGTCAGACAACAAATCGGGCAACACGGTTGCCGGGCGGCAGCAACATGTTGCCCGACTGTTGTTGTTGCCGCGATGTGACAGGGTCGCCGGCAACACGACTTTCCCGTGTTGCTTGCCGGATAGGAAGCGAGCGCGCCGGCCGCGTCGCGGCGGTCGCCTATTGTT
>JABSTQ010011076.1:512500-676306 GCA_013358835.2 Ixodes persulcatus | reverse complement strand
CCATTCCCCGTCGAAACGTGGTGTACGAGAGAGCCATGTTCAACACAAGATCGCAACTGGAGACAGAAACAGTTGAGGAGTACGTGACTGCTCTCCATGGATTAGCCACTACGTGCAACTATCGACCACTGAAGGAAGAATTGATCCGCGACAGGCTGATTGTTGGTCTTCGGGACAGCAGGATTTCGGAAAAACTTCAACTGGATCCTGATCTGGACCTGCAGAAGGCCATCGCTGCTGCGCGACAATCGAAAGTGATTAAGAACCAACAAGTGGAACTCCGACCGACAAAAGAAAAGGATGTCAACGTTGACCGTATAGAAGCCAAAAATTGGACAGTAGCAGGACCTGCTCAGGGAGGAGCTGAACGTTCAAATGTTCGAACTTCTACTAAGAAGACCGCGGCACCTAAACCAAAAGGCAAACCTTGCCGTTGGTGTAGCCGAGAAGCTCACCCGAGGAGCGTGTGTCCGGCGAAGAACGCAGGCTGCAACAGGTGCAAGAAAAAGGGACACTTTGCAACCGTCTGCAAATCTTCAACTACCATGAACTCCCTCGTACACGAACACGGATTCGTAGGAGCTGCAGCTTCCCCTCAAACAGCAAAGTGGGACATCGAGTATTCGTCGACAAAACTTCTGTTGTTTTCCGAATAGACACTGGAGCAGACGAAACGGTGTTACCAGCTGCCATCTTTCAAAAAGTCTTCGCAAAGTGCCACAAGCTCTCCGAGCCCCGACGCCGACATCATGGTCCAGATGGACGACCCCTCAAAGTCATGGGATCAGCTTGGATGAAGCTCAACTGCCGTGGGCAACAAGCACTCGAAGAAGTTTACGTCGTGAAAGGACTTCGCAAACCTCTCTTGGGTAAGCCAGCTATCGAAACGTTTCGGCTTTGCCCTCAAATCTGCGTGACTGCAAACAAAGCGTGCGAACCGAAGAAAGAGTTCTCTCACCTGTTTCAAGGACTGGGATCCCTCGAAGGTGCTCACGTTCTCAAGCTGAAACCAAACGCGACGCCATTTGCTATCGCATCACCGAGAAGAGTACCACTTTCGCTGTATCGTGAAACGCAGAAAGAGCTAGAAAACACGCAGTCGCAATGTGTCATCTCTCCAGTAGAAGAACCTACTGAATGGTGCGCGCCGATGGCCACCATTCCCAAACCGTCTGGCAAAATTCGCATTTGTGTTGATCTCACCCAACTAAACAAGCACATTCAACGCGAATATCACCCCATCCCATCAGTGGAGCATACGCTGGGAAGGCTAGCGGGAGCCAAGATCTTCTGAAAGCTGGACGCGAATTCTGGTTTCTGGCAGATCCCTTTAGAAGAGAAGTCACGACTCCTGACGACATTCCTCACTCCGTTTGGAAGATTTTGTTTTAATCGCCTACCATTCGGTATCACGTCGGCTCCGGAACACTTCCAGAGACGTATTACACAACTTCTTCAAGGAATTAAAGGAGTACTTTGCCACATGGACGATATCTTGATATGGGCGTCATCGTCCGAGCAGCACGAGCAACCTCTGCGAGAAGTCCTCAAGCGACTCTCATCAGCAGGACTCACGCTCAACGAGGATAAATGCGTCTTTGGAGTGACAAGTATCAAGTTCCTAGGGCATCAAGTAGACAGCGATGCTGTCCGTCCAGACGAGACAATCGTCAACGCGGTGAAACTGATGCCCATACCGACTTCAAAGCAAGAGGTCAAGCGCATCATGGGTATGGCGACATCCTAGGACGATTCGTGCCACACCTGTCTGACCTACTGCATCCACTATCATCACTACTCAGTTCCAAAGTGGACTTCGTGTGGGATCATCCTCAGCAGAAAGCATTCACAAAGTGGAAGGAAATCCTCTCAACCTGCCCCGTTCTCGGAATTTACGACGCCAACAAACGGTCGATTGTATCGGCAGATGCGTCATCCTACGGCCTGGGAGCAGTGCTGCGTCAAGAGCAGGAGGATGGATCATATCGCGTCATCGCCTATGGGTCCAGAAGACTCACGGAAATAGCGAAGAGGTACGCCCAAATCGAAAAAGAAGGTTTGGCACTCACGTGGGCATGCGAAATATTCCGAGATTACATCGTGGGAACGCACTTTGTACTGGAAACCGACCACAAACCTCTCATTTCTCTGTTCGGATCAAAGTCATTGGACGACCTAACCCCACGTCTTCAGAGACTGCGCATGCGTCTAATGTGCTACTCATTCGAAGTTGTCCACGTTCCGGGCAAGGAACTCCAAGCAGTGGACTCGCTGTCAAGAAGCCCTCTTCCACAGCGGCAAGACAAAGAGATGCAAGAAGAAATCGATTGCTTCATTCGACACATAGAGACGTCCCTACCCGCAGCGCAAACGAGTCTCCAATGAATAACGGCAGAACAGAAAAAAAGACCATGTTTGCCAAAGACTCGCCAGCTACAGCCATAAAGGTTGGCCAAACCGTCGAGATCTTGGAACAGACATCAAAGAGTACTACGAGTACCGTCATCACATTGCCATGCAAAACAGCCTTCTCATTAACGGTTCTAGAATAGCAGTACCAGTATCTTGCCGTCCACATACCCTGCAACAACTTCATGAAGGACACATGGGCATAGGAAAATGCAAGGCACGGGCAAATGTATCAGTGTGGTGGCCGAGGATAAACGATCACATCGAGCGCGTGGTCAAGAGCTGCGAAAAGTGCATTGAAACTGGCCAGAACCGAAAGCTTCCCCTCATCCCGTCAGTTTCCTAGTCGACCGTGGGAGAGAGTGGCGATGGACCTCTTTTTCATTAACGGAAAATGGTGGCTGGTCGTCGTCGACTACTACTCTCGCTACCCCGAAATCGCCTGACTGGAAAGCCTCACTGCAGCGTGCGTAATAATGCACTGCAAATCGATATTTGCGAGGCATGGCATCCCAGAAGTACTGCTGTCTGATAATGGTCCTCAGTTTGCGGGAACCACAGGTTCAGCATTCACAAAGTTCTCGCAGACCTACGGGTTTAAGCACATCACATCAAGCCCTCGCTACGCGCAGAGCAATGGGATGGCAGAGGCTGCGATGAAGATCATAAAGAGATCACTCAGCAAAACGGAAGATCCGTACGAGGCACTCATGATCTACGGTTCAACGCCTCTGCCCAACGGATACAGTCCGACAGAACTTCTCATGGGGAGAAGGATGCTGAACCGATCGCCACTCAGCTCCTGGAACCAAAGCTACCCGACCAAAAAGAACTGCGTCGTTATGAGCATGAAAACAGGAACCGACAAAAGCAATACTTCGACCGGCGACACGGAGCGCGTCAACTAGATCCACTCGGCTCTGGAGAGCGAGTTTGGGTCATTGACCTAAAGCGAACCGGAGTTGTTTATTTATTTATTTATTCATGGTACCTCAAAGGCCCAATTAAGGGCAATTAAGGGCGGTAATGCCCAATTAAGGGCATTACCGCGAACTTCGGTGGCAGCTTCCGCGCAAACGATGAAGAGTAGTTTCACGGCGTCGTACACGCACATAAAACACTGCTCACAGTCAGATGTTCCCGATGTTCCCATCGGCTTGCTTCTTTCCACGCTGAAATGCTTCCAGCCACGTTTGGCGAGTGCACGAATCCCCCGACCCCTCTGCCTTTTCGCCTTCATTGTGGGTCGAACATAAAAACAGCGAAAACGTTTTTTTAACCGGAAAAGGGCGCACGTCACGTCCGGACGCTCGCTGATTGGCTCAAGCGCGCGCGTCGAGGGAAAAATTGGGTTCCGAGGCGTCGTCTCCCTGCGTCGCCCTCCTCGGCGCGCGACTTTTTTCAATACAAAAATAAGCAAAAAATTCACCCCACGACGCGCGTCTTTCCGCTGTGTGAATGCGCCTTAAGAGCTGCGCTCTAAAACATTGAGGAGCGCCCGGCCGCTCTCGAGCAGGATGTAGCAGAACTGAAAGCACAGGGCCCTCAACACCCGAAACGAAAAGCAGACGACCCCTACCACCCTGAAAGCAAAATCTCCCGTCAAAATATCTACACCTGATCAACTGATGACGAAACCAATATCTAAACAATTTATACACATCCTACAATGGAACTGCCACAGCCTACAACGTAAACGAGCCAGTCTCACCCAATACCTCAACACGCTAGATCGCAAACCTGACGTCATCCTTCTTCAGGACACGCAGGGCACTCACAACCTTCGACAATACACACCCTACACCCAACCCAGCATCACTCAAACCGACCACAGGCAAAACAAATACACCCCCACACTCGTCACGACATGCATCTCTAAGGAACACCCGTCGATACAACTCAACACAACAGACATCAACACCGCTCACCAAGAGCACGTCATCATCACCCTTCAACCCCACAACTGCCCCAATCCCATCACAATCGTCAACGCGTACTGGTGATTGGGCCACAAGGTCGCAAATCCCACTCCCTGGCTCACCAAACTCGTGGCAAACAATACAGAACACGACATCCTCTTAGTCGGAGACTTCAACAGCCCCAATGTGTCCTGGGGTTACCCAAACACTCAACACAATGGGCGCCTCCTCGTACAAGCAACCGCCCAAACGTCGATGACACTGGCCAACGACACTACACAACCCTCCCGCACCGGTAACAGTGTGGAACGCGATGCCAATCCCGACCTGGCCTTCCATCACGGCCCATCCGTAGCTGAATAGTCCGCATCTGACGAACAGCTAGGCAGCGATCATCGCCTCATCCACCTCACTGATCACCAACGTAAAACAGAAAGTACGTCGCAATACTGCTCGCATCACAAACTGGGATCACTTTCGCTACCATACCTCCAACAACCCCCACCGACGGACGCTGATCCCAGAGCCTGGGCCAACCATCTTCTCCAGGCCCAGAACAAATGCACCAAAGAAGCCGAAACCACAACCGCTACCCGGTACATTGACACCCATCTTCTCAACCTCTGGAAAACTAGGCACAAATTGGTGAAAAAAGGAAGAAAAACCAAGCACTCCAAACACCTAAAACACAAAATTCACAACATCACCAAAGAAGCTGAAACCTACGCAGAGCAACTCACCACCAAAAACTGGCTCCAAATTTGCAACTCCCACAGCGGCCAACTCGGCACCAAAAACGCGTGGCGCATCCTACGCGCACTCCTCTCACCCTCTCAACATCGCGACCCCGTCACACGCATTATGCTGGCCAGCAAAATTACCTCGCACGACCTCGAGCAGCAACTCCGCGACACCTTCTTTCCACCACCAACCGACACACCACACACACCAGAACCTCCAACTCTTCCCCTCGACCCATGCGACATGGACGCCTCCTTCCCACTCAATGAACAAAAGCGGGCACTTGATTCCCTCAAACGAAACACATCACCTGGCGAAGATCAAATCACATATCAACTTCTCCGCAATCTCGACGACACACAACTCCAACAACTCCTGAACTACTTCAATAGTGCTTGGCAAACTGGCGACATACCAGCAGAATGGAAACACGCCATCGTCACCATGATCCCAAAACCAAACAAAACCCCCGAAGTCGAGAACCTACGACCGATTTCTCTCACCTCGTGCACCGGCAAATTTCTTGAGAAGCTTGCTCTCACGCGCCTCGAATGGCATCTCGAGCACGTGAAAGCCCTACCCTTTACACTCATTGGCTACCGCAAGAATATCTCCACACAAGACTGTCTCTTTCGGATATAGAATGACCTTCTCCAAGACAAAAACACCACACAACTCCGCTCACTCCTAAGCCTGGACATCTACAAATCCTTTGATAACGTCTCGCATGACTCCATACTCAGTACCCTCAGAGAAACGCAGTGCGGCCCTCGAATGTACATCTACATCCGCAACTTTCTATCGAACCGCACGGCCGCCTTTAAAATTCCAGGACACATCTCCACACCTTTTCCGTTACACCAAGGAGTACCACAAGGCTCCACCCCCTCTTCCACCCTTTTCAATCTTGCCATGAGCAAACTTCCCGCACAACTCGACACTATCCCCCACCTCAAATTCTCCATCTACGCCGATGACGTTACCTTATGGACCAACACCGGCTCTTCGGGCCAGCAGGAAGAGACACTGCAACACGCCTGCGACACTGTCGCACGCTATGCCATTAGTATAGGTCTGGCCTGTTCTCCATCTAAATCGGAACTCCTCGTCATCTTCAACCGCAAAAACAATCCCGACAGGCAGCTGATCACCGTACACCTCGATGGCACTCTCCTACCCCAACGCCCGAACATCAATCTCTTAGGCCTCACCATCCAAAACAACGGTGCAAGTGATATCACCATCTCCACCCTCTCCAAACAAATAAATAAATCACACACATCCTCGGCCGTGTTTCCTGCCGCTACAGAGGCCTCAAAGAAAGCGACATGAGAGGAGCCATCGAAGCTCTCATCTACTCTCTCGTACTCTACCATATCCCCTACACCCCGCTCACTAACCGTCAACTCAAACACCTCCAGACACAGCTCTGCAAACCCACCCGCCTTGCTCTCGGCGTGCCACAGTACGCTCCCCTAAAGCACTTACAACACATGGACCCCTTCAACACAATCGAGGAGCGAGTCGACTTGCACCGACTGGGTCACCAGCAACGCCTAACCACGTCCCTGCAGGGTCGCTACATTCTCAACTCTCTTGGTTACGACACCCTGCACCTCCCTCCCATCGAAACAACCACACCTCCCTGGGATACCAAACCCCAAATCACCACACTCCCCATACCTAAACATATGAATCCCGACAGCAACCCGGAACGCCGCAAGCACAGAGCCAAACTCATATCCCAAAAACTCGCCACACTTCAGGCACAGCAGCACCTCATCTACTACACAGACGCCAGCTACGACCGTGGCACCAAACTCGGCCGCACCGCAATTCACTGTCCCGAGACCAAAACAACGCTTAGGCAAACATACACCGAAGCGCCTTCGGCAGACCTCCTGAAGACTCAGGCGCTGTGCTCCGCCATTCATCATGCCATCACCAACCCCCATGAGGGACACACCTCCATCACTGTCCTGACAGATTCCCAAAAGGCAGTCCGCACATTTCAGTACAATCGACTCCCCAACTACATGTCGCGCGAGCTTCGAGCCGCCCTCAACACCAACCCCACCCTTCGCTTCTACATCTACTGGATCCCTGGCCACGCTCTAATCCCAGGCAATGAGCGAGCACATTCACTTTCCCGAGTCACTTCCACTCCGGGACCTGCGATTGACTGGCCTACATCCTATGACCCCCAACTCCAGCGCAATGAATACCATCAACACCGCTCTGACACACTCCGACAACTGTAGACTTTTCCCACAAGTAAGCGACCCATATTTGCTAGTATCCGGCGGAACTCTCGTGCGAAGTCCAACCGCCGAGCGAGGCACCGAGGCCGTCCCACGGATCAAGTTACACGTAGACGGCTGTTACCAGGCGGGGCCACGGGGCCTCCACAGAGGAGACTCTCTCAACCTACGGCGCAGCGTGCACCTCGCTGCGCCGTAACGCCTGTGTGGCGACGGTAAACAGAACATCAGCCTGTGTGGCAACAGAAGAACTGAACCTCAGCCTGTGTGGCGACAGAAGAACGGAAACTCAGCCTGTGTGGCGAGAGAAGAACAGAACCTCAGCCTGTGTGGCGACGGAAGAACGTGAACTCAGCCTGTGTGGCCACCCCAATTGCACTAAGTATTAAACATCACTTTTATCTTCTTTTTACCAATGTGAGTAGTCTTCTCCCTTCAACCTTCCGAACTGGAGCAAGATCAAAAGCAAAGATAACATTTCAGAAGTGGGATTATGGCTCGATGACTGCCCAAAAGGAACCACGAGCTTCACGTTGCTTGAAGATGGACAAGGACAAGCTTCCACACACGACCAGCTCAGCCGAAGCCACCGATCAAGGTGAAGGAGTCTCCGTGCGTGAACTCCTTAACGTGATCGTGGAAAAAGATCGTCTGCTGAAGGACTTATTGGAACGCCTGATTTCAACTACAGCAACGACATCATCAGCGGCGGTGGAATCGCAAGGCGTGACGGCATTCCAAGTAATGCCTGACCTGAGTAAGAACATTTCGAAATTTGACGGCAGTGAGGACGCGGCATCAGCTCGGGAATAGGTGGAGAACCTGCGGCGAACGGCGACGCTCCATAAATGGCCGTCATCATTGATGCTCGAGAGCGACAAGTCCCACATCACGGGAGCCGCCAAGGATTGGCTACGCTCACGCAGCGCTGACATCACCTCGTGGGAAGAGTTCGAGGACCATTTTTGCCGAACTTTTGTCAGCCAGACGCGTGCAGCGGAACGCTGGAGAAGGATGCAGGATCGCGTCCAGCAACGGAGCGAAAGTACAACGGCCTACTAACACTCTAAGGTTCGTTTGTGCAAGGAGGCGGGACTTGACTTCTGCGATACTCGGGAGCAAGTTATCACGGGCCTGCGTTCAAGACAATTAAGTACGATGCTGTTGGGAAAAACCCATGACGACGATGACGACCTCCTGCACGATATCCAAGAATTTGAGAGGATCGAACGCGAAAGGCAAGAACGTTTTGGTGGTCCACGTGACAAGAAGAACATGACCGATGCGGCCAGTACCCAAGACCCAAGTACCGAGGACCCGAGCAAGAGGAGCTCCCAGCAGCTAGAAGACCCAGTGGCGTCACAAGGGGGGGGGGGGCGGGGGGGGCGGGGGGGGGGGGCGGACCGCCCCAGGTGCAGCGCTCAGGGGGGTGTCGCGGCGGGCCACGAGAGCGGGGGGGGGGGGGGGGGGGGAGAGGGTCCGGCGGGCCACGCGAGAGCGGCGGGGGGGGGAGGGGAGGAAGTCGCGGCGGGCCACGCGAGAGCGGGGAGGGGGGGGGGGGTGTCGCCGCGGGCTGCCGCCCCGGGTGCCGCTGACCCTCGTGACGCCACTGAGAAGACCTACAAGAAAACGCAGGCTGCCTGCTAGACTACGATACTGTTTAATGTGAAGTCGTTCACTAATTTTTCTTTGCGTGTGTGCTCATTTATTACTTTAATATTTGCGTGTGTTTTCAAACTTAACGAGGACGTTAACGCTCCAGGACGGCCGAGTGTAGACTTTTCCCACAAGTAAGCGACCCATATTTGCTAGTATCCGGCGGAACTCTCGTGCGAAGTCCAACCGCCGAGCGAGGCACCGAGGCCGCTCCCACGGATCAAGTTACACGTAGACGGCTGTTACCAGGCGGGGCCGCGGGGCCTCCGCAGAGCAGACTCTCACAACCTACGGCGCAGCGTGCACCTCGCTGCGCCGTAACGCCTGTGTGGCGACGGTAAACAGAACCTCAGCCTGTGTGGCAACAGAAGAACTGAACCTCAGCCTGTGTGGCGACAGAAGAACAGAACCGCAGCCTGTGTGGCGACGGAAGAACGTGAACTCAGCCTGTGTGGCCACCCCAATCGCACTAAGTATTAAACGTCACTTTTATCTTCTTTTTACCAATGTGAGTAGTCTTCTTCCTTCAACCTTCCCATCTGGAGCAAGATCAAAAGCAAAGATAACACAACTCCGCGAATCCAGACTCGCCCTCGTAACACCGTCTCCCACACTCTCCCGACAACAGGCCAGAACTCTACGCCGAGCACAGACCCACACGCTGTCCTCCCCACACTATACTCATATCTTCCAAGGTGCTCAGGGCACAGCTAAGTGTCCCTTCTGCCATGGCTACCCAAACAACACGCACACCTACTGGCAATGCCTCCATGCACAACCATCCATCTGCTCTACACTTTCCAAGCTCCCTCCGGGCTTCGGCCCACGACATGGAAAGAGTGGCTCTCTCCCACAAATCATCAACACGTGCCCGCCATCTTCGACGCCCTTCTTCACCACACCCCAACGATCGAAGAGAAGCTGAGGGCATCGAAAGACACCACCAATCCCCCATGATCCACCTATCCTAACCCTTCTGAATGGCGTCCTCCTGGACACCACTTTGACACCCTCAACTGAGGGTCAACAAAGATGTTTTCTCTCTCTCTCTCTCCCTTAGAAAGAGGGATGTTATGGAGTCGCCGACGCGCCGACGCTAGCGAGCTCCAAAGTCCAAAGCGACCGAGCGAGAACCACCGTTCGCGCGCGGCCCGATATATAAACATTCGTTCCCCCGCTTCGCGCGTAACCTGAGCGCCCCGTACCAGAGGCGCCATTCTTTTATTTCGTTTTATATTTAATAAACAAGAAGTCTGTCTTCAGCCGGACTCCGGCACGAAAGGTTGTCTGTGTGTTCTCTTCGCCAAAGAAATTAAACCGAAACACGCTCCTGGCACGTCGGTGTTCAGTTTGGTCAAGTGGCAACTTTGACCGACTTATGTCGTCTTGTAACCACTGACATCATCTTCTAATCCGCAATTTGTCCTGGTGGTTTTCTGCGTCAATGCAGCAAGCTCGGGCATATGTATTGCTTACGTGGCTGTGCCTTTTGCTGTACCGTTGACTTGATGGCTGGCAACAATGTTAGTTTGTTATCCAAGCCATTGCACTTCCATTTCGTAATGCAATTGTTTTCTGCATTCCGCGACCACTGCAACTTGTGTAAGTCTCGTATGGCAGAGTGAAGTCGGGTGATGCTTGGTGTCCACTTCTGAGAACAACCAACCATTCGATTTATTCAAGTCACTCAGCGGCATTCTCCCCCAAAGTTGGAAACTGTGTGTTTCGTGGCGTGGACACAGATAGTTGGTGTCAGCAAATTATTAGGTATTGTCCTTGGACGACTACCGACACCAAATCAACTGTCCTTGCATTGCCGCTCACCTGCTTTGTCGTGCTTACCTCCCGTCAAGGTGATGGGGATCAGGAGCTTCGGGGTAATGTCGGCACCAGGGACAAAAGCCGCCGAAGATAATCCTCAATGTCCCTCGGACGCTCCTTGAGACGTGGTCGAGAGTAGTTTGGCACAAACCCTTGCAGGCCAACTCATTGGTAGGGACACCTCCAGTAGACATGGTCGGCCTCACGCAGTGGTAGCAGAGTGGTTTTCGGTCGACCATTCGCAACACCTCCGTCTTCCTCGGTGTACTTTGTTCAGCGCGGACCTAAACTGGTTCTTCCCGATGTCGGGAATGCTTCGGCGTTGGGGTGTCTCGTTGAATTGGCATTGAATACTAACGGGTAGCCGGTGGCGAACGCCGTGACTTTGTGGCATAAGTCGCCCTCGGTTCGTCAGATGCCGCTTCGCTCGAAGACGTTTCCAGTTGAAATGCCTGTCGACCTTGTTCCGAAACAATCTCGGCAATCAAAATAAAAGCTGGGCAACTGATGGCAGGAAGTAGCTTCCTGACCTCTTCCTGGACAACGTTGTGGATGATGTTGCGGATGCCTGGGAGGCTGGTATCAAAGTTGCAGCTGGACGACTCGAGTGTGGAGACGCTGGGGAGTTGTTGATAGTGACAGGCTCGGGCCTGCAGTGTACATTCAATGTTGGAAGCCTCGGTGATATGAACCCTTCGACTGTTATCGTGGGTGCTCGACCAGGCGCAAAACATCCTTCACCAAGGCGGTGACGCTTTCGTTGAGACAGAATATAAAATTCAGCTCTCTCTCCTCAATGGTGGCTGATGAACGTGCACTTCAGATCGATCTTGCAAACTTTTCATGACAATAAGGAGGATTCGGGGTTCTCAAACCAGTGCCTGGCAGTTTCTTCCACGAGAGGCATAGGTTCTGCAGAAGCTGATTGTCTGCCCACCCACAGAGGCGGGCGACACGGTCATATCAACCCCCGGACACAGAGCGAGTTGCGCAGCCGGAACACGGATGGCGCCACCATAGAGGTGTACAGCAGCGCTCGCGTGGTCGGAGGCGCTCATTACTAGAAACTAAACAAAACAATAATGAATCAAACTTCATTTACCTTGAGTTATGACTGCATATTATTTCACTAAATACAAATTACGTAGTCTTAAAAATATGACATTTTTTTTTGAAGTTCGTGTCAATATCACACTCTCAAAATGTTGCCTTTTTCTGTTTCTTGCGTTTCTAAAACGAAACTGCTGCTTGTGCGCATGCGCGCTTGCGCTCTGCGCGTTCTGAAACCAGTGGACCGTTGTGGAGGCGTCCGTGGGTCTGCTCGGTGCTTTCGCGCTTTCGCTTGCCTTCGATGCGTCAAGCGCCGGCGCCTCGATCATCGCACTGCGCGAGCCTCGCACTTTCGGGCGAGTGGAAAGCTTTTCGTGTCTTTGAGCTACCTCATTCGTGCGGTTACGCAAAATGGTGCCCATGTAGCGTCGGGGACAAGAAGCACCCGTTCGTTCGGATTCCAACTGACGACGGTGAGTTTGAAAGTTTTCACCCCAATCGAAACTTTTCCTAAGCTGATCTTCCAGCCACAAATTGCACCACTTGAAGGTTCTGTACTCTTTTAGGTAATTGAATATATCGTTTCATTTTTGAAATTTACAAAATTTCACCGTGATTTCATTGCGATGCACAGATTTCGGCGAGCGTTCTTGGCACGGTTTTGCGGATGAAGACCGTGCTGCAAATATTTTATGATCTGTAGACTGTTGGCGAAATATCACCTCTTCTACCTCTCGTCGATTTCGTGCACAGCAGTGTAGATCCCCGCCGAGTAAATTGTAGTCAGTATATAAATATTCTTCTCCCAGTTTTATGATATTTTAGAGTCCATATCTTATAATATCTCCCCGTTTTTATTGATGTATCTCGTGTAGATTCTTTTACAGCCCTGCGACTAGTTTGCCACGTTTTATTTCTTTCAGAAATTATTAAAAAGCTGAATAGTAAAATAATTTAACTTCGGAAGGCACTTTTAAAATCTCGAAAGATTTACGCAAAGAGGGGCAGAATGCAGACAGCAGAGCTTGATCGCGAGATGTGCTCTCCGTCCTTCTACGTGTAATTCTTTCGCAAGTTTTTACACCTACCGACGCACTCCCCTCAAAACAATTAAAACTCACGTTAGGCACTTTTTCTCGTTTGTTGCACATAAAATAGCAACATTTGCGTTATGTGTTGTGTTTTTTTGTGTATCCATACAGATTCTCAAGGCACGAAAATCACTCCAACAAGCATCAGGGACAGGGAACCCCAATAAACAAAAGGTAGTGTCCGTGGCCATTTTTTTGTGGAGTGCACTTGACTGCTGGCCAACCTATCAAGCTGAATATGTAACCATCAGCATGCTAGGTTCTGCCGTAGTGATCTATGCAGTCTAATCTACGGTCAACTGTAATGTAAAACGAGAATGGATTGGGCAAAGAGGATGATAACAAAAACAAAAGGATAGTAGGAACCAGGCACGTAGCCAGGATTTAGTTTCGGGGGGGGGGGGGGGGGGGGCGCCCATGACAAAATGCTGTATGAGGGGGAGGGGGGAGAGGAGGTCCCAGCAAAATGGAAGATTTCGGGGGGGGGCCCGGGCCCCATGGCCCCCCCCCCCTGGATACGTGCCTGGTAGGAACAACCCTATGGAATGTTTCGTAGCCTTGTCTCTCTTCTGCAAGTGTATGTGTTGAGACGAAAGAAACTAATGCGTTCTTACATTATCCTGTGCAGATCCTGAGAAGATAGAGAACACACAGACAGTAAAAATGAGAAAGAACAATGAAGTGGCTGGTTCACCCCATGGGCATCATAGGATCTCAGTGGCCACACCAAGAAAACCTGGTTCAACTCATGGTTCGACTTGACGGCGCAAGTGACAGGTATCGGAAGTTCATCAAGAGGCCAAGAGAAATGAGAAATACCCAACTGGTCTACAGACAGCAAGGTCTACATAGTATTAAGGAATGTCTCTAAAAATGTTGGTTCAGGTCTGTAAGTGAGCAACAAATAAGTTTGCCCAAATAACAATGCATTGTATTAACTTTTTATTTGCATGGAGCAGTCAGAATGACACAAGCTTTCAACTGGGCATGAAATCTTTCGGCTGTGCTTCGTGAGCCCTTCAGAGACAATGTTGTGAACTGCATCAGCAGGTCGCTCCTTGCATGATATTTATGGAGCAAAATCATAGACTAACAGAAGCCTCTGAGCATCCACTTTGTTCAGACAAGCTGTTAGCCTGCTGGTGGCCAACAACCTTTAGGCAGCTTTTTTTTTTTTTTTTTTTTTGGGGGGGGGGGGGTGTACGAGTGAGGGGTGAGGTCGGTTGCTTCCAACCAGTGATACCAGGAACTTTGGCAGCTAGAATTCAAACTACTTAGAGAGTTTCACTCTTCGAGAACTCAACATGTTTAAAATTGCGCACAAACAGAAAGGAACAGTAAAGAGGGAAGAGAGAAGCGACAAGCGCAAACTCACAACTCGATGTATTGAATACATTGAGTTTTGAGTTTGCGCTTGTCTCTTCTCTCTTCCCTCTTTACTGTTCCTTTCTGTTTGTGCTCAATTTTAACCATGTTCAATCATTACCAACTCGCCCAACTAACCACTTTACTCGAGAACTCAAGTTTTGCTGGACAAATAGCTGACCCACTAAAGTTTGAGTTATTGTCTTATTACACAGGTTGAACAATTGATATTTTATCATAATGTACGTTCAGTTGGTTTTTGAGATTACACAACCAATAGCCATTTAAATATATTTTTAGACATACCACACCGATAGGGCAGTTTGCATACAATTCTCCGGCAGGGCTGCATATTTACTTCACACTGGGTTTGCTTCTATATAACACATATCAGAAATTATATTTATTGTTGGTGAGGGTAGAAAGTTGGGCAAGTTGGTGATTCATAATGATTAAAATGCGCAACAAGACGACGGACACAGAAGAAGACAGAGCGCTTCTTACAAATGAACTTTCTTTCCACTGCAGCTCGGTATATATTACCGGGAACAACACAAACAAGTTGGGAAATATAAACAGATACACACAAAAAGATCATCATAAAAAAGATAAACTTCAGACAAGTTGTTGGCCTTTTTATGATTTTTTATGAAGATTTTTACGATGTGTATTTGTATACCTTTCCAAACTGGTTTGTGTTGTTGCCGGTAATATATATTGAGCTGCAGCGGAAATAAAGTTCAGTTGTAAGCAGCACTGTGTCTGTGTCTTCTTCTGTGTCCGTCGTCTTGTTGTGCTTTCTAATCATTATAATTATTGTGTTTTCATGCCACAGAAACAAACATTTCTGTCTGCTATCACAATATTTTCTCTTTAATATGGACATCTTCAGTCCCCAAAACAATTCTCCATAATGTTAGTCATCCATAATCATGAATTAATGCAAAGATCAGAAATAAGAAACAATGAAGGTGGTATGTTCTTCATTTTTGTCATCTCCAACTGTTAGAGAAAAGCTGCAAATGATTCAGGCTGGAAACCCCTGAAAATTTTAACCATTGTCAGTCACAATTGTCTCATCTGAGAGTGGTGAAGCTCTGGGTAAATTCTGTAACCGAAGAGCTTTACTAGTCTGTTTTGTCTCACTTATATTTTTGCTTTTGTTTTTCCCCCTTTTTTGCGTTTATCTTTACAGAGACCGCAATAGAAGCATAAAAACATGTATTTACCCATTTCGTTCCCAACTCCGGGTTTCTTCATTTAACGTGAGAAGTTACAATTGTATGGGGACACCAGACCCCGAAAATATGACCTATATAGCGGCGTGACCGAAACGATCGACCATGTTAGCGAGACATGACTGTATTGTGCTTTTCAATCGCGAAAACAGATATTCTCGGGCCATAGTTGCATTCGAGTTTACGAAACCTCGCGAAAAAGCGCTATGTCGTGTTCGCGCTAACAGTGTCGCACATTTCATCTTCACTGTAGCACCTCTTGCTAACGTAGATACTGCGCACACTATAAATTTTATCTCTGCATAGCAACACTTGTTCAAAGTGACAGTGTAAATTGTTTTTCTTTGTCATGCAAACGACTGAATAAATCCGTCAACGAGTGCGAAAAATGCTGCATCTGTTTGGATTCCGTGGAAGACGCCGAGGACAAGTAACGGACTGTCAACTGCTGGACACAAGGTAGGGAAGCAGAACTTACAATTCTTTGCCATAACAAGAGGCATGGCACGCGCGAACCGTAAATTTCCAACTAAAACCTACCGCGGTACTGGCGGTACCGCGGTAGGGAGCAGCGGCAGGGCACGGCGGAAGGCCTGCGCCATGTTGGATTTTGAGCGGCTTTGCCTTCGTAAACGGCTAAGAAGCCGCTGAAGCTAGCTCGACAGCGTCAAATGTCATAATTAAAACGTTTGCACTCCATTTTATAAACATGATTATTGTTTCTTATTTTAGTTTCGCAATCTATCGATAAAGCAATGAGTCGCCGATTCGTTGCAGTAATGAGCGCCTCCGACCACGGAAGCGCTGCTGAGCGCCCAGTTTACTCAGAAATCGACTCCATTGGGTCTATGGCAGTAACCGGGCACTGGTCATATTCTTCAATCCAGCCCTCGATGTCTTCATACACCTTGGGTGAAAGGGCGTCGGAGTGTGAGGTGCGACGGGCATGCAAACAATGGTGGGAGCGGACACGGTTTGCTGCTACAGGTTTGTCATTGTTGGCTTAGTCAGCTTCGGTTTTTCTGGCAAAAGACCGAAATCCGGTGGTTCTTGCTGATAGCAGCGACTGGCTCGGATTTCAGGTTCTTCGTGGTGTATTTCTGAGGTTCGTCCTTGTGGTACTTGCTCGTCCTGCGGTTTTTCTGTCGGGCTCGGGCTAGGACTTAGTACACGGCTCGCTGGGGGTTTAATACTCAGGATAGTCAGCCACTTGTCTTTCGTTATCGGGAAACTCGACTGAAGAGCCGCCAGGGTGCACACAGAGTGAAGGGCTATGGGAAAAGTACCCAGCACCTCCACCAGAGCATACGATGGCAGCTGAGCATGGCCTGGAACTTTCCAGAATAGTAAATATTTATAGAAGATAGGACTGGAGCAAGCATCCGTGACAATATAACAAAACTGACAGGAGAGGGTCTATCCCGACCACTAAAGAGGCTGCAGTGCTTTAGTGGCGCTCTGTCCGAACAAATCCTCTACTTCGGGGTTTGGCGACTGCCATGGACGAACTGAACTGAAATGGATGTGGGACCAAGTTAAAGTTGTTGTTGTTCCTCCCGGTGGTGTGGGAGGCAGGTTCCGCTCCGATGGTCTGGAGCGTGGTGGCACGAACGTCGCTGAATGACGGGTCGACTCACTGCTTGAATAGAACTATGTGCATTTATTTACACTCTATAGTTACAATTCCCAACTTGGGAGACCATCCTGCCTCGTCTAAACTCTCAACCCCCGTCCCCAATTTCTCTCAATCAAATCCAAAGTCCGAATCTCCCAAAAATCCTCTCCGCACTCCTTTTGTAGGCCCGTAGGAACCTCCTCTCCCCTCAGGAGCCGACCAATCTCTTCAAATTCCACCACTCACACGTGGTACACTGTCCTCCAATGGTCGGCGAGCTGTCAACCTGGCGCTGCAACCGCCAAACCCAAATTCCGTGTAGAGTTGTTCTGTGCAATTTTTCCAGTCTGGCTGGCGCCAACCGCTAAATTATTGCATCGGGCAAAGAGCGACATTTTCACACTAAGCGGCAAAACCCTCTACACACAGGCACACTCGGTTTACATCCACAAGTATCCCCCAGAACGGGCCGTCCCGCGGTCTGCCCGAGCAGACTCCCGAAACCCGAGACGTTTCCTAACGACCGCGGGGGACCCGCTTCGTCCGCTCGGCCGCTCTGCCCCCCGAAATGCTCCCTCCAAAATGCCGATACCAGCCTAGAAAGCCAAAAAAACAATGCCGACGCAACTCTGAGAAGTTCTAACAAAAGAAAACACCTTAATAAATAAGCATTACTTCTATATACTTAACTGACCACTTTTCTGGTAATGAGCCGCTGCAGACTGTCGTCGCAAAGCGGTGTGAACGGGTGGACTGGGTAGGTAACACGCGCGATGAAATGTCCATACAGCTTGCAATTCGCGTATCGAGTGTTGATGAAACTTGTGTCGACGAAACGTGCAAGAGACAAGCGGAATCAATACCAACGGCAACACCTGTGTTCCGTGAAAGTGCACGTCTACGCCAGAACAATTCAGGAAGCAGCACAGCATCACATAAAGCACGGCACAGGAACTACCAGCTTTAAGGCAGCTCTGTGGTGCGCGGCACAATCGAAGTGAGCCTTCGGTTATTTGAACCAAGCGGCACCACGATTGCACACTGCCAAGCACGACTCGCGCATTTTACGTAGGTAAACTGTGTATCCAGATGCATTGCACACGCTTCACTGCAGACCTCGAAGATTCCAGTGGTCAACGAGAGCACAGAAACGTCGCCTTAAAATTTATCCTAGCGATATCCGAATCAATCCGAAGTCCCAGCAACGCAGGACCGATTGCCCCCTTCGTGGCCATATCCCCGTCGATCACCAGCGAAATGCACACCGTTCCTCAGTATTTTCACGTTATAACTACGTGAGACACCACGCTGAACTCTGAAGTCGCTTTCGACCGGCCTCATATGAAGGCTTCCGCATCTGAAATGAACTCGCCGAGACGAACGACAACGAACAAAGCATCCGACAAGCTCCTGCCAATGCTCCGGCCCAGCTGGGGCCAGCCGCTGCCTGGGCGCTGCCATCTTTCCTGTGACGTCACGTATTTGGTTTGGTCACGTGACGAGTGGTCAAATTTGCGTACAATGGCAGCGGCGTTACGGGGGTCACTTTCGAGTGCAGACCGGAACCCCGGTTTATCGGTCTAAGCCCCTCTACCTCGTTGGTGTAGAGGGAGGTCTCCGAGCTCCGTTTATTCTAAAACCTCTTTTAGCGAGAGGGACCTTTGTCCGTCGTGTGAATACGAACTCCATCCCCCTTTAGGGTAGGGCCCTATGCTAAAGGTACCTTTATACCGCCCATGTGAATAGGGGTTACACGGCCGCTTAGCATACAGTGGAAGGGTTGAAAACACAACAAAACCAACTGCATTGTCACGTGTTCAGATCAAGGACATATTCATTTTAACTGTTGAAAGCGAGTAATTAGACCCATAATTTTATTTGTGGTGCGTAAGAAACTATTATCAAAACCCCTAAAATAAATACACGCATGGGCGACATGAAGGAAGCCGCATTGCCGTCGACCAGAATTAATGGCTGCGACCGAGGCGCGTGGGCTTCCCCCCGTCCTGCGACATGGCGTAATTGCTTTTGCTGCATATCTGTCTCCGAGACATGTGTCTTTCCGCCGTATTTGTTTCCACGGTTCTTTCTCGGCGTGTCCCCAAACATTCCAAAATTGTTAGTGCTTCGATAGCCGGCAATGCCGCGGTCGTCGCCATCTTTAGCTCAGTTAGCGAGCCCAAACTGGGATCGTGGAGCTCAGTTCGCGCTAACCATGGTTTCGTGTTAACCGCAGTTTGGTCAGCAATGTAACTGCGCAGAACTCCAGGTTAGAGTAACTGTTCAATAGCCATGCACCAAAAAGTCCGCACACTGAATATTTCGCGCACCGAAATGTTCTATACACCCTTGAGACTGCTAGATGAAGCCGAAAACAAACCATTACACTATTGAGGAGTTTCAGCGAATATAGGGGGCGCTCCGATCGATCCAACATGGCGGAAAAGAGGGGGATAAATTTGCGACGCCCGTAGACCGGTAGCGTATAAATTAAACAAAGCGTGTCGTTCTCTGTTGCCGTGTGCGAGACGATCATCGCTTCAAGCAAGACCTACCGTGATGCTACAAATGAAGTGTTCGAGCCAGTCGAAGGCAAGAAATCTTGCCATAGTCAAGATATGTGTGCAAGTGCTCGACGTGAGCTCTCACGCTGGTGCAGCTGTCATCAAGTTGAACCGAATGTACGCGGGTCCACAGAAAGGTACATATCAACAATGTTCGCGCGTTGAAACTATGACGCGTACTTTATCTAAAACTAAACTTATCGGTCTGTGGCTGCAAACATTTTCGTTGACGTTGCTTAGATGATGTAACCATTCAGGCCTCGCATTAAACGGTGTTGCGATCTCTTCGGTTGTTCTAGTTAATTGTGCTAAAAAGTGGTTGGAAGGAAAGTATGGCAGCTACAGCATAAAAGGGACGATTGAGGTCTTTATTCTGCGTTCTATGTATCGAAACATTGGTATCCTTGGTGTTATATTGCGATCAGCTGGTCGCCGATCGTCCTGTTTTTACGCATAATATGTAAACAAGCCCCGGAAGTGCCAATCTCATTTCGATGTGCTTGTGCACCCCTACAAGCCTCCTTTTGGCTCTTGTGGAAAGCTTTATTGTTATAACAATAGTCCCATCGGTCGTTCGAGTTGTATGTGCCACGGTGATATATGCTGTGTGTGATTTGCTGACTAACAAATCTGTATTAAATGCCAGTAGGAAAACAAAGGTAAAGCTTTTTTAACTTTTTCCTTTTTACAAAACAGGGCAAAGCTTCTAAAACAAGAGCAACCTAAGCTGATATTTGAGTGTGCTCAAGAATGAATGTCAAAAAGGTGCTTATGCTAAGTGGTAGATGTACACAGTTGATTTTCTTTTTGCCACTGCATTATAAATTTGAAGATATGTATGAGCAGAAAACACGTGTCCTTTTGAAAATGTCTTTTATTAGGGCAAAAATAGGTTTTCATACACAACCCAAGAGTTCGCAACATCAACGAAAATGTTTGTAGACGCAGACCGATAAATTTAGGTTTAGATAAAGTATGCGTCATAGTTTCAGCCTCAAACGTGCAAACATTGTTGATATGTACCTTTCTTGATGACAGCTGCACCAGCGTAAGAGAGCCCACGTCGTCAAACACTTGCACACATATCTTGACTATGGTATGGCAAAATTTCTTGCTTGAAGTGAAGATCATCTCGCTACAACTAGCTACGACCACCCACCACATCGATGCCGGCGTCGAAGGGGCGCAACGCAGTCAGTCGCCGTCACCCGACGCTGCTTGTTTGGCATTCACGGCTTTCCGCCCAGGTGCTTCGTTTGTACTTGGCACCGAGTGTTATTTTCTATGCTTGTGTGTGTGTGCTCAGTGGCTGGATATGGGCCTCAAGAGCAGTTCTTCATGCTCAAGCAGCGTTCGCCAAAGAACTTCTGTCGAAAATGCCACCCAGGAAAAAAAGCACGAAGACACAACGCGTACCAGCTTGGCGGACTATGCACTGGGCGCAGAAATCAGGACCTGCAGATTATACACCAAATGCAAACTATCTAAACAAAACAAAAAAAAACTTTAGGCTCAAATTGGCTTCTGTGGTTTGTACGCCTGGACACTGGTGCCTATTATTATGCATTGTATATTCCCTGCTGTTTGTTGTGGCTTGAGACTGCCTTCCTGTAATGATGCAGAGGGGTCAACTGAACCTTGAAATAAACATATTTAAGCACATCTAGATGCGATGTCCATTGAAGCCAGATGGTCAGGGAAAAGGTGAGCCATTACCTAATTTGCCAACAGCACACCAATGGTCACGATCAAAACTCACCGAGTCAATGGGCAGTTTTCCACCACAATATTTATGGCCGTGTAATCACCAATTTGGTCCATTAAAAACCTTGAGGCTGTAGCCTATAGCACACCCATTCTGGATCTGCAAAGCTTATGCTGTAGACATGCACCATCAGATGAGCATGTTTTTTTTTATCAATCTTGAACGTAAAACGCTAGTTATGCAACGAAATTCCCATATCGTCACATTTTTAGCAAACTGAATGGTCCCACCTGTTACACTTTTAGCTTTGGAAGTAAACCAATTCACAATACCACCAGTGGCATACATCGTGCCAAGCATTAGTGCCACATGTGACAGCAAAATGTCTTAACTAGGGAAGCAAACCTAATCGATCGTGTTGATTAAAGCACCTTGATACGGGAGAAATTATCAATCAAAAAAGGTCACTCGAAAGGGAAGTTTTCTCGCTGAACGAACATGACTTTTTATTGGGCGTTCCACAATGTAAGGCCGAAGACATTCACTCCGTGATCGGTACAGAACCATTTGCTTAATAGTCGGTCGTGCGTGATAAAAACAACAAAAACAAAGGTGGATTAGAAACGGGATAGATTCGCCTTAGCACGGAGTACTTACATTTAAAATCGTGTCAACATAAAGCGACTATGGCCCACCTTGCTAGCAGCAATCTTAGAATTTATCCGTGTAGTCGTCACACCCGTGCGCCAACCGAAAACGTTGCTGCAAGCCCCTCTGCCGTCAACTTTGAGTCGCTATTGAGTCTGAAGAACTGCTCTATGAGGTCCATATGCAGCCACTGAGCACATACACAAGCACAGGAAATAATACTCGGTTCCAAGTACAAACGAAGAACCCGGGGCGGAAAGCCCTGAATGCCAAACGATCTGCGTCGGGCGACGGCGACTGACTGCGTAGTACACAGGTAGCGCTCCTTCGACGCCTGCATCGCCGGCATCGCTGCGGCGGGTGGTCGTAGCTAGTCGTAGCAGATCGTGTCACCTCTGTTGCTCGTACCGGAACACTAGAGCCGCGTAATATTCTTGCTGCCGAAGTTTATAAGCCTACGTTCGCGGCTAACGCATTTACACTAAGCCAACGCCCAGCGAACCTATCCCCCTCTTTCTCTTTCGGCGACCGGCCGCCAGGGCGGTGACACCGTCGCTGAAAATCCTCAATACATGGGTGGCACCTACGTCACAGAATGACGTCGCACGCCGGTGTCAACGTTATTAGATTAACTCAGTTACGGAACTGTTCATAGACGCTGCATGCACGAACAGTACCCCCCCTCACTCACCACGACTCGCCCGGAGTCGGTCGACGCGCCGCCGGACGGCTGCTTTGGTAACTGAATCGGGATACGTTCGTTTCAACGTCACTAGAAACGTAAAAACCAACGGAAAAAAAAACTCTTTTTGTAGTAACTTTTATTGGAGTTTAGTACAAAATGGGGGGCGCGTGATGTTTTCTAAAATTTTTAGTTTGCAAGGTTTTGCAGCACAATTAATATTGTTTTTAGACAACCATGCCTCAGCGGGGATTTCAGGTGCGCTTCCCGACCTAGGCGCATTTTAACTTCGGTGATATGTCGCGGCGCGTCCGCTGAGGAGACGGGGGCGGCACCCCTGAATCCCTTTCCACTGTATCTGTTTCGGCTCCGAAATGGCCGATTCAAGCCAAAATAGATGTCACGTGCAGTTCCTCGAGTGACCGCTGCGGGAGAAATGGCGGCGTTGTGATCGCCATTTGGCGCTTCAGCTGTGCTCTTTGGAATGCACAGTTATGAAACGAAAATCTAGATGGCGCTTCGAACGACTCCAGCGGATTGAAGTGAGTGAAGGGGGGTACCCCCCTCCACGGGAGTTCCACAACTGAGGTAATCTAGTAAGTAACGTTGGCCGGTGTCGACCATGCTGGTGGTAGAGACGACAGCCATTTGCAGCGGGAGCTATGGTAGACGGTGCTGCGCTTGGCTGCAGCAAGCGCTCGATCGCGCAACAAAAAAGATGCGGCAACTACACGGGCGGCTTCTATACGTACCCCGCCAACGAGACATCGGCGTGCACACCCCCGAGTCCGCGCCGGAGAAGCTGTCCAGAAAAAGAAGGCACGAATGGCAGAGTCGACTCAGGGCTGACGTCGATGATGCGGCCGCGCATTATCGACTTTACGGGGCACATTTATTTGTTAGCGATGTGCGACGCACTTTTATAACGTGTTGTATACACTGTTAGCGCCAATACGACATCGACGCGCTCAACTTAGTTGCCCCAGTGATGACTTTCCACTACAGTGACTACACCATAATTTTGTGTGGTAGAGAAAAACAATCAAGCGAGGTACACCTTGCGTTGTTGAACAGCGCTTCGCAAACTCGGAACTCGCAAACTCAGAAAATGTGATTATAATTGAGTAGGAAGTCACTGTCTACTGAAAACAACTTCACCATTCGAAAAAACATTCAATAGCGGCTCCTGCACCCAGCCGATCGTCAAGTGGTTGCGTGTGCTTTAAAGTGTTCCCGTACAATAAAGCTTCTTTTTCGGGCAAGGTAATCAAGTACGTCATTATCTTCGACCTTGGGACAAATGCGTACAACAGCCACGGTCTCGTCAGGTGCAAGAACGGATCTTTGCCACCGCACATCAAAATATTTTGCTCGTATCGCGAGCGCATCGACGCCGGCAAATTCTGCGCCTGTCGCTCGACATCACCATCGTGTACGTATACCTTTGATGGGGATACGGCCCATTCGTCACATGTCGATTCGTCATAGGGAAACTGGTAACAGGTGTTACGACTGGCTTCCTTGGCTCCGTCCTGGAGTTAACCTTCACCTGTCGCCAACGGCAGCAAAGCCTACTGCACGGTGTAAGATAATACTCCTCAGGTGAGGACAGCGCGCTCCTCGCGCAGTGCAGATAAAGTTCGCTTTTCACTCTCTCTCTTTCTCTCTCTCACTATGGTTTCAAGCGGCGCCGGCAGATGACTCGTCGACCCGTGGGCACGGCAAAGACGGCTCGTGCGGCCTCATGCTCCACACGCGCAGAGCTCCAGCGAGGTTGTCGCTCGTGCAGAAAGACCACGCTGTACCGGGGTGTCATGGCAACGAAATAATGTTTTTCACTCTCACACAGTTTCGCCGTTTGGCCGCCGGCGACACTGTCAGCCGCGGGCACGGTGGCCGCGGAATAATGCAGCCTTTCGGATGCCCGTCGAACGAACACTATCTGATTCCTCGCGCCGCGCGTTCAGCCCCGCCGTGTCCTCACCTAAAGAGTGTATCTTACAACGTGGCCTACTGTCACGTTAAGCCCCGGCGCGCGCCAACGGCGCTAGACAGTTACGTTCAGATTCCCGAGACCGACCCTTGAGTCATCGGGCCGGTGGTGGCTTTCGAGGAGGGCTCCAAACACAAAAGGAACGTCTTCCGGAGGCCACGAGACCATCTGGGATCGCCGGCCCTCGCAAGGAGAAACACCGGCGTGCGTGTGCGTGCCTGTGTGTGTGTGTGTGTGGGGGGGGGGGGTCTGTCGGTGTTGGGTTTCAGCAAGAGCGTCGACTCCTTGCATCAGCCACCGAAGCGGGGCAAGAACGTGAAGGGATTGCATCATCTGCCTTGGTGAAAGAACACCCAGAAATTGCATCAGCCGCCCCGAACTTCGAACACCACGTGAACACTGGAACGCCGGGGAAGGCTCCTCTCTCACTCCGCGGGCCTTCTCGCCCTCGGACTCGGAGGGTTATATCATTTGGTTATATAACATGGGCTTAGAGAGCCCGAAGTCGCCGACTGCCGACTGCCGATTGCCGATTAACCAGTCGACCATGCTACTTGTATATTCACTGTACATAAAAGTTCTACTTCAGTAACCCCACTCCAGGCCTGTTTCTATTGGGGCCATGCTAGCAGCGAGCCACAGCCCCGACTCTTGGTTCCGCACCTCACATCGTCACCTCCCGAACGCAACACAGGCCCGTTCGTCGCAACGGAACATTCGTCATAGGATGATTCGTCACGCTGGCAGTTCGTCACACAATGACCCAAAGATAGTTAAACGTTTTTTTTTTTTGTTTTTTTAGGAAAGTTACGAAAGGGGGTACCCATTCAAATCCGTGCAATGCCAGTGAGGTTGACTACTGTACGGACGGGAACGAAAGCATGTCCCAATGACCCCATGCTAAGGCAGCATGCAGCCTTTAGCCTGCATGTTGTCTTATCTGGGTCACCTTACTAACAAAAGAACTTGGAGAACATAAAGTTCACAATAGGAAAAGCCCACTGAACCCGATTCTTTTCTCTCTTTTTTTTTGTGCCCCGCTCCAGGACTTACCATGCCGGTTGCTCCCGGATTATAAAAGACGGATCTCTTTTGCTTCCCATTTCACTCTCGATTTCTAAATAGAGGTAGTTACTACCAAGAGGGGTGGCGATATGCTTCTTCATGAAGGACATCCCTACACTTGCATTAAGGTTAGCGAAACTACGTTGTATTGGGCCTACCGACGAAGAGGAGTTTGTAAAACTAAAATAGTCACCGATCGCGCAAAGACTTGTGTAATCTCTTATTCCAGTGTCCATACGCATGCCGGTGACCCCACCGAGATAAACGTTCTTCGGGGTCGTCATCAAATGAAGGAAAAGGCTGGTATGTACCAAAATCTGTTCCTACTCTTATATTCCCAAAACAAGTTCACTAACGTCCTTCTTTATTCCAGTGGAAGGCCGTCTAGCACCGCACCAAATACTTCTGGATGCGGCTGCCTGTGCCAGTGACGACACTGCATCGTAGATTCCCGCACCGTCAACACTTCGGAGCACAATCCGCAAGCAAAGGCAACAGGCGAACTTCGAGTACAGCGTACCATCTTGCAGAGCCTACGTATACGAATGCCCTCAGAGTTTAAGGTAAAGTGCATTGCAGCGCGAAATCACAGTGCGCGACATATTATGATAATAATGACTGTTTTACCTGCATGTAGACCACAGCCAAAGGAGATTCCTTTCTCCTCGACGACAGCTGAGAGGGCGACAACGAAAGAATCCTGATCTTTGCTACCGAGCTCATCTTGACATTCTGGTTCAGGCGACTACGTGGTTCGCGGACGGGACCTTTAAAGTCACCCCGGCACAGTTTTACCAACTGTACACGGTGCATGCCACAGTCAATGGCTTGGCACTGGCAGTGCCAATGGTTTAAGGCTTGCTGCCCACCAAATCTGAAGCTACCTACAAAAGGTAAGCATTCAAGAGCTCTGATAAACGTATAAAATGAAACGCTAAACACTTCAAAATATGTTCGCTCTTTTTAAGGTTTTTCGACGTCGTGCTGAGTCACATGGGGGCCAACTGCCTTGAGGTGGCTTACACGGACTTCGAGATAGCGGCCATCAACGCGCTACAAGCAATGATTCCCGGCGCTGATACAGGACAGGGGTGCTTTTTTCACTCATCCCAGACTCCCAGTCAGTGTACAGGAAGGTGTGCTCCAGTGGTCACCAGAGTCACTACAATTCAGATGAAGAGTTTGCTGTTTTGGTATGCGGCATTCTATTTATATGTCTTATTGTTGTCTTCAGTTAAGCCAATTGGTTACTTTATTTCTTGTGGATTTTCAGATGAGAATGCTTCCAGCATTGGCCTTCTTGCCAATCGCCAACATTCCCGAGGCATTCCAGGACCTTCTCGAGGTTTTCCCCACCGATGCCTCACTCGTGGCGGACTACTTCGAGGACGTGTATATCGGGAGACCCCGTCGAAACGGCTTGTCGTCGGCCACCTTCCCTCCTCTTGTTTGGTCAGTCAGAGAATCAACACTAGCAGAAATGCCAAGGACGAACAACAGCATCGAAGCGTGGCACCGGCGACTGCAGGTAAGAACTTACCTAATCCTCTGAGAACTTGGAAGTTTTCTGTAACATACTTTTGCATTTGTGGCTCAAAATTTCAGTACGGTGCCCACTCAAAAAGCTTTCTCCACGAGTGTGTGTGTTCTTTTTTCCTTTTTAGGCCAAAGCAACGTGGGCTGCAGTTCGCCCAATATCTGGGCGTTCCTGGGCTGCATCAAGAGAAAGCAGTCCTTGACAGAGATGAAGCTGGCTCAAGCAGAGGGCGGCACGACATCTTTGAGGGTGTCGAAGAAGCACGCCGACTGCAATCGGCGTCTTCAGATCATTGTGAGCCGCTACGATGGTCGCAATCGTCTTGAAACTTTGGGGGCGGCAAATCGGAATATCGCTTTTTAATTTGTTTTTATTTCGCTCGATAAACCTGTTGTTTTCTAAGTACAACAGTGACTTATTTGGATGTTCCCTCTCTTCATTAAAATGTAAATATAACGTACTAATCTTTATTGCATGCAAAGCCAAGTGAATATAAGTTGGGCAAATTCGAATATCCGGTTCGCACAGCGACGAACTTTCCTAGTGACAAATTCCCCTATGACGAATGTTCCGCTGTAACGAACGGGCCTAGGCTATTACCAGTTGGCCTATGACGAATGCGCACATGAAAAACGGGCCTACACCCCCTTTGATGGTACAATTGACGGTGCGCATGCCGAAATTTCTAGACATATGCCCCATTTTTGCCGGATTTTGACGTCTTATGGTTCGTTTACATTTGCGGATCCGCTAGCGAATCCGCCCAGCTTTTGCCGCTTGGGCGAAACGCTGGGCGGAAAAAGCGGCGGTGAGCCGTCTAGGTCCAGGACCTATTTCTGCCGCCGAACGAGGCGTTTCGCTGACCGGAAGTGAAATTCTTGCGCAGCGCGGCGCTGCCTACGTCACGACTTCCGGGAGCAGCAGTGCCCGGGAGAGCCGAGGTGGGAACTCTTGCGCCTTCTCGTCATATTGGACGGGATGTTACGAGAATAGCTGCCGCAGCCGGCGCCACCACCGCCACTCGAGGGAAATAGATGTAAACACAATCCGCTCGTCGCCTCCGCCGCCGGGAGCGAATCCGCTCCCGTGGCAGCCGATTTCTTCTCAGGTGTAAACGTACCATGAGGCGGCTGTACAACTCCAGAGCGCACGACACGACAGCGCCGACAGTATAGAGCACCGCGACGCTAGCGTGCGCGACCCAGCTTTGAAATCCCTTATCAGTTAGCCTGAGGGGACAGATCTCGCCCTAGAGTTCAGACCTCCGATTTTCAGGCTATAACTCCCCGCGTACTTTACAGGGTAGGTTAACCTTTGTTAGGGGGGACTAAAGGCCGGCGAATCCCATAAAGCGCATTCCCCACGCGTCTTGCGTGAGGACGCGGCGTTCTAATGCGGTCAAGGCCTCCGTTTCCTATGCGCTTCTAGGAACCTGACGGTGCTCGATCTTGGCACTCTGGAGCCGTATTCCTGGAGGGCGGCGGAAAAAAGCTCCCCAGAGAAACTCTCACCGGAGAATAGCTCGCCGGAGAAAAGCTCACCGGAAAAACTCACCGCAAAACCAGCAGATGGAGAGAAAAGCTCTCTGGCCCTTGAGCGGATGCGGAGAAGAGCGCACAGATTTCTTCTTTTTTTTTCATTTGGTCTTAGCTTAGTGGATCGTGCGTTACACGTGGCAATTTAACAAAGTTAGAATTCGTCACTCTATTAAAAAATACTTGTCCTATTTTTGTAATACTCTTGAAGTGAACTGTTATGTTTTTGCTCTATCTCTAGTGATCATGAAATCCTGTCTTTGCTGACAGATAATACGCTTGTTTCTGTAGTTTACCGTCCACCTGATGTCAACATTCCGAATTTCTTGCTTTCTTTGACACTTTCCTGGGATTCTGTAGTTACAATAAGTTAACTGTGATAATTGGAGGTGATCTTAACATAACATGCTACTTAATACCACACCTAAAAATTATTTCGATTTTATACATGCTACGTATGACTGTGTTAATGTGATAACTAAACCATCTAGAATCACGGAAAACACGGAAACCCTCATTGATTTCATTATCACAAATATTGATAACACTTGTGTGTTTAGCGGAATTTTAAATTATCATATAAGTGACCATTTGCCAACTTTATTTTGCATAACAGGCAAGCGATGCCATAAAATAATAAAAAGTCCATCAGTCGTTTTCAAGATATCCCGCTTGATAACCTTGAAAAGTTTCGTGAATGTATTAAAATAAAAATGGGTCTGATGTTGTTAATGAAACAAACCCTAATGCAGCGTACAATCTTTTTCTGGACAGGTTCGAAAAACTGTATGCAACCAATTTTCCGTATAAGACATTTAAAACATCCAAAAGAATTCGTAAGCCCTGGATTACCCCAGACCTCTTATCAAAAATTAATATAAAAAATCGATTGTTCGAAAAATTTAATAAAACAAGAGATCAGACGGATCTAAACCATTTCAAATTATATAGAAATAGGCTGACAACGGAACTTCAAAAGGCAAAGCCGTATTACTAAATAGGAACCTGGGCTCATCAAGTGGACGTGTTGATGTTCTATGTAAAAGGATTAATTCAATCCTACAATGTGACTGGTCTTATGTTGGTGTGGAAAAGCTTTGTGTGAATGGCACAGAACTTACATGCGTTGCTTTAGTTAGTGCGATTAACGATCATTTTGTAAACTTAGCTACAAACGCCTATAGTAATGAAGCCTGCTCATACATTGAAAAACAGAATCAGAATTCTGTTTTTCTAGATCCAGTTCTTGATACCCAGGTGTTTTCGGTGTTTATGAATTTAAAGAACACCACGAGTAGAGATGTTGATGATATCCAGATTAAGCCAGTAAAATATGTTCTAGACATTATAACACCTTATGTAATACATATTTTCAACTTGTGCATATTGACAGGAATATTTCTTGTGCGTATGCAAGTAGCCAAGGTGTCCGTTCTGCACAAGAAGGTAGATAGGAATGACATTAATAACTATAGACCTGTGTCAATACTGCCAGTCTTTTCAAAAGGACTCGAAAAAAATATTCATATCCGCTTGTCTAACCTTTTTTGACAAACATAAGCTAATGTGATGAGCGATCCCGCGGGAAGCGGAAGAGGACGAGGAAGAAGAAGACGGGGTGGGGATGCGAGGAGCGCGAGAGAGCATTTTCGGGGGGTTGAAAAAGGACGGAGCAGACGCAACCAGGCCGGACCTCCGTTGGCGTGACCAGACGTCAAGAGGCCCGACCCACAACCCACTTCTCACGCAGTCCGGGCGCCAACCTTCCGGAGGTGGACAAGACTGCAGGCGGGGCGCAGTTGAACACCCGCTGCCGCTCCGTGCCACAGACGTACTGGGCCTAATTCAAGCCTTCGTCCAACGCCCAACTGCCTCTTTTCTACGTGGTCATAGGCTGCCCCCAACGAACGGGGCCTGATTCAAGCCTTCAGCCATCGACCAACTACCTCGTCACTACGCTTCTCGGCCCTGACGTCGGGAGACCCCGGATCATCGGCTGCCACGGGTGCTACGCCGCAAGGACTGAAAAGTCGTGAGCGAGGGACATTTTAGGGGACACTCGAACCTTAACTCTATTTGTTGAAGTGATGTAAATAGTTTTGCAAATATTTTCTTTCCATACTTCTACAGTGCAATGTGAATTATCCCATAACGCATCCTCGTGTCTTCTGTCATTTCTTTCTAACATTGCGAACCTCGCGACAATTTGGCGTCCGCGGCAGGACGGTAGACACTTTGGATTGTTCGGGATAATTCACTGCACGATGGATCTAAAAGATATAGTAGACGTGGGCAAGTCGTTAGGCCTACAGGGCGTTGAATTGAGAGAGTGGGCGGACGAGAAAGTTGCCTACGAACGGGAGCAAAAAGCGCGTGAGAGAGAGGAGAGAGCCGCCGAGAGACTAGCAAGTAGAGAACAAGCCGAAATAGAAGAGCGGGCACTACAGCTGCGTTTAAGGCTAGTTGAAAGCGGAGCGGCAACAAATGTTGAGGCAACGCCCGAGGGAAGTAACAATGGGAGGATGAATTCTGGTTCCATTTGTCCCCGTAAATTCATCCCGCCATTTGACGAGAAGCGAGATGATCTGGACGCCTATCTGAAACGTTTTGAATGCATCGCAAAGGGAGAGGAATGGCAAGAATCAAAATGGGCGACGGCGCTGAGCATGTGCCTTACGGGAGAGGCTTTAAAGGTATACGGCAGACTATCGCCTCGAGACTCTATGAGTTACGAAGCCACCAGGAGAGCTCTTCTGGAAAGATTCCGATTTACGACAGAGGGATATCGAGAAAAGTTCAGAAAATCCAAACCCGAGGAGGGAGAGACAGCTAGTCAATACGCCGCCCGGCTAGAAAGTTATTTCGATAGGTGGCTGGAAGTAGGAGAGACGCCTACAACGTACGACGCGTTGCGAGACAAAATCTTGGCGGAGCAATTTCTGTCTCAGTGCCACGAGAAGATCGCAATCTTTCTGAGGGAGAGAGACTGCAAGTCACTTTCGTCAATGGTCGAGACGGCTGATCGATTCCTAGAAGCACAGAAACAAAAAAGTCTCTTCTCTTTTAGAGAAGAGACAAAGACCGCTTTGACTCAGAGGGGTAATTCTGAAGCGCCTGAATTTCCCAAACCTAAATGTTTCTTATGTGGCAGGTTAGGACACAAGGCACCTCAGTGTCGAAATGGATATAAGCAAAAGATTTCATCGTGCTCTTTATGCCGAAGGGAAGGGCACGACGAAAAAGACTGTCCCAGGAGACGCGAAGAGAGACCACATGCAATGTGTTTCGTTCAGCCTCCTGGACCACCTAAGGGTGAGGTAGAACCACCTGGGAGCGCGGTCGGGGAAGGAAAGCCTTCGCTCTCCGACGATGGAGAGGTTGGGGTGATTAATGTAACCCAAGAACGCAAGAAAGTAAACAAGGGTCGAAACATGCCTGTCTTGCAAGGTGTACTTAACCAACGACGAGTCAGCGTATTACGCGACACTGGCAGTAACACGGTAATTGTTCGACGCAGCCTAGTCGAAAACACCAGTCTGACTGGAAAGACGGGCGTAGTATTCCTTGTGGATGGAACATCGTTACAGCTACCGGAGGCTAGGGTGGAACTGTGCTCTCCATATTTCACCGGAGATTTGCTTGTTAAGTGTATGGAGTCACCTCTTTATGACGTAATCTTAGGAAATATTGAAGGAGCCCGAAGTGCAGAAGAGCCCAATCCCGGATGGAAGGACCAGAGAGGGCAGCCAAGCCCGGAAGGAAGAGCTCTAGACACCCGAACAGAAAATGTTGCTATCAGCGACGTGTCGGCCGCGAGTAGATCGAAGTCGACAGATAAAACGGGCGAATCAAGCGAAGTCAAGAGGAATGCAATAACCTCTGAGCTTCTAAAAGAACGACAGAGAGGTGATGCCACGTTGGACGTCTGTCGGAGCAAAATTGGACAGGTGTACAGCACAAAGGGTGGATCGACGTACAGCTTTTGTTTATCGAAAGGCGTACTGTGCCGAAAATACGAGGAGAAAGGGGGTAAACACTTCAAGCAGGTGGTCGTCCCAACCACACTTAGAAATTACGTTTTGGAGGTGGCACATGACAGTGCGATGGCTGGTCACCAGGGAGTAAAAAGAACTACTGACAGAGTGTTAGATGCTTTTTATTGGCCGGGAGTTCAGGCTGACATCAAACGCTACGTTAAATCGTGCGATGCCTGCCAAAGGGCCACTCCGAAAGGGCAAGTAAAAAGAGCGCCCCTTGGGCGAATGCCTATTATCGACACTCCGTTTGAGAGAGTGGCAATCGACCTGGTAGGGCCACTTCCGACGACTTCGGAAAGCGGAAACCGTTATGTACTGACGATGGTGGATTTCGCCACCAGATACCCAGACGCGGTTGCGCTGCCTTCCTGTGACTCTAGCACAGTGGCGGAAGGATTATTAGAGATCTTTTCTCGCGTGGGGCTGCCCAGACAAATCTTGTCTGATCGGGGGACAAGCTTCACGTCCGGGCTCATGAAGGAGCTTACACGACTACTGGACATCCGACAACTTCTGACTACTCCTTACCACCCTATTTGCAACGGATTGGTCGAAAGGTACAACGGTACCTTAAGACAGATGTTGTGTAAAATGTGCCAAGAAAAGCCTCGATCCTGGGATCGATACCTTGCGCCACTCCTGTTCGCGTACCGAGAGGTCCCGCAAGCCAGCCTGGGTTTCTCTCCCTTTGAGCTGATATATGGGAGACACGTTCGAGGGCCACTGACGATCTTGAAGGAACTCTGGACGCAGGAGGAGATAGAAGGAAACTTGAAGACGACATACTCACACGTTTTGGACCTACGCAACCGCCTTGAAAGGACCACCGAACTGGCGCACCAGAACTTAACAGCAGCCAGGCGGTACCAGAAGAAGATGTATGACAGGAAGACGGGGAGGAGACTTTTGAAGGTCGGAGACCGTGCATTATTGTTGATACCGACAAAGACGAACAAGTTGGTTATGCACTGGAAAGGCCCATACAAAGTCATCGGCAAAAAGAATGAGGTCGATTATGTGATAGACTTAGGACACACAACCAAGGTCTTTCACATTAACATGCTCAAAAAATACGAAGAACGAGAACCAGATACCATGATAAAAGAGCACGTTTCCTCTCTGATTGCCATCGAGGAGGAAGAAGTAGAGCAGCCGATACCCTGCATGGGTATCAAGAGCACTCAAGGAATCGCCGATGTAGTGCTGGCCAAAGACCTTACTGGGGGCCAGGAAAGGGACATCAAAGACGTGCTAGGTAGGTTTGAAAGGCTTTTCACCGAATTGCCGGGACGAACACATCTGTTGGAGTGTAAGTTGGAGCTGACTACTAACGATCCCATTCAGACTCCACAGTATCCGGTTCCTTTTGCAACGAGGCAGATGGTAGAAGAGGAAGTTGCAGAAATGTTGAAGCTGGAGGTAATAGAAAAATCGACGTCACCATACCGTTCTCCGTTGGTCCTGGTGAAGAAGCCAGACGGTTCACATCGAGTCTGCATCGACTTTCGTCGGCTCAACGACATCCTTGTATCTGACGCTGAACCTATTCCTCGGATCGAAGACGTGTTCGCGGAAGTTGGAAATAAAGTATATTTCTCGAAGCTGGACCTCTCAAAAGGGTATTGGCAAATACCTCTCGCCAATGATTCGAAGGAAAAAACGGCCTTCTCCACCGAATCTGGACTTTACGAATTTAAATACATGCCATTCGGGATAAAGACGGCATCTGCCGTTTTCACACGACTCATGAGGAGTGTGCTTGCAGGCATCCAAGGTGTACAGCATTATATCGACGATGTACTGATTGCAACCACAACTTGGGACGAACACCTAGATGTACTGCAGCAGGTTCTGCAAAGGATTGAAGAAGCAGGCCTAACTGTCAAGCCCAGCAAATGCGAACTGGGGATGAGAGAGATCGCGTTCCTGGGCCATCGACTAGGACACGGTGAGCTTGCTCCTATACCGGAGACGCTGGAGAAAATTGTTGGTTCAAAGCGACCAACGAATAAGAAGCAACTGAGGTCATTCCTGGGATTGACAGGTTACTACCGACAATTCATTCCGAACTATGCGGAAAAGGCTCTCCCCCTAGTCGAGCTCACCAAAAAGAAGGAGCCAAACATGTTGCGGTGGTCAAGCGAGCAAGAGAATGCATTTCAAGAATTGCAACGAGCGCTTTCAGCTGGGCCGATTCTACGAGCACCTGACTTTACGAAGCAGTTTGTGCTCCGAACAGACGCGTCGGAGAGTTGCCTGGGTGCCATGATGATGCAAGAACACATGTCGTTCTTACATCCAATTGCCTACGCGAGTAGAAACTTGTTGCCCAGAGAAAAGAACTATGCTACAATAGAAAAGGAAGCGTTGGCGTTAGTGTGGGCGATCCTGAAGTTTCACGTGTATTTGTATGGGAGGGAGTTTGAAGTTCAGACGGACCACCAGCCGTTGGAGTATTTGCATAAGATGAAAGCAGCAAACAGTAGGATTCTAAGATGGAGTTTGCTTCTGCAGGAATACCAATTCAGTGTGAGGTATATAAAAGGAGTGGATAATGTGGGAGCAGACTATTTAAGCCGAGTGTGAGGTACGCGATAAGTTTGACCGGTGTCATTTTTGCTGCTGTATGAATTCTTAGGCACGCGCGTTTAAATTTACGACAGGGACATTGATAATTGGAGCTCGGGTTCAAGTTATTCTGCGACTGAACGAGCTGGTTTGGACTGGGATCGACTCATGTGAAGTGCATTTTTTTTTCTTTGTGGTGAGTGAAAACAGAAAAAAAAACCTTGTTTGGGGGGTCATTGTGATGAGCGATCCCGCGGGAAGCGGAAGAGGACGAGGAAGAAGAAGACGGGGTGGGGATGCGAGGAGCGCGAGAGAGCATTTTCGGGGGGTTGAAAAAGGACGGAGCAGACGCAACCAGGCCGGACCTCCGTTGGCGTGACCAGACGTCAAGAGGCCCGACCCACAACCCACTTCTCACGCAGTCCGGGCGCCAACCTTCCGGAGGTGGACAAGACTGCAGGCGGGGCGCAGTTGAACACCCGCTGCCGCTCCGTGCCACAGACGTACTGGGCCTAATTCAAGCCTTCGTCCAACGCCCAACTGCCTCTTTTCTACGTGGTCATAGGCTGCCCCCAACGAACGGGGCCTGATTCAAGCCTTCAGCCATCGACCAACTACCTCGTCACTACGCTTCTCGGCCCTGACGTCGGGAGACCCCGGATCATCGGCTGCCACGGGTGCTACGCCGCAAGGACTGAAAAGTCGTGAGCGAGGGACATTTTAGGGGACACTCGAACCTTAACTCTATTTGTTGAAGTGATGTAAATAGTTTTGCAAATATTTTCTTTCCATACTTCTACAGTGCAATGTGAATTATCCCATAACGCATCCTCGTGTCTTCTGTCATTTCTTTCTAACATTGCGAACCTCGCGACACTAATTACAAGATCCCAGTTCGGATTTAGAAAGCCTAAATAAACTGAACTTGTCTTACTTGAAAAGAAATAATTTATTTTAAGAAATCTCGAGAAATAAAAACTAGTACTTGGTATTTACGTAGACTTTACTAAGGCTTTTGATTTATTAAGCCATGAACTATTATTGAAAAGGCTGGAATATTATGGAATTATCGGACAAGCATTAACTCTTTTCAGTCCTACCTTGGAAACCACAAACAATACGTTTGTTGTAAGAATTGCATTTCCTCAATCAAATCGGTAATATCGGGTGTACCTCAATGCAGTATTTTAGGACCTTTTGTTTTTAACGTTTATGTCAATGATATAGTGAACATTGACCAGACCACTAAATTTGTTATATATGCTGACGATGCGACGCTTCTTTTTACTGCTGATAAGGCACATCAACTTATACCTATGGCCAACACAGTACTAGATAAATTAGGAGTATGGACCGATAAAAACGCTTTAAAAATGCATACCAATAAAACAAAAGCTATGATATTTAAGCCGGAAAATAAAGTTATTTCTCCATTAGGACACATTTATATAAACTCGGTAAATATTGAAATGGCTGACTCATTCAAAACGCTTGGCGTTGTGTTTTCACAAAACATATGTCATGGGACCACCATAATGAGTATTTAATAAATAAATTAGCAAAGGTTGTAGATCTGGTACGTCGGAATCAATATATATTTCCGAGGTCCGTTAAATTATTACTGTATAAATCTCTATTTTTTGCTCATTTAAATTACTGCCACCTGGTTTGGGGTACTACCACGGCAACAAATCTTAAGATGATACACTTACTCCAAAAACGAATGTTACGTACTACTGCTAATGTGCCGTTCTGCTTGCATACAGAAAACCTGTTCAGAATGTACAATATACGTATCTACCATATGTATAAGTAGAGGCTTTCTACGAAATATAAACAGGGATTGTTCAGTAACCGTACTCACATTATTGAACGGTATACAGATTCGTCTGGCGTCGAACTACGCTCGAGGAGGAGAAGGAAAGAAGGAGGGAGAGAATCCTCCTCTCCATCCTTCTTTCCTCCTCCTCCTCGAGCGGAGTGCGACGCCAGACGAATCTGCACCTAAAGGCGCATTCACACAGCGGAAAGACGCGCGTCGTGGGGTGAATTTTTTGCTTATTTTTGTATTGAAAAAAGTCGCGCGCCGAGGAGGACGACGCAGGGAGACGACGCCTCGGAACCCAATTTTAGATGCGGAGCATCTCTTGCTCGGGTCTATGTCCCGCGGCGTCGGCGTTGTAGTCGGCACTCGAACTACGCACGCGCAACTCTCCTCCTTCCCTCTCTCCAACAGCTGCGCGTTACTCTCTCCGCTCTCTCTCTCTACCAGCTGCGTGCACTGCGCGTGCGTTCGCTTCTCCTCACACCGCGCGCGCACGCGCAACTCTCCTCCTCTAGTCTCCTCTCCTTCAAGTGTGAAAAAAAATAAACGGCGAGCGGCGAGCGTTCCAAGTTTCTCTGCCGCGAGCCGCGTCGAAGGCTCGCGTAGGGGGTAACGCTAGGGCAGTCGGTGGCGCCATCTCTCGACGTCAGCACGCAACTTACTCTTTCCTCGGAACCAACACGATGCTCCGCATCACCCCATGGTTCCCCTCGGGAAGATGATGTAATTTTTTCCCTCGACGCGCGCGCTTGAGCCAATCAGCGAGCGTCCGGACGTGACGTATCGCCCTTTTCCGGTTAGGAAATGTTTTAGCCGTTTTTATTTTTGACCCACAATGAAGGCGAAAAGGCAGAGGGGTCGGGGCATTCGTGCACTCGCCAAACGTGACTGGAAGCATTTCAGTGTGGAAAGAAGCAAGCCGATGGGAACATCGGGAGCATCAGACTGTGAGCAGTGTTTTATGTGCGTGTACGACGCCGTGAAACTACTCTTCATCGTTTGCGCGAAAGCTGCCACAGAAGTTCGCGGTGTGTTCCTACCTCCGACTGTGCGGGAGCGCTCACTCCCAATCTGTTGTGTAGTCTTTGTGTGCACCCACCACTACGGAATACAACAGTTCTCCATCGAAAACACTCTCGCACAAGCTGCGTGCAGTGTTACAGGTACGGACGCGAAGGCTCTGGGACGCGCCGGCGTAGCACCGTGCTTTGTTCGCAGAAACACGCGGCAAAAGAGCACCTTCTGAAGCTGCCCGTTCGAATCCGTGCCTTTCGCCAATGCTGCGTATAACCGGAGTGTAAACGTGTATATAATCATCGCCGTTGTCCATTCAGTGAAGACGATTGTCTCCCACCGCATATGCAATCGCGAAGGCAAGGCAACAACCATCGTGCGAAGCAGACGAATAAAAAAATTCCGTGTTCTCTCGACAAGCGCGAGATTCCACGAGAAGACGCCGCCGTCGGGTGGCCATGTGTGACTGCTTCGTATTTTGCGACGCCGGCGTCGACGTCGACCGCAACGCGCGTCTTTTGCTCAGTGTGAATGCGCCTTTTTTAAGACCCTTTCTTCAAGGGCGCCGCCATCTTGAGTTGTCGTCACTTTCAGTATGGGCGAAAACATTGCTTTGCCGTCGCCACGCCAATAGAATGCATTTAGGAGAAAAGCGTAACCGTCACCCATTCTCGTTTGCTCTCCCCTCTATTTTTTTTTCTACTTGCAGGTAGAAACGTTTTAATATTTTTTCGTCGCCCATGCCGGATATGCCTACTTGGCGGTCGGGGGCGAGAGTAAGCGGAAAACGTCCATTGAACTGTCTGGTTTAAACCAACGCGTTCCCAATTATCAATGTCGCAACCCTAAAAACTGGAATATACCTACTTGCCGATTAAACCTAGGAAAAGAAACGTCATCCTACAGATTACCTAAACTGCTTAATTGTTTTATTCACAATGATGTTCACGTAGATACCATCAACATGAAAGAGTTGCGTGAGTTGATGTGCCATTTTGTTGCAGACAACTAATATTTTTGGGGTGCGTTTGTGTTTTTTAGTTCTCTCTCGCCCTGTCACTGCTGTAGAATGCAATTTGGGGGCCGAGAGCTCGTCAAGCTGTTTCGTGCAGCTTTGTTTCCCGGCCTCCACCATTGTAAATGGGAATTCAAGATGTTATTATTATAAGTTTACTGGACATATTTACTAATTCGTCAGAAATTAGTAATCGCCCATTCGGTATATTAATGACGTCGCAAATATAGTATCAGAACATGGGACACCCGTAAAGAAGACAATTTACTGACAGCTTGAGAGTGCGCCGTCGGTAGCTCTGTCAGATAAAAAGGTTTTTTTTTTTTTTTTTTGCGAGCTAATATGAATAACAGTGTGTGAACCGTTTCAGATCCGAAGATTGTGTGGTGCCTGATGTATAAGTAGGTGTTTGTTGATGCAATCAGTGTCGGCTACGCTGTTTTCTTTCTGTTTTTCTACTAATAACACTTTGGTTGCGAGAACAGCTTCGTCCTGTCGTGTTTGTTGTCTTCACACCGTCTTCGTCGCTTGTGCGATTTTCATCATGTATAACGTTTACCAACCCGCCTAATTCGCTACCTTACCCAAGTCTAGTTTTTATATAGCTCACGAGTAACGTCGGTGACAGTGTGCAGCTCTGAAGGTCGTGGGTGGCTCGCCGTAGAAGGGCAGTCATTATTACGTTTTTGAACTTTTTCCTGTTTTTCGAGTTTATAAAGTTTTCAGCTGGGCTTTCGTTGCCTCTAGAGTAAACCATAAAAAACACTCGCTCGCAATTTTTAATTTGGGAGCAACATACCCAATAAGCTTAACACACATTACAAAAAAGATTTTCTCTTTTAAAAAGCTGACGAATTTTAATAATAATAAATTGACGTATGTTACGCAGGACCCGGCAGCTTCTATATAAAAAGAAAAAAAAATAATCGGAGTACCTTTTCACCACATACACTTAAAGGGGCCCTGCAGGGACTTTTTTACTGGTTTTCAATTTGTACCGAACCTGAGCGCACTGAACGTAGTAACTTAATGAAACTTTTCTTTTCTCGAATTTCGCTTTATTTTAAACGTTATAGGCAAATTAAAATTACAAAAAACAATAAAAAAATAACCTCCTTCATAACGTCCTTGGTCGCTTGAGTGGCCGTGAACTAGAGGAGGGGTAGTGAGCTCAGCGAGCGCTCAGGGCTGCCGCACTCCGTGTCGACGACTCGAGAGGGCGCCACTAAAGCATGTTCTGTATAGGTTGTATGAAGCGGGCAGCCAGGGCAGCTCCATTGCATTTGCTGCGCGATTAAACACTAATTCGGCATGACACTTCATTGACCGCAAACGACAGCAAACACGGGGTAATGATCAGTTCAGAACGGGAGCCACTTCGCGCTGCCATACCGCCAAACGGCCAAACCTCAAGCCAAACCTGCTCGACGAAGGCCTTCGGAACGCTCGGAACCGGTCGGATCACACGAGCTCGTGTACGACCGCAGCGCCGCCGAGTACACCCGGGACCTTTCTACGCTCGCCGCTCGTCGGTGCCAGAGCCGTATATGTAGAGAGTTTGGCCATTCGTTGGGAAGTATAGGAGACAAATAAGGAGGCGCCATTGGCCGAAAGCCGGCTGGGCGTGCTTCAGGGCGTCTTCAGAAATTCGAATGTGACCAACCAGAAGCCGGAAATAATACCCTGGCGGTGGTCGCGAAAAACAAACCTGATAACTGCATTGGAGTAACTCTGGATGACTGAAAATATGGTACACGTGATGTTTCAATCACGCACATCCAAAATGATGGTGGAAGAGTGCGACTAGCGGAACGATTGAAATAATACTTACGCCAAGCGCCGAAGGCCGGGAATCTGCCGTTCGAGCGGTCACACTCTGTCCGAGCAAAACAGAGTTGAGCGGCGCATTCGTTTCTTACATCTTTCTGCATGATCATAATCAAAACAACACGTCTACCCTATTTTCAACCACAAAGAGTTACTACGCTTCACTCTTACGTGCTTATTAAAACCATTTACAAACATAGGCCTTTGATCAGAACTGTTTCTCGCTACCACCGCTAGGGGATTCTTTTCGGCTTCTGGTTGGTCAAGAGAGCATGCCAGCCCCCTTTCCAAGTCTGCCGCTCGCCCCAGCTCTGCCCGCACCTCCCATTGACCAAACTCTCTACATATACGGCTCTGGTCGGTGCCTGATCCCTCTACCCATTTCTAGTATGCGCCACCTTTTCCAACGCTTGGTGGCGGATATGTCGACGGGTTATTTCTTGTTTCCGTATTTTATAAACTGCATTTGTTTTCTTTTTCGATCTAAAATACTGAACAAAAACTACTTTTATAAATAATTGAAACGGTTCGCGCCACTTATATTTTTTAGTTCGACTAAAAACAAGCTTTTAGCGGCTCTGACCAGTAGTAAGCCCAGGACCAAAGCAGGGGCGGATCCAAGGGGGGGGGGGGCGACAGGGGTGGCCGCCCCCTCTCCCCCCTCGAAACAAAGTCGACCCCCCCTCCCCCCTTTTCGAGGGGCAATTTGCCTTTGGGTGGACTCCCCGGTGCACAAGAAAGAATGGGAGAATAGTATCATTACAAATTTTCCGCCCCCCCCCCCAAAAAAAAAAAAAAAACGGAGTTCTGGATCCGCCCCTGGATCAAAGACGTCACATTTCGCGCGCTTTCGGCACCGCGGGCCGCCCCCGTAGGTGGAGGAGGCTTCCGCGTCGTCCCGTTAAAATATGACGCACTGTTATTTAGTTACTCTCTCCGTGCCCGCTGCCTTGCCCGAACCCCAAGAGACGTGGAAACCGCAAAAAAAGGTAGAGGCTTAAATATGATTGCAGGGCCCCTTTAATGGCCGGTGAGCCTTTCTCCGAGATTCATCACTGGAGACGTTCTTTTATTTTATAATAATAGGCAATAAATTATAGATACAGAAAATAAAATAAAGTCGGTGACAGATGAAGCCAATCTCTTCCATTATTTTGAAGTCCTTCGCACAATAGCTTTGTGTTTAGTTTGGCGTCTCCTGTGTCACGAGGCCGCTGAGAGCGGGATTTTTCTAAACCGAGAATCCCGTACAAAAGCTCACCCATTTTCTCATCGACCCGGACAAAAGCTCGCCGTTTTATTAATGTACCGTGACAAAATTTCACCCAGCTAAAAGTCGTTTCTTTGCGTCGGTCTTGATAAAACTCCGATTTTATGTTTTTTGGAACTCAAAAATTGAACGAGAAGAATCCGTAAAGTTACATTTTCCGTCTGATAGTCCTTATGAAACATAATTGTGGCACGGTAACAGTGACTGATACCACAAGAGTGTTTCGCTGGTGGCCACACTGGCAGCTGCGTGGGGACGTAGTATACAGTATAAAATTTATCAGCGAATGCCGCTCCTACACATATAAGACATCTAGAACTGTGCATCGTACCCGTTGTAATCGCCATTCATGGCGTTTTTCAAGCAATCGCCAGAGGTACGGGCGATTTGGTGCGATGTAAAGAAGAAATGAATAAACTAGTATATTAGTATTTTACGTTTTCTCCTTTTGCCTTTTTTTTAACGTTTTCGGGTTTTAAATAAAATCCTGCTCGCGCCACTACCGCCCCGCCCCTATTTGGGGCGACAAAGACGGCTGGCGGAAGCAAGAGGACAGAGGCGGGGGGGGGGGGGGGGGGGGGAGGACCGCAGAGGCTTCCAAGTTGTTCCCTGGCTTTGAGTCTCGCAGGAGGAAGAAGGAGGCCTCCTCGAGTCGTTACCGCACCGATCAAAAACCAAAACAACGCCAAAATACGAGCCACCACTCCGCCGTCGCAGCGGGAAAAACTCACAGATGGCGCCATATGTCTCCCAGCTGTCGGCCTGCCGTCACGTGCTCCGCCCAGGCCGGTCGCCGCTCTGTGCCAGAACCGGTGTTGGCCGTCTGTGCTTCGGCCGTGCCGCCTCGCACGCAACAAAGCCCTGCCCAAGCTGGCGGCTCGCTTCTAACTGCTCGTGTTGTCGTGGACTAAACGTATACTCGAAGCCGGGCCGCAGCTCGAGTGTTCCGCGCGGCCGCGGTTCGACGGCCCTCGGAGCGCGCCCACGACGAACTGGCCCAAGTGCTGAACGTCCGTGCGCGAGACCAGTTGACGACGACGACGACACAACGCGTCGTCTGCTCTCGGATTATTCCCGCCGTCGAGTTGATCGTCTGCGCGGCAGCATGGATTACTGGAAACAGGTAATTTTTGGGTCCACGAAAGCCGGCGCTCTCTCGCGCTCCGTTTTTCCGTCCTTTGTGTGCCCTTGTCTCTGCGATGTTACTACTGCGTGCGCGAATCGTGAGCTTGAAAACCAGTGGCGCTCTTGAGGGGAAAAAGTTTTCGTCGGACGTCCCACCGTAGGCGTCTGTTGCAGCGTGGCGTGGGTGCGTCTTTTGGCGTGCAGCGCGCGCGACACTTTAACGTTTTTTTTTTTTATTTATTATTGTTTTCGCCGTCCTTCTTGCTTGTGGTGTGTGGACAGAAACCCGAGCGAACGAACGGTAACGTGAACAGGCGGATCGCAATGAGCCGCCTTCGCGCGAGCGTCCTGTATCCATCAATGACATCCCGCCGTACGCGGTATCCTGCCCGGCGTGTGCTCCGTGCTTTGTTTTTTTCATTCGGCGGAATCACGCTTGTTACTTCACTGACATTTGTGAAGATACTGCAGCGCTGTTAAAGCCCTAACCACGGGAATACCTTTTTTCCCCCTAAATGCAGCCGATTCCGAGGATGTTCAACTGAGTAGAACCATTCTTGTCAGTTGCTTTCTTTACAGAAGCAACTGCCAGCCCCGAAGCATTACTGCGGCTACAATTCAAAAGCAGTGCTGTCGTACAAACTTCCAACATAATCAAAATGTGTCATAGAAAGACAAAATGTTAAAAACAGGCAACGTTACAAAAAAAAATTCTAAAAGAACAATTACATGTATGTTATTATTTATAAAACCAAACTCTGGCGACGACCGATTGCGCTCACTCATTGTGTGAGCGAAAATAAAAATCGCTCGTAGTTCGTACGACAAATATTGCTCTCATTCGAAGTATCTACAGCCAACGTTTAGACGGTCTTTATTGTTTGCGAGCAGTGAATTCCCTACACACCCCCTAGGGGGACGGGGGTGTACACCCCCTTGTTTTCCTAAGTGCGCCCCCTTACTTCGCAACGTTTCCTCTACTCTAAATACCTCCGCCCCCCCCCCCCCCCCCCCCCCCCCCCCCCATTTCAATTCCCGCGGAAACCCCTGTTGCGAGTACTTTCCATAAACACATTTTTCCGTCAAGTTAATAAAAGGCAAATACAAAAACTTGAGACAAAGACTTTTTCGCCTTAGGAGGAGGGGTTTCTGTCTATTTCGGTTATTTTCTGTCGCGCCAACATTTATATTGTATCATGCACAAACCTTACGTCCAAAAGATAGAAAGCTTTCTTGTTTATCTGCAAGATAATTTTGGTGCTGCTCCGACAGAACACATATGTCTATTCGACAACACTACAAAGGTTGAGAATAAAGAGAAAAAGAAAGGTTATTGTTCGTCTAGCTTTTTGATGGTCTTGATGACGTTAAAGGTTAACGTTTTCATCGGTTTCTTATTCTATTTTACTCAACTACCAAGAAAAATGTCGGATGGAACTATGACAGCATTTGATAAGTGACGCGGCACGCTTATATGCGCTCAGGGCGTTCCCACACGTTGCGTCACTCAGAGCTCATGGTATGTCTGATTGCAAAAGGTTGGCAACAGTATTCCGCTACGCAAACGAAACCGCCTGTCAACATCCCCACGGGCCACTTGATGCCTACCCCTTTGTCACAGCTTCATCGGGGATTCTCACCGCCGAGAGAGGAGTGCGGCTTCCGAGCTTTCGGGAGGGTGTGGCTTAGGGCGTTTCTCATTAGAATAGTATGATAGTTGCGTCAATTTAATTGTCTTGCTTTCCACGTTTATTACATGGCCCTCGTGTTCGGATAGCTCGCTTTTGAGTCATTCTTCCCAGCGGGACTCCGTCGTTTGTTAATTAAGGTGTAGATCTAGAAGAAGCTTTCTGCTAGCGTCGGGCTGACTTGTGCTTCAGAAATTGTACTCCCTTTAACTTTGCGGTGACGGGCACTTTGCGTTTATTTTTTAGAAATTAAGTTAAGAATCTTTCCTGAAGATATTTCACCATTTTCGGAATATTCCCTCTTTTTTATAAATATGTCAAGGCATCCTTCAGCCTAAACTAAGTAAATGCTGTACTCTATAGTGTTCTGTAATTTACTGCAGAGGAGCAGTCAGTTGCTGAATTTGTTTCGTAAAAGTTTATAGAAAAAACTTGACCCGGAATATGTCTATGGAGAGCGGCATCGATAAAGCACATTTTGTGCATGAATTTAAAATATTTTCTTTGGCTCTTTCACTGATATGTTGAATTTGATTAAACAAATTTGGGAAAAAAAGACAATGATACAAACCTAGATATCGCTTCCTGTTAGATTAGGGCGTCTTGTTTTATGAATATAAATTCGTTATTCATTACTGAATGTGCGACTTCGTAGAACACCGAGTTATTTTCTTTGTGAAATGTTAAAATGCGGACGGTCTTTAGAAGTATTCTAAATAAACAAATACCGCAAAAGCAACGACGTAGTCTTTCTTTTTGTTTCTCACTGTGACGTGAACTTTATATCTTAATCCATAGATAAGTTTGACCTTTTGTAGCAACGTTTGGTTGAGATAAGTGGATTAATATTATTACAAAACGAATGACTCATCTAGCTGCATCGTCGATGTAAATTACAGCGTCATGGTATACCGTATACGGAACGTACTCCTGATGCGGGATTTGCTTTTTGGGAGTAGACACGCAGCATCGATAAATTAGAACAGACCATTTTCAAAAGTCCCTCCATGAAACACTGCGCGCGTTGCAGCCCGGGAACCAGTTGGCCACGGAGCGGAGTGGCAGGGTTTCGGTTTCGACAACACCGCCGCTGTCTTACTCCTGCAGCCAAGCACGTGAACTTTCAAGCCAGCATAACTTTTCTTCGCGCGCATGCGAATGTACTTGCACGACAGGGGCACCAGCAGGGACGTTGCAATCCATCGTTCTACACTTGCCTACCTTTGCCCGAAATTCGGCACATCGGGACCCACAAAAACATTGCCAAGTGTTTTTTTTTTTTCATTTTTTTCCCCTCAGTATATCTCTGCAACGCCTATAGTATGCGGCAATGAAAACGCAAGCAGCGTGTTCCATCAGGACACGATAATCATGACAAAATCTGAAACTGAAACCAAAGCTAAGTGGCCAACTGGTACCGAAAATTCATTTCGTGCCACCATGGGGAAAAGATGGCAATCGCATCGAGTGTTGAGGACTTTTTCAACGAACTATGCTGTTTTCACACCAAGAACCGTAGTAAAAGAAGTACGACTTCTCGCGGAGCATTACTAATTTCCCTTTTATGCTGAGAATTGAGATAGATGTAGGTGCATTTTAGATTAGGATATACTGTCGACGACTTTATTTTCGCGAGGACCTAATTTTCGCGAATCGCCTACAATTCGCGAAATATAGGTCCCGAGAATAATTCCGCTAGAATGTAAACACGTTGGAATCAGATCCCACCAGGTCGCGAAAATTAGAACCCGCGAATTATTCCGAAACTTCAGCTTTGACCTAAATCGCGAAATATTGAGCCCGCGAAAAATAAGTGGTTTACAGTTATGTTACCTTATCAAGACGTACACGTCTCAAACGACAGAAGCATCGCTTCTGCCTCCGGCAACCATATCTCGTAAGAACTACTTGGCGCGGCGTATGAACATTCAGCAAAATTTCATTTTTTTTTTTTAGGTGAAAGCGGGCATAGATTATTCCCTATATGAAATGCGAAACAATAATTTGGTCGAGTCCTTTGCACCAGTTCCTGCTTATAACAACGGTTTCGTTTCTTATGGGGTTATACTCGAAAGTGTTTCTTCGAGGTGGTTTTTTTTTTTTTCCCTACAAATGCAATGCCAATTGTTGGTGGGGGTAAAAAAAAAAAAATCGGTATTGATCTCGACTTGTGTCGAAGAAAATAGGACACGGGTATGAGATTCGTCAACCTCCAGAGAACCTGTGCGTGACCAGAATACTTAGAAACTGTACCTGGGGTCTGATTTTGGTCACCGCGAGAGCGAGATCTCATTTGCCGCTCGTGGAGCTATAGCAAGATGGCGTTCGCAGACGTCCTATCTGCTAACGCGTGAGCGAAGAACTCGGTTCGTCTGCTACTTTGAAGCGCCCTTCGCAGTCGGAAATAAAACAAGGAAAACAGTAAACACCGTACGTCGCATACTAAAAAAAAAGGGGGGGGGGGGGTAGCCCTTACAACCTTTGTCACATATACAACACCCCTAAACTTCAGTTGGGCGTACAGCGCACTGACGTTCAAGCGACGCTACCAACTTTCACGAGCGGCTTGACAGCCGAGTTGTACAACTTATTAAAACAGCTTACGTAACTGTAAGTGACTATAAAAAAGTTATCGGGGTTTTCTTTCTGTAATTTTTGGTGCGTAGTTTAGCTGTTTAGTATGATATATATCGCAGCGTCATCAAGCCTCTCGTAAAAGTCGGGACCGTCAGCTTGATGTCAGTGCGCTGTACGGCGAACTGAAGTTTTGGGGTGTCGTACATGTAACAAGGGGTGTAAGGGCACCACCTTTTTTTTTTTTTTTTTTTTAGAGTGCGCCTGCTAACAGACCGGAAAAAAAAAAAGAAAAAAATAACTCTGATCGTTTTTTTACGGTCTGGCAGGGACACTGTCGGGTTGGGGCTCCGCGCGCCTCGCGAACATGTGAACGAATAAGGATGGTTCCTCGAGCTCCTTTCATGCTGCGCCATCTCACTGTCAACAACAACAACAACTTGCCTTATGGCGAGGCGGCGTCGCTCCGACGCCTCTCTTTTTCACCATGGCCCGCCAAGGTCTGCGAGAAAAGTCTCGTATACGGCGGCAGCGCAGGATCGCGTCGGCCTAAGTGACGAAAATAAAGAGCCCAGGTGGCCCGAGCTTGCACTCTAAGCCTGTCGAAATGCACGGAACGCCTCGAGTCCCCAAGACCTTGAAACACGTGTAACGAAGCTGAGGGACCGGTGGGCTTTGGACGAGATATCGGCAACGTCTGATGCAAGACCAGACTTGCACCCGTTACTTGCAAATGGGATGCAGTTGTTACCTGTTTCTGGGCTTTAAACTTTACGAAGTACTGTACGAAATTGCTTTCGCCTAAAAAAAGTGATTGATTACTTTACTCGATGCGTTACAAAGTACTTTTATCTTACGTTGCCAGAAATCTCTCGATTTGATGTTTAGAAAAAAAAAAAAAAAGTTGTTCAATCTTAGTATCAATTTTCCACAGTATTTTAGAAAAAAATTGTAGAGATTGTTTTACTGAAGAAGGGAGAGTGGAGAAGGGTTGCCGCGAGCTCTCCTCCTTGCTGGGTTGGGGCAACCGGGAGAAAGACCCGGATGGCGGTCATGAAAGAGCATTTGTTCGGACACCGTCACTTCCGCACGTCAATGGCAGATGAAGAAGCTTCAGGACCAACCAAGTTCAGCCGCAGTATCCGACGCACTGCAGGAGGCACTGCGGTATTCAGAATGGCGCTGCCCACTAAAAAACGCTTATAGATAAAAAAATTAAAAAATTGAAGACTGCTTTTTTATTTTTTGCATGCTGCACTGAAAAGTGCAGGGGCACGAGCGCGGAGCTTTGGGCAGAGCTTTGGTTGTGCTGGAACTCCCGAACGAAGCTCTATCGGACGCTACACGCTCGTGCACATGGCTCTTCCCAACCTGCGCAAACCTTCTCATGCAGAGACAGAGAAAAACGTGGAACGAAACGAGCTGTGCAATATTTCGCGGACACACGATAAGCGGTCAAAACGACGTGAGTGTCGCCCAAAGATAAACACGAAGTGCGCTCTCGTATACAGCAGAATAAAAATAATAGAGGAAAAGATATAGGAAATGTTATCTATTCTACGCGTCTTCCTTTTTTATCTTCAAGCTTCACATTCGCAACTTTTTCCCTTGTCTCCCCTTTTGTTTGTGAAGCAAAGGAAATAAAAACAAGTATTATTATTATTATTATTTGCGGTTTTCTCGTAAATATAGTGCCTCCTCTTCACTATGATTTCGTTGTTAAACTGATCGCTCGGCAAAGGGCCCGTCGCCAGCATGCGCATGGTGTTATAAAAGTACCAAGTAGTTAAAGTAATATGTTATAAGTATGTTCTACCTAAATGACATGACGAATTATTAAATAAAAAATATAGCGTGTCAATATCAAAATTCCTCGAAAACGTACTAGATGGAGTATGCTGGATAGGCAGTGCTGTTGCTGATGTGCATCGCGGCACTTCTGTCGGAGTTTATTGAGCGGCGGTTGGTTCTAGCCCAACAATCGGGCAAGGAAACCCTGGACACCTGTCATAGAGACGGCATCACTGGTTGGTGGTGTCGTCGCCTGCGCGCTGAACGATCAGACACCCGGTAGGTGTAGGCATGTTGTTGACCTGCCCACATCATTGGTCTGAATGTCAGCACTGCTCAAGATCATGTAACAACTGAACGTTTGGGACTGAAACTGCGCCTTCAGTTTTGAGAGGACTGACGTGCGGTGATCTCCTTTTTATTTTATATCATCAAAATTCGTGCCGGTGTCATGAGACAGCTCAAGACGTCTATAGCTGTGCGCCGCCGCACCGGAAGAACCGGCGCCACCGACGAAGTTCGCCCGTGGTGTTCGCGGCAAGGTTCGACTTAGATTAGTAACGGCATGTATGCTGTTGTTATTGTAGTAATGATGGCTAGGCATCGATTAAAATCTTTAGCCCGATTAATCGGTATTCTTTAATTAAAAAAAAAAAAGAAATAATGAAGTAGTCGTTTATGTCGACATCCAGGCATGTATAACAAGTGTCCAAATTATAAAATATTTTGTTAACGATTTTCACTTTCATTTATAGCGGAATATGCAGTCCCATTTAAAACAGTAAAAAAAAAAGAAAAACGAGCAAGATACTTTTGTATTCTTATTTCATACTTATAGTCGCTCAAATGTGGAGCGCTCAAGTTATTTCTGTAGATGACAACAGCGCTGCCTCCTAAAATAAAAATATAATTAAACTAATAAAGCGGGATTTTTTCCTCGTCCATACATTTTTCAAACTCCAGACCCAACAGACTAATGTATACCCGTGCCACACGGGCAACTCGAATGCCATTTACAACGAATGGCATTCGTGTGATCGACGAATCGGCTCGCGATCTGCCGCGCGTGGAACGCCCCACGCTCGGAGTGTCGCGCGCTGATTGGCCGATCGTTCAAATGTCATTCGTTGTAAATGGCATTAGAGTTGCCCGTGTGGCACGGGTATAACTTGGTTAATAAAATTCCAGCATTAATGCAATAATCGAAATATTAACCGATCAATTGCCCAGCCCTAATAATTATACGTGGTAAGGGGAAATGTCCATGTGTATTTACCAATAACATGAAGACACAGATAAGGTCCAAGGTGCGTATATACTGCGTGATATTGTGCGCCGCTGTAAAGTTGGAGGTGAGGAGAAAGATTTTAGCCCTCACACAGTATCGTACTTAAGGCATTGAGAAACAGGACGGGAAATATTGTTTGGGCCTTTCTATTACCAAAGGGCTAAACATAGCTCTTTCGATTGAGAAATATTGATGACAATTACCGATACTTTAAACTTTACTGCAATACGGCGGAATATAAATTCAGGTTTTCTCGTTTTTTGTTTTTGTTTTTGTCTTTGCGCAGAGAATAGAAAGGCATTGGGAAACAGAACAGGAAATATTGTTTTGGCCTTTCTATTACCAGAGGGCTAAGCATGGATATTTAGGACATCTAGCGATATACTAAAACGTTACTGCAATTCGGTTGTTTCTATTCAAGTCTTCTCGTTGTTAATTTTTTTGTTTGTTTTGGCGCAGAGAATTTCGGGCTCGACCTATGGGCAGTGTTGCTGTCGCTGGGTTTCAAGAATTTGCCAAAACACCATCAAATTTCCGCCACAGTACACTGAATTCCAAGAATATTCGCTAGGTTATTGTTCTAAAAAAAAGCTAAAAAAGTTCTAAAAAAAACGAGTTAGAGGTGAACTCTAGTAATATTTTATCCCACGAATCTGAATATCAAGTTGGTTTTCCCCGGAAGATTTAACTAAAAGCGAGAAAACACGAAAAACCTCCGACAAGTTCTCACGTCATACCCAGATCTTTCGGCCGCCAAGCACGCGTGGCTCGTGTGGGCAGCGTGTGTAATTGAAAGCTTGCCAGGTATACACCATTCCCATATTCACAAGTCCTCAGCCATAGCCTCCTCTATACTGACAAAGCCTGGCAGATCGCCACGAGACGCGGCCGCCGAAATTGAAAAGGTAGAGCGGCACACAACGGACGAGAGGAGAGCCAGGTGACGGGTGCCCCGCTGCGGCGAGACGCTGAAACCCACCTCTCCCGAGCGATGGAATGTCCGCTCGTGCTCCTCGCGCTACCGCTTCTTTTCTAGTCGGGTTTGAAAGCCATGTTTCGGGTCCTCGCCGCTGCAAAAGCTGTGCGCTCGACCAGGAGGACGAGACGGCTGAGCACTTGATACTCTACTGTAAAGGGCTTCACCCTATGCATACCGAAGACAACATAGATTTAATAAGGCCATTGGGTTTTAGAGACAGCGAAGGAAAAGTGGATTTCAAGACAGTAGAGATTACCAAGCAAAGATTAAGTGAATGGTGGCAGAAAGCGAGAGAAAACTAGGCACTTTCTTATTAACTGATGGCAAGGGGGATTTATAGCCTCACTTTCTTTTCAGTACGGAGTGAATATAGTTTTCACATTTAAATATTCTAAGCTTAAAGGGTAAGACAAAATGGCTAGGTGGCGTAAGGTATACCGCCCGATCCAAAGGGCTCAGCCGTATTCATCCATCCATCCATCCATCCCGAGAAATGCTCTGCTACCAGATCCTCGCGCTCCAAATCTGCGACCGGGCACTCTATGGCTCCGTCGTCGAATTGCCAGGCTTTGTGAGAACAGAGGAGGCTATGCCTCAGCCACCGTGGCTTCAGCCCAACGCGCGATCTCCCCTGCCCAACACGCGCACGTTCGTCGCTTCGGAAAGCGAGCAAATAAGGCGCCATATGCACGAACCCTAAAAATGGAACCGGCCAGGAGCCCTTTTTTTTTTTTTTTGGAAAGGTCTATATTCCTCCGCACTGACACCAGTCGTGACGTTTATTTCCGACCGTTTAATAAACGCTGAAGATGCGCGAGAGCGGAGATTCCGAAAACTCCGGATATGACGTCACGCTCCGGGAAGGAGCCTGACGTCAGCGGTACTTTGAAAATGATTTTCTGCAGCCTCGGTGCACCAAAGTGAAAACTAATATCGATATTCGTATCCCGAAGGCCAAAGGAAGACGATTTAGTTGTTTTTCCTCAAATACAGAACCGATTTAGTTTAATTCCCTTGTCTTTTTTATGGCTCGAGCTCTTTCAACGCACCCTAAACAGCCTATAAAACCCAAAATTACAATACACGCGTTGGCTTTTTCGCACTGCGGCCAAACACCCGCTAAACGCCCCTGTGCAGAGATATCACTGGAAAAGGTCGTGTCGCGGTGTTTGGTCGGTTTTTGAACAGGGGAAATATAGCCGCGCATGGTTATCATTTGAGGTTTTCTACCATACTTACGGCAGAAAGATCGAGTTTACGCCATAAAAAGCGGATGTGAAAATTCACTTTAGTGCCCCTTTAAGAAAACAACCTAACAGATATTCTTGCTGCAAGTACTTAAGAAGAGGTTGCACCGCGAGTCCGTACCCCTGATAGCACACTAAAAAAAAAAATTACACCATCTTCCCGAGGGGAACCATGGGGTGATGCGGAGCATCGTGTTGGTTCCGTGGAAAGAGTCAGTTGCGTGCTGACGTCGAGAGATGGCGCCACCGACTGCCCTAGCGTTACCCCCTACGCGAGCCTTCGTCGCGGCTCGCGGCAGAGAAACTTGGAACGCTCGCCGCTCGCCGTTTATTTTTTTTCACACTTGAAGGAGAGGAGACTAGAGGAGGAGAGTTGCGCGTGCGCGCGCGGTGTGAGGAGAAGCGAACGCACGCGCAGTGCACCAGCACGCAGCTGGTAGAGAGAGAGAGCGGAGAGAGTAACGCGCAGCTGTTGGAGAGAGGGAAGGAGGAGAGTTGCGCGTGCGTAGTTCGAGTGCCGACTACAACGCCGACGCCGCGGGACATAGACCCGAGCAAGAGATGCTCCGCATCTAAAAGGGTATATTCTTACACCCCTTGTCACATATGCGACACCCCAAAACTTGAATTGGACGCACAGCGTACTGACGTTGAACCGACGATACCAAATTTGACGGGTGGCGTGATAGCCGAGTTGTACGACTTTATAATATAGCTAATGTGTGACTGACTGCAAAAAAAAAAATATATATATATAGGTGTTCTCTTCTGCAAAACCTTTTTTTTTTTCTTCTGTAGACTTTGATACATATTTAAGCTGATCAATATGTTATATCGCACCGTCATATCAACCCTCTCGTAAAAGTTGGGGCAGTCAGTTCGACGTCAGTGCGCTGTACGTCGAACTAAAGTTTTGGGGTGTCGTATATGCGACAAGGGGTGTATGGCTACACCCTTTTTTTTTTTTTAGTGTGGTTTCCTTCGCACCGTGCAAGCTAATTCACAGAGCCCTGGTTAAGCATGTTCCCTTTACCATGTGCGAAAATCGTGGAATGTATAAAGCTGTTCAGGTCTAGCAGGGAACCGTGACGACGAAATTTTTGGGGTCTCCGATTTGGCTTGCACCTTGCCACGCGGAAGACGCCCCAGCGTAGGGGCGGTCTCGACCGAACATTTGAAGCACCGTGTGCAAGACGCCAAGGCATTGTTTCGACGGCCCGCTCGTTTGTCGGGAGTGTCTCGCTCCGTGCTCTCGCGATTGATGGGGACGGCCATCTTTCCGAGCGCGGCTTTGAGCGTGGCGCGGTGCGCTCTGTGCTGCGCGTCTCTTTGTCGACGCGCCACAATGAAGAGGCTCTGTGGGCAGCCTTTGGCAGGGAACCGCCGCGCACGAGGCCGCGTCCGTCGATAAGAGGTCGGGCGTCGTCGTCGGTGGACTCCGAAGGTCGGCTGATCGTATTAGCGCGCGCCCACTTTGGACGTGAAAGGAGCAAGGTATACCATCTCCAGGCTTCTCAGGGCGGCCTTGCGAAAGGCGCGGACGCTCACCCGAATATACTTCTTTTTTTTTTTTTTTTTGCAAAAAAGCCCCGAAGGCTCCGCGCGTATCACGCTATGAATTATGATAACGGACTGTACGGTTCTCCTTGCTCCCGCAGCACCTACCACATGACATTGAAGAGAGTGAGTGAGAGAGAGAGAAAAATTAAACCGCTCGCTTGCGTTTCCTCCGTCGCCGTCCAAGTCGCCTCCGTCGTCTGCAACAGCCTTTTGGCGCCGGGAACGGCTCTGCATGCAGTGTAAAGGTCTATTGAAAACACTCGGGTGCTTTTGATAACGCATAGAACAGTGGTTCTCAGCCATGGATGTGTCGGGGACCCCTTGCGGACCGCTGACAGTGATGGGGGACCCCTTCCAGCGGGGGGGGGGGGGGGGGGGGGGGGGGGGACGTAAGTAAGTTAACACGTCTGGAGCATGAAACAGGTGCCTTTTATTGCTGTCGTAGTTCCGGAAGCAGGTTCCAAATTAGTCACGGCCGGACTAAACTACAAACAACGTGCCAAATAAAAAAAAAAAATTTTGTTGAGGGTCTCGCGGACTTCAGAAGTGGCTTCGCCGACCCCCTGGGGTCCGCGGACCCCCATTTGAGAACCACTGGCATAGAGCTTTCATCCACCTCTCCCAAGTTTGTACAGGCGGTCGAATGGTAGCATCGCAGCTATTCCTTGCATGCCAAACGCTGCCTAAAAACCAGGCTGTGTGCTCTGACAGGCGACACTCGTGGATGGAGCATTTGAGTTGCAGAAGTTCGGAATCCGGCAACGCTTGGGTGCTATCGAAGCTTGTGGCGGGGAAGTGTGGCCGTTTCAGTGACTTCAACTATACTCAGTATCAGCATGACTTGGGTAAAAAAAAAAAAGAAAAGAAAGCTTAAGCGCCTGTGAACCAAGAAGGGCGTCGGTGCGAAGCACGTTACAGCGCCCCAGCAGAACTCGCTCTAACGGCAGATTTTTACGCGTTTTGCTCGGAAAGCCTCATTGGCCCACTGGGCAGCTGTTTGCCAAGTTTTGCTGATACGGAGTATGGAGGACACATTCTCTTCGAAAGGGGCTTATCTCTTGGGACTCGGGCCTTTTGGCTCCGCACCGTCTTGGAAGCCCCTCTTTGCTCACTAACTGATAAAAAATAAATAAAAAGCTCGCAGCAAGACTGCTATCTTCTCTGCAGTTGCGATGGATGTCGAGATTCAGAAACTCAAAATGAAAATAGCGACGCCGTTTTGTGATTCAGAAAAACGATCGCGAATGATGATTATTGATTTGTCACTTGGACACTTTTCCCTCGCCACACTTTGGTGGTTGCCAAGTTACAGTAATGCAGTCCCTCTGTTTAAGAAACTTCACTAGTAATTTTAATAGACATTTAATACTTTTAGCTTTAAAAATTATTGCGGTTTGTATAAAAGTTTTGTTTTTTTACACTTTGTATTTGCAAAATACGAATTGCGCGCTACCAACTATTTTATGATTTTGTCGCTCTTGAAGTGAAAGGCAGGGGAAAATACCTCACTGCCCTTTTGCCAACTCGTGGGACTTTGAAAGCGCCAAGGCTGGTCGCCGACTGTGGACGCAGAGCTGACTAACTGTCAAAGCCACATCATCCGCAGAGGGACACACAAGGTGCCCGCCATTGCGAAACTATAGATATAACACATTTGGGGTTTACATTTTCTGGGGTTCGTGTGGCCAACGATACACGCAGTACCTTTTAGGGAAGTGGTTTCATTTTATTCATTGGTTTGGCATACATTCATATCCCATCAGCTGATGGCAGAACTACACTAGAGAACAACAACAAAAAAAAATATCCACCTCTACTGTCGTTGAGTTGCAGCTGCTAAGTAATGGGTGTCTCAACAATACCGGAAAATGTTATTTTCTTATAACACGCATTGTTTATCCAAAAAGGGTTGATATTTGAGGAACACATCACCCAAAAATGTTCCCTACAACTCTGCTGGCACACTTTTCGTTTCAAAGTTTTCAGCACATCTCCGCATAACTTCGGGTCCATTTCGCTGATGAGACGTGGAATCTCCACCTTGACAGGGTGCGCACAGGTCCTCAAAACTCTTGAAAACCCTTGAATTTAAAAAAAATTGGGGTTCCAGGCCCTTGAAAGCCCTGGATTTTCATAAAATACTTTGGGCTACAAGCTTGGACGTGACGCGTTACTTACGTACGTCCATTTTCATTTCAGTGTAACAATCTTCTTACATTTCCAGAACAGGAACGAGTAACCTATATTCGTTGCTTTTTCTCAGATTAACGAGTAAATCGTACTGTGGCTATGGAACGCGAGATGTACATTTGGAAGAGGGGTGCACAAAGCATAGCCATGCTCGATCACGGCTCCGATCTGTTGCTCCATCCCCTCCCCCCCCCCCCCCTCCCTCTTTTTCATGAATCCACGAAAAAAAAAAAAAAACTAAGTATGATCGGTCGGTCTTTCGCCGCTTTTTTGTGGCTTTGGTGAATCCGTTCCGGTTGCCTTACTTCGGTGTGAGCTGAGAAAAGCGTTCCCTGAAATCACTAGAGTGGCTTTTGACCCCTTTTAAAAGTCCGTGCCACCTAGTAGCGGCTGTGCCAATTCTGCTATAGTTCCCCATTGTGTGGTCACGAATTCTTAGCCTGTACTAGACACCAGAGTTGCGTCAGCGTTCTGAGAGTACACGATTCCAAGCACACGGTACGTGCCCAATCGATGAAGTGATGGATATGTGTTAATGGCTGTACCCTTTGTAACGGGCGGTAGGTTGCGCACCTAGCCTATAAGTCTAAAATCCCACAAAATAGCGACCACCAATGTTTCTTGATCGGGTTTTGAAGATGATCGGTTGAGAAAAGAAATGTACAGTCTGTGAGAGAAACATGGGTAAGTGAGGGAGTGATGTAAGGAAAAGTGTGACATCGCGAGAATGTAATGCGAACGTGGTGGAATGGGGGGGGGGGGGGGGGGGGTACTACCTTGTAAAGAAAGAAAGCGAATTATCCGTTCATAAAGCTCGTGGCTTTATGAACGAGGGAACAAAAAAACAACAGCGGACGTCATTTCTAAATCTTACTATACTATGCCCAGGGTAGTCGGAAGTTAATTGTCACACGCCGATAGAGCCGGGTCAAGCAAAACTGGCATCGATTTGCGCCCCGCCAAACGTCGCTCAAAACACGACGCAGCGGCGTTCGGGCTTCGTGCGTATGATTTCGCAGCCCGGTGTGGTCGGTGACTATTGTTTGTTCTTATTTATGTCCGATGTTTGCTTCAGTGCCCTCTCCTATGGCCATGAAACCCCGAAAGGAGGATAAAGCTTTCAAAAGTTTGAGTTTAGCTAGACTCGGTGAAGCAAGCATAACAATTCGAGGACACTGGAGTGCAGAATGGAGAAAAGCAATGACTTTCCAGCGGAGATAAACTTCTTAGGAGGAAAGTACGGGTATACTTCTCGCGAAGGCCGGAAAGTTAAACGGAAGAACGATGCTAATTCGCGGAATCTATTCAGAAGAAAAGTGCACTGATACGCGAATAACAGTCGGCAACTGGAGTGCTATCTTTTAGATACGTGGCCGTTCATAATCCAAAATACTAAAGGCCAACAAAAAATTGGAGGCGATCATCGTATCCAGAATCCTATAATCCGTGGTGTAGTATTTCATTTGCGATCGATCGTTTATATTTCTCATTTGAGGTCACGACGTCACGTGAACACGCGACGTTGTCAGGTTACGCCATGGAATCAAGTCGTGGTGTCCCGTTACCTCCCGTAAATTCGCCACCTAAATGCAGCGGAAAAACGTTTCCGGTGGGACCAACAATGTGTGACGCGACCTGGATTTGATGGGAAAGATACACCTTTGAACGTGAAACGTGCTTCGTCTAGTCAGGCAGGCGTTCAGATTTCGACGAAGCCCAAAAGTGATGCCGCGGAATAAACGTGAAACAGCGAAGCTCGATGCTGATTGGCTGATGGGGAAGGTCACGTTACCAGAGAAGTAGGCGAGGAGCAAAGAAGAAAAGAAGAAAAACAACCCGACTTTACTCCGTTTCACGATAACTTGGCAAACTGTGGAGGCTGCGGCCCTCGCGACCCAATAAAGGCGCAATCCAAGGTCGAGGCTACCGGGGCCTCGTTACCGCCACAGCAACAGAGCCGTCCGCGACAAAAAAGTAGTTCCAGGCTTCTTTTTTTTTTTTTAATGGCAATTGAATTAGCGAAGATATGAAGAATAAATAATAATGAAGCACTCATTTATGAGTTTCAATTATATTTAAACAAAAAAGTGACGCCACATTCGTATCCGCTCAATTTCTTTTTTCTTGTTGAGCCGTTGGCGATCGGCGGCGATCGCAACCGTGTAATCGGCCGTCTCCGCTCAAAACATCGCACTGTGCCCTGGCATTAGCACCCATCACAGATTCGCGGGTAAATTGAGCGTGTGGTTGTCTCATGAACTGTTGCCGAAGTGCTCGCTATTCTAGCGGACGGAAATGTTGCTGCGGCGAACGTTCGTCCGAAGTTGGTTAGTTTCGGAGCAGATGATTCTCGGCTAGCAGAAGACAGCCGATTCCTCCGGGCCTCGTATTTGGCGTGGTGACACAAATGCTCCCGTGACGTGGGGTCACGTGCCTCGCTCCGACGCTCTTATTGGGTCTCAGGGCGCTAGCCTCCACAGTTCGCCAAGTTATCGAGAAACGGAGTATAGTGTCTTCATTCCAGGAACTCTATCAAGTTTATATGCCACGTGTTATCCGATGAAGAGCGCCGTGAGCGTAGGCGCCAGGCTCGGTAATGTTCCGGGGCAATAATGGAACGTTTCACGTGTAACACAATTTCCCAGTGGTTTGCTGCAATCTTTTCCAAATTACCCGCTAGATCTAGCGGCGAAATATATGCCCGGACGGACGTATATCAGAGTAGGGTTTCCAAAAGAAATAAATATATATTTTACGCGTAAAAGGTTTTTTTTATATACTTTTAGCGAACACAATATATCGAAGATGTCACGGTGGTTATTGCTACCGGCAGGCACTGACGGCCAAAGGCTACGTCCTCTTCATACTTTTGCTTTGCCCGCCAAAGCGCAGAGAGATCATCGCGTTAGCCACCAGCAACAAACTCGAAAATGTGCACCGTAGTGAGTACATGAGGATGTTTTGTGGCCTCTATTTTCACGCTCAGAAAGTGGTAGATGCATAATACGCACTCCAAAAAAATATGTGGTCGTAAAAGAACTCTTAGGGTTCTTCGGCTTGTCCATATCTTGCTCCCTAAAAAGTTCTTTTAAGCGCACCTAAGTTCCTTCTTTGTTGCAAAAGTGTTCTTCGTCGCCCAGTTGGCGTTGTAGTGTGCCTGGGGCTATAGTGCCGGAAGCGAAACCGTTCTTCACAAGCTAAAAAAGGTCTTGGTGCGTCAAAAAAAAAAAAAAATGTAATTTTAGAGTGCGGCGGCAGTAGTTATTTTCAATAAACTTAATCCAATCAACTTGTCACAGATGTGCAAAATCAGCGTCGCCGTGAATGTTTTCAAAAATAAAAGTAGGGAAGCGTTCAAGACCCACAAACTTTCATGGCAGCTTCCATACTTTAGTGCGACGACCCCTTAGGAAAGAATCGGATGTTTCGGTACCAACGTTTCGGTACGCGGCCACTTTGGTTCGGGTTGTTTCTGCATGCGCTTATCTTGGTGCGTCATCTTCCCTTTCGCATCTTCTAATGACATTAAAACCCTCTGCATGAAAATTTCATATTCAGCGTCCTCCATTGACCTTTTGCCATACGAGATCCAATCATATTTCAGTTTCCGCTTCGTGTAGACCTTGTGCGCCCTTTACTTCACGAAGGCATGTCGGTTCTGACGTGCAAGTGGGGTTCTTTCTTTCATTGTAAGGAATTGACCTATGCAGGAGGCTTTCGATGACAGTAGTACGACCGTATATGCGATAGAAGTGTTGGGAATGTCACGTCCACATTGTTTTCTTCTGCCTACTGCTAGGAGGCTTACCTCGGCCGATGTCTCATTTTTTTTTTTTGTTTCCCCTAAAGAACGACGACGATTTGAGTTTTGTTTTAGACGGGCTCGGTTGCAGCTGAGAGAAATCGGCGAGGATTTTTGTTTTGTTATATATAAAAAAAAAAAAACGCTTCGGGGCTTTTATTTGAATCTTGATGGTTCCCACGATTATTCTGCAGCTATTCGCCAACGTTATTGCTCAAATAGAAATTACTTATAAACATAACTTTACCGCCAATATCGTAGATGTTTATACTTACAGCGGCCTTCCTATGTCCCCACACACTGCGAAGTATCTGTGTGATTGGAAGGGCTGTTTTTGTTTCTTCTAGAATTATGTAACTGATTCCCATATATAAACTCGAATGAGTGTATAACGACGAAAGCAATATTGATTTAAGGGTAATTGAATGGTCACGTCAAAACCGCTTAAACTGAAAAGAAAATGCTAAGCACGTACAACTAAATAAAATGACTACTACCTTGCAAATGAATATAAAAATGACGGGCAGACCCATAATTTTTATATTCTGGATGGGAGATATAAGGATAGAATACTTGAATACTTCCAGCGCCTCAACTCTTTCCCTACCGCGCCCATAGGCCATCGATCACCCATGATCGATGAATTGCACGCGCCGCCAAAATTCAAATTCGGCGCGCTGGAACATGTTGCGCCATCTCAGAGGTAGCCAGATAACTATAGTTTAGTTTTCAATTTAGTTTCTCTTTTTCCCGTGAGGCAGCGAATTATCAGCAATCAGTCACTGGTCACTGGTGCGAAATGAAACCCAAACTTGTCCAGAACGGTGTCGTGCGCGCGTCGGGTGCTTCCGGAAAAACGTTGTCGATCGCGTGATTCAACTCCGTCGTCGGCTGCAGAAGTTGGATGAAACAAGCAGTGAGGAGTCAGAGGGAGCGTCCGATTTTAGCTCCGACTGCGACAGCTTGTCAAATCGGCCCGGAACTTCAACAGGTGTTCGGAGATGAGCCTCCTTCAAGCATGCATATCGGTTCTGAGCCAGTGCACCCGTTGTATACACATGGCTTTTTTTTTTTTATGTGTGTGTGTGTGTGTTTAAACTTTACAGATTTGTAAAAAAAAAAAAAAAAAAAAAAAAGCCGTGAAAGCTACACTTACGCGGTTTGTGCAGGTGAGTCATACGGCTAGGGGGACATAGTATAGGGGCTAATCGTAATGATTAGCCGGGTAATTAAGTAAAATTTGTTATTTAACTTTTTTAATGAGTGAAATTAGACGCATGGTTACAATTAGAAACTTGCGGAGCCTTATCGAAAATCACTAAATCAACTCTCTTAACGCAGGGTCAGCATTTTACGGCGTTCCGTAAAAGCGCTCCCTTTGGACGCGTTTCTTGGTTTCGATTTCTTATCGGAGTGCATCTTTGCGCCCGCGGTCCTGCCCCTAGTGGTCGCGGCGCGAAGCCATCCCCTCCCCTCCTTCGTAGGATGCAGGGAAGTTGGGCGCACGTGTGTTGCGCCTCTCAGTCACTGGGGAGCAGGCCCCCGGGGGCAGAGATGCGCTCCGATAAGAAACCGAAACCTGGAAACGCGTCCAAATGAAGCGTTTTTACGGAACGCCGTAAAATGCTGCCTCTGCGTTATACCCTTCTAAAAAGTGTTTATATGGTGGTTTTCGATGACGCTCAGCAAGTTTCTAATTCAAACCATATGTCGATTTTCACTAACTAAAAAGTGAACATATTTTACTTAATTAGCCAACTGATCGTTACGATTAGCCCCCTATACTATGTCCCACTGGCCGTATAACTCACCTGCACAAACCGCATAAGTATATCTTTCACGGCTGTTTTTTAAACAAATCTGCAAAGCTTAAAAAAAAAAAAAAACACCCTGTACGTTGACAGTGCTTTATTTTTTTTTGGGGGGGTATTGACAACCTACGGAAATGATGTTTTTCCGCCAGCTCAGCAATGAGTGAGAGGTGAATTTCGGCATCGCGCTTCCTAGTTGACCGCGTAGATTTTTGAGAGCTCAGGATTTTTACTTTCTGTGATTGACCTCCGTGGTCCTCTAAAGGTTGTGCCAAACATGAAGTAACATGCTTAGGATGTATATTCCGAAAAACAAAATGCTCAACCTGACGGCTCCTGTGCAGATGCCACGTCCAGTGAAATGTTGCACTTCATTGAACAACTAATGTACATGGACATCGTGGAGGTTCCTCGGCTGCACCTTCATTGGAGTGTGGGGCCACCTACAAAGGTGTTCTTCCTCCAAGGGTGATGTCTATGGCACTGTTTTCTTCATTACCCGGGATGGTGCACGTGTCTGGCCCATGGATGATGCGCGAGCGTCAGAAGGCAAGCTCCGGAAGGTGTCTTAGCTTCTCCGTCACATCAACCAAACTATAATCTTTGGCTGCTGGCTGACCCTCAGACTGGATACACGATCCAGTGTTTCGTCGACACTGGCAGGCGTGAGAGGCCAGGGCCACACGGTTTGGCTTTTGAGGTCGTCAGTGAGCTTTGTGATGAGCACCTTAACCAGGGCTACAAAGCTTTCATGAACCATTTATATACGTCTACGCACTTTTTTGTCCACCTCCTCGACCGCAAAAAACTGACTTGTGGAACAACGTGAAAAGATCGTCGAGGCTTCCCAGCGGAGCTGAAAGATATGATGTGGGAGAGGCAACTTTAACGCTACGTGACCGAAACATTCTTTACATCCGGTAGAAGGACAGGTGTGTGGTGAACATGATGAACACCATCCACGCAACCAGCAAACACGTCCGTGCCCTGCGAAATGAGTGGATACACTTGGACTAGAAGAAATGTTACAAAGCCCCTGCTGATTCCCGACTACAATGCTGGGATGCTGGGCGTGGACAAGTCTGACCAACTCATTGGGTCGTTCAATGTCCTCAAGAAATGCGGGAGATGGTAGAAAACCTTGTTTTTCCACTGCACTGACATTTCCTGCGTGAAGAATTGTATTCTTTTCCAAGCGCATCGCAAGGAACACCCGAACATTACGGAGCTGGTTCGATGTCCTCGGTTTGACCAGCTGGCTTTCAGAGCGGAGTTGATCCAGCAGCTCTTGGTCATAGTGATGAGGAGCAAGTCCACAACACCCATCCCCGTCCCCACGACTACCTGTTCCACAAGCCTGAAAAAATTCAAAGCGTAGAAACTGCAAGACATTCCATGAAGAAACCAAGATTGGACATAAAAACGAACGTGTTTTTTAGTATGCATGTGAGGTGTACCTCTGTCTCACGACTGTGCGCAACTGCTTCACGGAATGGCACGGGCGCCACGGTACCTAACTTAAAAGGAAGCTGAAGAGCTTTTCGAAAAAAATGAGTTAATGTTTGATTATGACGTGTTTCTGCCTGCTGAGTCCAAATATCACAACCGTTTGACCCAAAATAATCCCTAAACGCGAAAAAAAAACGAAGAAATCAGAAGCGATCGCCGCAGCGGCACGCCATTGGCTAGTCACGCCTGACGCGTCGCTGCGTCATAAGAGGACCATCTCTATTCTCGTTTGCTCCGTCGCTTGCGGAAGTAGCCGGGCGCCGAGTCTTCTGCTCTTGTAAATTTGGTTCGGCTTCTGATTTTTGGAAATATTTCGATTGATCCGAAAGAGGAATGTGTCCATACGACCTTCGACGCGACAAAGTACGCGTTCCAGCCCTTGACAAAGCAGAAAGATGACAAAGCAGAAAGAGTTTATAAATTAAACTTTACAGACCTTTTATTTTATAAATTGGAACTTTATTTTTATTAAAGGGAAGCTAATTGGCTTCATTTGGATATATTATAATTAGGGCTCCGTGTTTTCGGATAGATTAAAAAAACTCCGAAAAAACACCCGCCGGTAAAATGTTAATCAATTCAGATTTATCCGATAAACTACGAATTTTCATGTGCCAATGCCCCCCCCCCCCCTTTCCACTAAACTAAATAAAGATGGTATTTTATGATTAAGTTTGATCAGCGCAAAGGGTCAATGGTCCGGGAAAAATGCCACCACATTTATCTTTCAGATCTCGGTTCATTGACAAAAAGGGGTCTTACCGATCATCTCGTCAAGGTTCACAACGACATGTCATTGTGCATTCGGGTCACGACAAAACCCCCTGTATTGGTTTCCAGTTTGGGCCATACTGTTTATGTTTTAAGAGGAAGAGAGGTTGTGTTTTTGTAACAGCTAAAGCTATACATGTATATGGGTCCTAGAGATTGCATAAAATTGGAAGAGGGGCAGTTATAACTTCCCTGTTACATCCTTCACCACTCCACCTCGAGCGGCCGCGGGGTAGCATGGAATAGGATGGGATAAATACGTGCTTCCCAGCGACTACCTCCACGAGTTTATTTTTAAGGTGTCGGGGTTTATCCAAGCCACAGATGTGTGCAATTTTTGCCATGGGACAAATTAGTATTGCCAATGGCAATGTCAACAACACCAAACCCAGCTGAAGTAATAGTAATTGATATAAGCTGGTTTTATTTTTCCTTATCTAGCATACGTATACACCCGGATATTTTTTTTTTCATAAGAAACACTGCGAAATTAAGCTCCGATCTTTTGAAGATTTTGGAATCAAACAAAAATAAACTCGTATAAACTCCGAATTTTCGGAAAAAAATAAACTCCAAAAAACACCCTCCGAATTTGACGAAAAATAAACTCCGAAAACACCGAATCCTAATTATAATGCGCCATAACTCAATTAGTTACAAAAAATAATAAAGCCTTAAACGTTTTCTTCTTTTTTTTTTGCGGTAAGGAAAAAGGTAAAGGGGTACTCCGCCGGGATTTTTTCGTGATCTCTGATTTTTTCAAAACTGCATCAAAACAAGTGTAGGCTTGACTGAATATAGTAACCGAAAAATTATCTAGACGTAACAATTGTTCGCTAACTTCTTGAATATTAAAAGTTTGTTTTTATCTGTTTCTTTTTTTTTTAATTCACACCTTTATTTGCAGCACTCATAAGGTGACGCCCGGGGCAGTCACAGGTTCACTGTTTGGTTAGTAGAAATTCAACGTAAGTGATAATAAAAAGCTTCGGTGGTGTGAAATGAACGTCGTGCAGCGCGACTAAAATGCGCGACATACTCTGCTTTCCGACGCTACTAGTTGATGGGGTCGATCAGAGAACGTGAAAAGCGCACCATCATTTTGTTCGCCATGTTTCTGTACGTGTTCTATAATTTCTGAATCGATCATAAACAGAAAAAGCCTGATTGCGCTTTTGATACTGCTTGATTTGTGATGTCACCTCATAGTGTCAGCTGGGTCTGGACTTAGGCTGAAACTAAGTATAGACCGGCACGCTGTTTACAAACAAACCCACTTTTGCCCACACCAGGTGTGGGCACTGCGCGTGCGCAGAAACCGAATTCGTGTGAAGTGAAGCGTCCGCGCATGCTCAGTGCCGTCGACAGCGCCACCGCAGCTGCTTGACGTCAGGGACGCGTGTTGGTCTATAGATAACCTGTTCCACTAGCAATGACCAGCCTGCCGATGATGTCACGTCTCAGAAAAGCTCGGGGAATTTTCAATGCTGGTTTTGGCATCACCTTCATGTGTCGTTTTCTCAGAAGCTATTCTAGAACTGGTTGATGCTATATATCAAGCCGGGAAGGTTGAAGCTCGGGCAGTCTGATAAAATGTATTTAGTTTGGGTACCTCAAGAATCTGGCGGTGTAGCCCCTTGAGATATATTTCGCCGGTTTGGCGGTTGTGAGAACGCCTTAATTTGGTGCGTGTATTCCTTCCATCGCATTTTATATCGCGGCCCATTTTCTCCTGGAGCTAAAACTGCACCAACGTACGTCAAATTAATACCTCCAAATCGCGGATCCGCAGCTTCCCCGCAGACTTTTCTTCAGCGGCATCCATTCGTATTTCCTTGTATCCTCTTTTGGGTAAACCTTTAGTGACCTCTGCCCTATAAAATCTATGCATGCAAATTCTGAACTGCCCGTTGGATTTTTTACTTTCGCCGTAAAGGGCCGAACTAATCTTGTCGCTTGTTTCAGAACTTTATGGTTTGACTTGGGTTATAAATACTTGGACCTTTTTCTTTGTTGTCTCAAAGACAAGCCTCCTCCATTTTTTTTTTTTTGCGTTTCTTTTTGTTGGAAGTTAATGAACCTACGCGCCATCTCGGCTATTTTTTTTTTTTTCTCAATCGTTTTGTTAGTTCTCTAGAAGTGCTCACACTCGTTTGTTTTTCGGTTTTGGCGGTTTCAATTGAAGTCAGCGTCCATAAATTCTGAAGTACAGTTTGTTTCAGGGTAGTGTGCATGTCGCTGAAGGCGGCAAGGGACGTATGCAAAGGTTCGAGAAGATCAAATGACGTAAACTGCCGCTTTCGGGAAGCGAAATCGCGGCCTGGCGCGTATCAGGCTGCATGGGGTAGTAACGTTCGGTCGCAGTAGCCGTATGCCTGGTGGTTCACTTGCGAACAAAACTGGCTTTTCGGGGGAGACTGTAGAAGGAGGCAGTTTGCGTCCTCTCAAAATTTACAAAACGACCTGGCTGCACTTTGACAGGTTGGTGTCTGTGTTCTGAATGCGCCGGGAAATGTTTTGTTTCTCGAAGAGAAGGCCCTCGGTGTTGGGGTCAAAGGGTAGACCCGCAGGGCCTTCCGTGGGGAAGGGAAGTTTCCCCGCCTCGCTCGCGTACGACTCTGGGGTTGAGTACTTGTGGCCATCGACACTGAAAGAGATGATCGAAAGGGAATTGTACAGTGAAGAGCACTGTTGACTTGAGAAAGTGACGGTGCCCGATAAAATACTGCAGGCTACAGGTTCATTGCCGCCATTAGTACGGCAAAAGTTAAACCGCCATTTCAGACACCAGATGGCACTGAATTTCGGAAAGGGCATATTGGGAGTTAAATGTATCATCGACGTTTCAAGCAGCGATGTTAAGGTCGACTTTGTTCATTCTTTTTATGAACCGGACGTTCGCTGGGACGTCAAGGAATATAGCACCGCCTGGTGGCGTTTGCAAAGAAAAGGGTATATGCGGAGCGCAAGTTCGTCTGCTTCTTGGGCAGGAGTTATGGTGACGTCAGAAAGACGCCGAGCTGTGATTGGCTCTGATTGAAGGATAGTGGGAAGACCTCAAAGTAAGCTGCCTTGAGGTCCGCCCACTATCCTTCATTCAGAACCAATTAGATCTCGGCCTCTTTCTGACGTCACAACCTCTGCAAAGAAGCAGACGAACTTGTGCTTCGCATACAGACTGGTACGGTGCCATATAACGTCATGTGCAAGGCATGCATACACCTTTGCAAGTGGACTCCCGACTTAACCTCGAACCTCGCGCCGAGGTGAGGCGGACCTACTCTCCAACCAGGACGTTCGCTGCTTATCGTACAATGCATGCCAAGCGTCTTTTGCTGAAGCATAGACACTGATATCTATGTCTATTTGCTGGATCGCGTTTGACCAGCTCCGCCTATGAACGGGAGTGCGGCGACGGTCGGCCATCTTTTTGGTTGAGTTATATTATCTCTAGCCACCATAGGGTAATATGGCGGACAGCGCTATGGCGGCAGGCTGTCATAAAAATAGCCGTGGGTCTAGTACACTGTACCGTGGGTGATATTTCGTGCTTGATTGAAGTTGTTCGACGAAGCAGATTGTTGAAACCCGGCGTGAACGGTAGCCCGATCTTTGAGGACCCGGCGAAAGTTCTACGAAAGCGCAGCACCGGGGAAAGCAGTGAAGCTCGCATCGAAAGCAGACGCCGTACCGGCGTCTGCTTTCGATGCTTCTTTCGACACGTGCTCTGCTGCTTTTACCCGGTGCTGCAATTTCGTGAAACTTTTACCGGGTCCTCAAAGATCGGGCTACCGTTCACGCCGGGTTTCAACAATATGTTTCGTCGAACAATTTCAATCAAGAACGAAATATCACCCACGGCTATTTTTATGGCAGCCTGCCACAACAACTGCCACAGCGCTGTCTGCCATGGATGGATGATAGTGCCTGCACCAGCTGTACATTGGCTAAAGGTAATATAACTCTACCAAAAAGATGGCCGCCAGTGGCTGCATTCGCGGAGCGGGGAAACGCGACGCAGCAAATAGACATATAGAGATCAGTGAGCATACACCACTGAGCGCAGAAATACATTAAAACATATTGATAAAACATACAGGTGATGTCTTCGACCGCGAAAGAGCTCAAACAATTAAATGTAATACATAAACCAGTAAAAAATCGAAAAATTTGAAAAATATCTAAAGTCTCAAAGCGCTCATCAGAATGCGCCAGAAGCCGCATGGCCATTACATCAACGATGGCTGCGCTCGCGGCAACTCTGGCTTCCACGACGTGCTGGAACAGAAGCTGCGATCGTTATAAAGTCAGCTCCAACCCTTGAAGATGCCCCGTCCTGCAATATTTGATGCTACGATTTTGTGTGGATACTTCCTCTTGCATTCCGAAACAGTGAGTGTGTCGCTAAAGCTGGCCGTCGGTGACACACCAGACGCCGCCACCTTGTCATCGCGCACCCCAATGACGTGCCCCTGGCGCACCCCAGCATGACGGAAACGTTACGCGGCGCCATGCATCGCTCAAAATGGCAGCGCACAGGAGCCCTTCTTGCAAACGTGTATAATGACCTTAACAAAGTTTAACGGTACCGCAACTACTGCGCATATTTTGATGCGCAGTGTTCTAATAATGTTTGCGGTCTGCGTGTGGTGTGCTCGCGTGTGCATGCCTTCGTGCGCGCGTGTGTATACGTATATGTTTGCACGTGTTATCGCTATATTATAGGTAACCTGTAGAGAATGAAATGGTGGTGTGCAGGGCGCACCTTTAGTCACGTAATAAAAGGGTTATTTTACCGGGAAATATTCTGCTTAGCCGTTATGGCACTGTCAAATTGACGAAACAGTTGGACAGCTGTGTCTATAAAAAAAAAAAAAAAAAACATTTTTTCGGCGACCCTGTCACATTGAGGCAAAAGCAACTGCCGGGAGACATGTTTTGTCGCCCGGCAACCGTGCTTGCCGATTCGTTGTCCGACCCGACAGTTGGAACACGGGGGACACACCGCCATCTTGATTGTTTACCTTCGTCGCTGGAAATGTGACTACAAAGTGCTAGTGCTTTCGAAGGACCGGAAATTCGTCGGGACGCCATCAACCAGTGACTGTGATTAGCGAACTTGACACGGGAAGTATTTTCCACGTTCTATTTTATCAAAATGTTCTTCATTCGCTGACAGCTAGCCCTAACCGAGGAAGATAAGATCGCTGCTATGTTCGTGATTTACGCCACCGTATGAGGTGTTTCTGGCCGGTTCTTTTTTTCATGCAGTTCCCATTTCTAGTGTCAAATTCAGTTAGCACCAGCAGTACCCAAGTTGTCTTTTGTAGCGCGGTGTTGAGCTGAACTGATAGTGCTTAAAAACTTCGACATTGACACGATTGGCCTTCATGACGATCGGTGGAGTAAATAATTTTCAATGCTGTCTATGTGCATACCGCATGCTATTGGGGAGGAGATCGAACAGTCACGCCTCTAGCGGTGCGCTTCAGCTGTGGGGACAACAAACCGTATTTTTTTGTTTGTTTTTGATCCGAGAAATCGAAGATGACCATTCGAAGGCCACTCCTCGTGCGACCAAAGCACTGGTCAGAGCGAAGCGCTCGTGCCCAGACCGTGCTCGGCCAGGTTCAATTTCTTTGTTATGCTGTGTTGGTAAACACCGGGCTGTGGGGACAACAAGCTCGATAAAGCGCCCCCTATAGTTCGATCTCCTGCCCAATATGATCGTTGCATTTCCCCAAAACGTCCTGGGGATTTTTGAAAGAATTCAGCTGTCTGGCAGCGGCTGTTTTCAAGTTCTGAGCATCAACATTCATGATCAGAGCGGTCGTTTTAATGCTTCGATTTATGAATCGCTTGCTTTTCTGGATGATTTTTATTCAACTTTATCAACGAGTCAGTAGGCATGCCATGGTAATGTCAGCTGGTCTCTCGGCAGTTTTAATTTCAACAACCATGTGGACGTTCACGACCGTAGCTGTGACCATTTCAACAATGGCTTTCAGTAATTACGCAGTAACAACATTTATAAAATTATTTTAGCTGCACGCCAGCCTTTATTGTTAAATGGCGTTTTCCAAGCCTATATTTGAGTAAGCTCTTTAAAAAAGACGTTATTGATTGGGAAATCTGTCATCAAAGTTATCTGTGTTGTCGTGTTGACGGCACAAAATTCGCTCATCCGTCGGTCTGGGCAACGGAAGTTGCTGCTGTTTTTGTTGCCGAAAGCTGTCACACCGAGGCAACGCTGTCGCCTGTGTTGAGCTGATGTTCCCGCGTTGTGACAGGTTTGTCGGGCAACAGGGCGATTGAGAAGAAAGTTGCCCAACTGTTGATCGATGAACATGCTGTGTTGCTGTCGCTGCCGTGTTTCCTCAATGTGACCGGGTCTATACCACTCGGCTGTAGGCTTCTTTTGACACAGCCGGATACTAGCGACGCGGGAGAGGTTGTCTTCATGGCGCAATCTGCTGACAACTTGCATTGTCTCTTACTACCATTGCCATGCATGCCTTTGAACCCAAAGGTAACTAACTAAGGGGAAAAAAAGACTCGAAGAAAAGGTTAACAAATAGGCGGGATGGTTTAGGTTACACATAATTTACACTTTAGAGTCTTAAACGACGGACGAGAGATGGGTACAAACACACAAGCGACTCAAACGCCGCTGACTGACTGGTGGACATGCAGTAGAAGTAGCTGAGCATCACTTGACGTTGTAAGGGCCAATTAATTCGGACAACCTCGCGCCCGGCCGTCAGTAGGTGAAAAACATCACTTTCATTGTACCGGGGGAGGTCCGGCGAAGTTCCGACGTTTGCCCCCTTGTGTAACCACGGGCATCGGTCGTTCTCGCTTCTCCGGCTGATCGCGTTTTAAGTGGTCTCGTAAGCGTTCGCCTTTTCTGTTTTGTTCGTGAGTTTGATAGAATGTGTAAAAAGGTTCGCGCCATTTTCGCTTCATCTGTCTCGTGATGTTATATTCCACCTTACAACAGGGAACTGGAATAGCCTGCTAAACATTACCCTAAATGATCATCCCACGTCTGTAGCGACAATTTTCAGTGTCATCTGTAGCATATATGATCTACCAGTTTATTTTTTCTGGTTAATTGTGTAAATATTCTATTTAATTTGTTTATTCGGCGTATCGTTTTATGTTTCGTATAAGACAGTTTTAGTGTCTATTTTTTTCTCTCTTTTTTTTTTGTAAAAAGGGGGGGGGGGGGGGGTTGCGAGAGGTATTTGCTTGTATATAATGATGTCCCGCATCTCCTCAACCCTTGTCTGATTCCTGTGGGACTGTCAGCGTTTACTACATGAGGATGATGATGATGATGATGAGATTCTCGTAGATTCCGTCAGTAGTACGCGCGGGTCGTTCGCGCCGCATACTCTGCTTTGGCCGGTGGACGGTCCCGTCCGCTGCCCCGCGTTGCCGCACGCCTGCCGGCCGCCGAGACGCAGCGACCACGCCCCTGCGGATAACGAACTCGTTCGCTCCACTTCTACGGCGCGCTTCCTTCCGAGAGAGTGGCCGACTCGACGTACTTCCCGGCGGAGGACACCGCGATACGATCGCCGGGGATGCAGTGCAGCGGACTGCGGCGCGGGGGGCGCCTCGTCACGCACACGCTCTGGCCAGAAGACGAGATCGGTCTATCGGGCGCGTGCCCAGCTCCTTCCTGGTAGGAAGCCCTTCGGAAGGAACGACGTCTCGCTGCTTTTGGCTGGATTGATGGAGTCGATCCAATGCTCCACATCCTGCCACACGCACAGAGCGCGGGTTGGTCGCCCCTGGCTTCTCCGGAAACATGACGACGTGCCGAAACACTGGCCTCGTTTGAAGCGAGTGTCGCTGCAATTAAGTTATTTTTAATGCGTTTTTATGTTCGTTGAAAGCTATGCTGTCGATCTTCAGTGATTCGTCTTAAAAGGATAGTGAACTCTAACAAAAAACAAACAAACCCCGACATATTTTAAGTGCCCGAATATGGCACGTACGTCACCAAATGAAATTTTCTTCTAAAAGCAAATAGCGTGATAATTACGTCGCGAGACCCAATTAAGCGATTCCAAAGCACGGTTCTATTTTGGGATAAACGTCCGAAATAGAAGCGTGTATCGAAATCTGTCCTGACTCAAAACGTATCTCAAAGCGCAAACGCTGCGCTAATATTTTTTTTTAGGGGGAAGTTTAGTTTGTGTTATTATTGTCTTATTCAGGCACCTAAAATGTATTTAGGAGCTCAATGTTTCTTTAGGAGTACTTGCGGCCGCACACAGTGTACAAGATGGGACACCTCACTGGGACTGCGTATGGAAACATTCGCACTGCGCGAGCTCGCCACTTGGACAAGCGAGAGTAGCGCGGCACACGCTTTTGCAGGTAAAGCGTAATGCATACGTCTGCTATCCCTTTCCATTTGTAGCGCTCATCCCGTGGGGGGTTGCCGTCTTGCATGTTCGCGTGACGCCAGTTAGGCAATAAAGTCATGCCTGATGATGTGTTTTATGATTGCGTGCCAAACACTACCCACCGCCTTCACGTCTCGCGCGTTGGCGCCTGGGATGAAACGAAAAATCAAACTCCGGAATACCTTTTGTGTGATCAAACAGCAACGCATAAGGTGATACCGTGGCGACAAAGCTGGAACATAGCGTTTTTTTTTTTTTTTTTGGCAAACGGGCATAGGATGTTTAGGTCGCTCGATATATTTGCGCAGGGAAGTCCCCGTTGCTGGGGATCAAAAAAGGGAAAGACCTAGTGAAAACGATTGTATGAATGTTTTAATAAACATGTTTCGTGGATTTTTCGTGTGCGTCAGCAAAAACTGGGGTCCCGAATTTAATGCAAAATCGCTTCATCCTGTGCAAAAGCTTATACGTCTCATCACCTGGATATGCATTTTCAGTAGATTAGTTATTAATAGGCACCATTTTCAAGATCAGTAGACTGTCAGGTAGATAATAAAGGTTTCTCAAAGATTCGTCACTGTGCGACCCGTGACGGCCATGTCTACGCTCGGACCGCCCTCTCTTTGTCGCCGTTCCAAGCCGCTTGCGCGCCTATTTTCCTTTCCTCCCGCTCTCCCGGGGTGGCAGTCCCGTCGCGCGTGTCTACTTTCCGCCGGGTGGCTGTCCCGTCGCGCGTGTTTAGTTTTTTTCCGGCTCCTCGGGGCGGGTCTGTGTGGTGTGCTGCTGGTCATCCCCTTCATAGAGTGGAATGGCTCATGATTTTTTTCAATAGTGACATCCTTATAAGTTGCTTAGGCTTGGTGCCTTTTTTGGCGTTTGTTGTGACTACGATGCGACACGTCCTTTGGGAACACGAACGAATCGGCACCAAAATAAGTGTTCTCTGCTCCGGTGAGTTTGTTAGGATCTTTTTATTATTTTGTTTTCTTCTTTCTTTCTTTAACGTACCTTTTTTTAAAAAAAAATAGGTTGTTACAACATATACTACTCTGATGAGAAAATAAGCGAGGTTGTGCGGATGATGGAACGGAGGGCATGAACCACCATGTCAGTCCCACTCCATGTGAATATTGCATATGAAAGTGTCGAGCCAATCGAGCCTTCGCACAAATGTTCACTGGCTACGGCAACGACCTCATGTGTGTCGACACAAAAAACATGTGTACTATAGCCCACACGGGCACTGCTATTTTTGCTGCCATGAATTCGAGCAGCGAACAGGGGACCCCACAGGTCGGCATTCTGCGCCAGACTTGGGCAGTTCTATTCACAGAGCTACTGGGCACGAGTTCAGCGGTTTGACGGGTCATTTGCACGTTCAAGCTCCACATGGTGTCCAGTGAAAACGCTGATGGAACTTCCCATGTGGCGTGCGGGATATGCGCATGTTCAGCAAAATGTAGACAATGTAGATGAGCTCTTATTTTTTGTGTTCGCCGGAGTATACATCGACAGAAGAACAAATCGGCTCAACAAAAGATGAAGGCGTGATCTATAGGTGCGGGTTGCTTGCAGAGGAGACGATTTACCCTACGATGCCAATAATATAGTTTTCTTTTTTTCATGCCCTTGCATAGTGAGTGCGCAACTGCACAGTTCGATGAAATGCAATCTCAGTCCCGGGATGCCCTCACAATTTTTTTTTTTAATTGCTTCGATATTTCTTTTCTTTTTTCACACCGTGTGATTTGATACATACGTGGTGGGAAAACACGATGGGGTTATGGGTGTTCGCGGGTGCACACGAATAACCTTCAGTACATACCACAGTTTACCTATCAACTGACGTTGCAAGTAGTGGTTCTGGCGTTCATAGACATAGTACAATGTTCCGAACGATCGGATTTTTAACCAGATTACCGGCTACTTCTGGTCATTGCTGTCACGAAGTGACACTTAAAGTGCTCACCTAAAGTGCTCACCTAAAGTGCCCACCTAACGTGCTCAGTATGAAAGCATAATTACTCATTTTTATAAATTATGGCGACGTCGTGGCGTCAGGGACCACGACATTTAACTAAATTCCTAGGAGTTCCCGTTCTTGTACGTAAATTGTTCATTATTGGCCTTACTTCTACACTACTGCTTTTTATCGCAATAAAAAAAAAAACGACCTGCATACGCACCGTAAGCGCCTTGTGTCTTCTAATACTTCGTCACACTTCACGTCTTTTAGCCAAAAAGGGCTCTAGCTGCAAGGCGAATGACAGTAGTCAACTCTCCAACTACACTAGTTTCCCAAAAATGAAGATCTAAAAATATAATACAAATGGCTTAGTTAATTAGCTACCTAATCAACCGATGTGGCCTCTTTTCTATAGTGGAACCCAGGGTCCCCAACGTAGCCTGAGAACTAAAAGAACTCTAACGCAAGTTCCGTCTCTTTAGAAACTCTGTACCCTGTAAAAACAAAACACCCTGTATGGGAGTCAACCTTCAACTGCTGATAAAGTTATTGGGCATGCCAGCGTATTTCTTTCCTAAAGAACTAAAAAGCGTAAACTGAAACGGGCGAAGAAAGGCGCACGTACTACAACAAAGATGGACGTGTGCAGTTCTTCGTCCCTGTTTTGTTGCTGCGTTTTAGCTATTTTCATTTATTATTAAGCGACCTGTTCAAAGATTTACTCTTTCCTCCATTTTTTTGCACACACAATCAAAAAGGGAAAACTTTCAAGAGATTGAAGGTTCGGCGGTCGTATTCTGTCAGCAAAATGTTTGCTGTAATATATAGCGACGGCTCTATTGGTGGACATTTCTGTCCACACTTTCGGAACTTCGATGTTCCATTTCCGTTGTTATCATGAATAAGGCCCACGTCTCTATCACCATTGAACTCTTTGTAGACTGTTCTCCGATATTGAATTCTTTTAGAGCAGGGCCTCATAATTGTGACTTGACTGCGGCTCCGATGGATCACTCTGGTTGTGGTTTGATAGGCGCAATAATATCGACCCCTTTACTAGGATTTCCACATTCCTACTTTGTGTGCCGTCGAACTTGTTGCGATTTTTTAAAATGTGTTTTTCGGCTCTTTCAGATGTTCCAATAAATCAATAACCAGCAACATGTGGCCAACTCTCCCTATTGTTCTTCTTAGTTTAATTTTTTTTTTTTTTAGATGTCGCGGTTTTTCAGTGACGGCTGCTTGATTGCAGTTGATGAAATATACGTACCCGTATGGGTGATTTCATCTCAAATTGTGCAAGCAAAAAGAATCCAATATTAAATTTTGACAAAACATTGTATGTTGTAGGGAATTTTCTACATTCTAAAATTTGAAAGCCGCGGGTTCGGATAATTTTTTTTTTTGTTCTCGAATTATAAAGTTCATGAATTATGAATGTCGAAGTTCGCAAATTTGACTGATTCTCCTCTCGTGGATTTTGCCTCTACGTTATTTTCATTTTTGTCCTCTAACTATGTGGATACTATCTAGAGGTATTAATGTAATTGAATCACTTGAGGCGTTTTACTTTTTTCTTTAAACAAATCGCAAAGCGCACACTCGGTCAATCTTTTTTTTACCAACTTTGACAGGCTGGATGTGTTCAGATAAGGACGGCCTTTGGAGTGTCTACCCTATTTTTGTTTTCAATAAAAATGTAAGATTAGGTAGCAAAACATATCCATACAACAAAATATAGCTTAAGTTTGAAAAAAAAAAAAAAAAAACTTTTAGCGTTTCGCGAAGGCGCAACGCTGGCCGAATGAAGCTTCCTAGCTTTCCTCTTCTTCGTTCCTTTTTCTTAACTTTTATTTTTAGACGCAACCTGCTATTGTTTCACCCTCGCCACGCCCGCCATCGGTTGGGGCATAAAGTTCCTAACATCTCCTGTTCACATGCTCCGTTTTACCTTAACGATGAACCACAGACGACGCTACAAATCATACAAGTCAGTCCAGTGTCGTGTGAGTGTCGCGTTGTCACTTAATACGCTACATTGGCTGAGATAGCTCGTAACGTCCGCTACAATCCGTCGTAATTATAAATGGGGTATGGAGATGTCTAGATAAATTATATGTATTTTTGTCAACGGGCTACTCATATTAAAATAATACCATGGGAAAGTAGCGCAGTGCAGCGCAATCAACCAAGCAAAACACCCTAAAGGACTGAATGCGCCACAAAGTTATGTTTCCCTAGGTAATATCAGCCACATCACTAATGATATAGATATAAAAAAAGAATCATTTGCAGATTTTTTGTAAGATGCTTTATGTTGTCTGGGAGATGCGAGCAACTTCGGCCACCGTGGGTGGATGCGGTGCACTTACAATAGTTGAGCTCTAACTTTTTGGTTGAAAGTAAACAAAGCATAAAATACTCTCCAAAATGTTTGAGCCTAATAACTTTAAAATAGGTGAAAAAAAAAAATCGCCGAAAAATGCTCAACTATAAAAGAGTTACGCAAGAAGCCAAGTTTGTCATTTTAGTTTCCTTGAAGTATAAACTTAAATAAACTAAATCGAATTGCTTTACGTAGACCAGTTGACTTGCTTTATACATCAAAATATGTACGTTGCAGATTTTGTTTTTTCCTGTGGTTCTTAAATTTGCGTCTAGGCGGAATGGGAAAAATTGTAGTTACGCCTTCTCGCTGACGGGATTCTTCTCTACAAAAACAATAAAGTTTTTTTTTTCTTTTTGCAAAAGTAAAGTTTATTTCGTTCTATTGACATGTTTTGCTACTTAATATAAACCTTTCAATTAAAACAAAAAAAATAGGCTTGACACCCCATGACCTCCTTACACCCAGGCTGCTATCTGTAATTTTATAATTTTGATGTCCATAGAGCTCTTTATAATTTTATTAAAATCCTTCAGTTGCGCGCATAATCTTTTGCGATATAATTACTTTAAAATTGTAAAATGAAAAAAGTTGCAAGTTTAAGAACAATTTTGTAAAAAAAAAACTTTTTTCCCGTCCTCGTAGAAGAGTTTTCTACAAAGAATCATGGTTTATAAATGTGATATAGTATTTGTATGACCTCTATTTAAACCCCAATATCATGAAATGTGTATCTGTACTTCGCTAGAAAACAGGCAACCTTATCGAGCGTCTGATTTCTGAAATTTAGTGATACATCTCTCGGGCGATATATCCACGCCCTAATGGTGAACTCACTCTAAAACAATACACTCTCTCTCTCTCAATAAAAAAAAAGTGTCGTTTTACATTTTTTTGTTTTATATGCACCACAAAACTTCAATTTGACGTACAGCGCACTTACGTCGAACAGACGGCCCCAAATTCTCCGAGGGGCTTGATAATGGTGAGATACAACTTATTAAACTGCTAAAGTACGTATAAAAGACTAAGAAAAAAAAAACCACTGATGTTATGCAGTAGAACCAAAAAAACTTCGATGATTATTATTTTCTTTTTTTAAGGCAGTAACACGCACATTTTATTTAAGTAAGTTGTACCACCGAGCTATATAAGTATTCGACTGACGTGTCCAGCGATAAACGTTGCTGTACTGAACTCTACAGCTCGGAATGTCCTTCACCCAGCGAGCACAATCAGGTTCGTTGGTTGAACCTTCTAGAAACGGGTACGGACCGAATGTAAACCCGGAGGTTACAAACACGGGGAGGCACATAACCCATTACCCGCTGTCCTCAATGAAGGCGCAGTTCTCGAAGATTCACCAGCTCTTACTGAAGCACAACACTGCCGTTCCTTCGAGCGCGTCGGTAGAACGACTCTTCAGCGTCGCCGGAGATGTATTTTCAAGGAAGCGGGGAAACATAACTGATGAAAACTTCTACAGGCAGCTGCTGCTGAAGGGCAATGACTACTAAAAAGAAAACAATAAACCATGAAACAAAAACAGTTGTGTATTTGGTCGTCAAAGTAACGTGGAAAGTAACTCGTTACTTTTGAGGTAACTCACGCGTTCCTTTTGAGAATCGGTAACGAGTAACGTATTTAGTTACTTTTTATAACTTATGGGACAAGGAGTGTAAGAATATACCCTTTTTTCCCTCTGAGAATGTAGTAACGGAGACCAAGACGGTGTAAGTGGAAAAAAAAAACTGTTTTACGTAGCAAAAAAAGAAAAAAAGAATTCGTCAGAGATGTCTAAGATTGTTTACGTGTGGGAATGCGAAAGGGCATTATAGTCCCTTTGGTGAAATGTTTTCGATTGATGTTTTCGACCTCCAGTTAAAGTTCTTTCTGCTGATTCGGTGTGTGTGTGTTTGCGTATACGTTGGCCACAGACAGGAAACATTCGGACCATTTTGCTGCAGACGATGAATTTTATTTCAAGATACGCGTTCCTCTGTCTAATGTTAGGTCTGTCGTGATTATGTCATCTTCTGTTGCGACAATGTCTTCGTCATCAGAGGGATATATGTTGGCGTATAACCTTCGCGTCGTAACGGTTGCGGTGGTCTCGGCGGTGATTTGATGAGTTAGACTGAGAGGACCATTGCCTTGTGGTCGGTGAAGTACGTTAAAAAGTATTTGAAGTATTTCACAGCGTAGGCCACACATTTAGTCAGTCAGATGGCTGCGGCGTGACGTGTGCAATGACGCACGCACAAGGCGCACTTCTAGTCAGCCAGAACCGTGGAGCCGCCGTGGCGTCGGGGAAGCGTGCTCGTCTCGCACCCCGGAGGCCCGGGTTCGACTCTCACCCAGACCGAAATGTACCGAATGTCATTTTCAAAGCCATTAATTTACTTCGTTTACAGGAACCTCTCTGATAGATCTGACGCCAATCCGAGGATTTTTTTAGGTGTTTTTACTCTCTGCGCCTTCGTACATTTTCGGTACCATCAATCGGTCACGCCGCCGACGCCGACGCCGCCGACGACGCCAAATTTTCGCGTAATAAGACTTTTTTTTTTTAATGCTTTCGCATTAAAAAAAAATCATACTTTGAGGTCACACTTTGCTAAAAAGAACACTTATTCTTCACGAGCACACACCTCGCTGTTATACCTGCGACAAACGGCGAGACGCGTCAGCGTCGCCGCCAGCGTGTCTTTCAGCGTCTCCAAACAAGACGCACGCGTCTGCCACTTTGCGCCGTACTCCCTTCAAGCTTCAGCGCGTTTGCCGCTTGGGGCGGCTCACTCTCGACTACGACCGACTTATGGTATAACCATAGCCTCCTATATACTGACAAAGCCTGGCAGATCGCCACGAGAAGCGGCCGCCGAAATGGAAAAGGTGGAGCGGCAGAGAACGAATGAGAGGAGAGCCACGTGACTGGCGCCCCTCTGCGGCGAGTCGCCGAAACACACTTCTCCCGAGCGAACAGGTGTGTTTGGGGTCCTGGCCGTCCTATGAGGCTTAAAAAAACGCGGTCTTGTCTCAGTGTGTTGTAGCCAAGCGCAAGTGTGTGAACGGGCCTTTATTATAGTGTACGCTAGAGGTTCAGCTGTTGCAAATCAAAGCAGACCGCCACCAGTCGAAAATTTACTTCCCGTAATGCATTTCTACGGGAAAAAGCGGGCGCCTTTTTTTTTCTGCGCTTGATTATAAAGCAAATATTACGAATAATTATAACGTAATACATAGTTTGGAACATTTATTAAGCGCTTAAACTGAAAATATTGGTTAATTCGTTAAAATAATGTAATTAAACACAGTGCTAAAACAGCTTCATGCGTGCATTTATACGCATTATCGGGCACTATTAGCGCGAACACGGCGTCGGCGCTTTTCTGCATGGGGAATTTTCGTATCGAGTGAACGACGGAGACGTGGAAAACCAAGAGACGGCAAGAAATACGCAGTAACAGTGGATCAGTAACCCCCTGTGTATAAAGACGATCAAAATAAAGTGACGCATAGGAAATGAATAAAAAAGGGACCGATCGTAGTCCCACGTATTTTATTCTTACGTTTTTGTTTTGAACCGTTCGTAAAGCTGCCACGACGGGGTCATTTTATTTATGCGAAAGGACTGGCATATTAGCAATATATAAGCGCCACCCGAATGCTGGAGAACCTTGAACACACTCTCCATTCCTTTCGTTTTTTTTTTATTTTGCTGAGATGCGTCGCTCGTGTTTACGCACTTTCTGTGGAACAACGATTTGGGTCCTGAAACATAGCGAAGTTAAACATCGTTCGCTGATGAAGAAAAATGCTCTAACTAAAGCAATTCCACTTCTAGAATGTTAATAAACGACGTAAACGTGCCTACTATTCTGTACGACACACATAACCAAAGTGCTCTATGTTATGTTCCGACGAAAAGACAAAATGCACGCGTGTTTTCCCATAGCAATGACAGGAGCACAGCAAAAGTAGACTGGTTGCTGTCTGCTTCAATTTGCGTCCAGGAAGTCGAATAGACACTAGCGCCAGTTCAACCTCTAGCGTACATTATAACAATAACTCTGTGGGATCCACTAACGATGACCTAACGCTCAGGCCCTCTATTCTAAGGTTTTAGGTTGTACTGGATGGATGGTAGGATACGGCTGAACCCTTTTATTCGGGCTGCAGGTTGCACCACCTAGCCGAGGCTTTTGATTTCACCAATTAAATTAGCAATTTAATAAGCATATTCATTTTCAATCGCGACGTCGCCGCAACCGTGGCCATCTAACGGGCGCCCATACGTATGTACATACCTGTGTGTTTATCACACGCCGCTAAAGCAGATTGCCAAGGCTTCCCACGCAGTGGACCCACGATCGAATCCTGAGAACACCGTTGCGGCGGGCAATTATTTTCACTCATTCGTCGTTATCGACGATGAACACCCTTCGCCCTACGGCAGCGGACGTCATTTTCGGGGGTCGGACGGACCCATAACAGCTATCGCTGTAAAAATTGCTATTGAGACGCCTCGGCTCGACATTGTTTCCCCGCGTTCCAACGTCCCCGCGACTGCCGTCCCTCCCAAACTCGCCGTAGCACCCACCGCCAATCAAACCTTCGCGCACGCAAAAAAAAAAAAAAAAAAAAAAAATTGCTTATTTTGTTTTGTTCGTCTTATATTCGCGCCACATTGCCTGACACGACAACCTTCGGCCCTGGAGGTTGTCGTGGCTGCTCCTGCTGGCTGCTCCAAGGTCCAAGAAGATGGGTGCGGCGCAATAGGAGAATACAACACCGGAGCTCACCTCCTCGAGTGTTCTGTCACGTGCCCTTCCAGTTGGACGTTGCAACGCGTGGAGCGTCAAGTCACGTGACACGATGCGAGTTATGAATTGGCTCCGGCGGTTCGTGGCAAAACAAAACTCATATTTTTAGTTTTGTTTTGTTACGTAAAACACTTTTTTTTTTTTTTCACTTACACCGTTTCAGTTTTGTTCCTTTCGCCTCACAGTGAGTCTACCGCCAGGGCGTGGATATATCGCCGAGAGCTATACCAATGTAATTTAAAACTCGGAGACGCCCAAGCTCGATAAGGCTGCCTGTTTTTCTAGCTAAACTATAATTTCTGGTAACAATGCAAAAAAAAGAACATTTACAAACTACGATTTTTGGAAGAAAACTCTATTTTCTACGCAAAAACAAATATTTTTTTTATAATTTTTATTTTACGCACGAAAGAATAAACAAATAGGACGGAGTAAAGAACATGACATCTTTCTAATAGAGCAACAAAGGAAAAAATGTTTAATATTTTTATGAACAAAATTTGATATTTTGGATCAAGTATTAAAGAAGTATAAATATTTTCATAGGTCTATTAAAATGACCCCAATTGAAGCCTCATTAAAAATAGAGATACATTAAATCATTATCAAATTAAATTAAAAATAAAAATACATTAAAAAAAACCAGACGTCGGAAACAACCTGTGCACAAAATGTAATAAAAACAAAACGAAATTTCTTTGTGATACTGTTAGATAAGAAAATATAAAGGAACCTTTGAAATTAATATAAAGAAAATTATAGAACTTAAGTTTTTAAAATTAATGAAGTTTTTAGTGATGGTATCCATATTATCATAAATCATAAACAGAGAATGAAGGATGTCGTGTTCTGTGATTATTTCGTGTGTACAATTGAACCTTACCAAGATCCTCGGTTTTTAATAATTTAAATCTTGCAACTTTCTCAATGTATGCGATTTTTTAGGAATGATACCGCAAGAAATAATGAGCACAATTGAATGATTCTAATATATGTACAAACATAATTTTGGGCTTTCTATAGACATCAAAAGTATAAATATAACTTTAGCAGGTCGCATATAGCAGCCTGTCAAAATTCATAAAAATCGACCTGAAAATTAATTTGGCAATTTAAGAAAAAAAAACGTAAAACGTTTTAACATGTTTTATTACGCTACGACCTGTTCATAGCGTCCGCAGAGTTATAGACAAAAATGAAAATAACGTAGAAGAAAAAACTACGGGAAGAGAGTGAGTCAAACATATGGCGACATTCGGCATTCGGGAAAAACGATAATTTTTACCGCGGCCGCTTCTTCGCTGCACACCTCGAACAAAAAAAATTGAATCCGCGGCTTTTATTTTTTATCCAAATAAAAAATTTCCTGCAACACAAATTTTTTTGTCAACACTAAAAAAAAAAGAAATTGATTTGTGTTTGCACGATTTGAGATGAAATATTCATATATTCATATAGAGAAAGGCACCTAAGTCTATATATGATGTTTCACCGTATTTCCCATAATATTTTATTACAGTTCCCGCATTATGAAGTTTTTTCTTTCTATTTTTTGAGTATATCTCTGACGCTTTCAAAAAAGCGTATTTGATTAATTTCACATTTAACGTCCCCATCTCTCCTTAAATAGTATAATTTTTCTTCGGTTCCGATTGTGATAATTACTTCACAGGGACACTGCAGAATAGGGGTTTCACAATATAGCCAATATTTGTTCTATTGTGTCTGCACGTTTAAAACTTATATGAAGCCTCACACGTGAGGGGCCTAAATGCGTTCACACCATTTTCGGGCTATGTTAAGGTTCCTTTTTTTTCTCTCTCTCTCTTTTTTCGAAAGTAAAACAATTGTATGTTATGTACATGTACAATATTTCAAAGAAGTAGTCCGCTATAGTATGGTTATAGCACATTTCCTTTGCCGGCTGTGCAGGTGCCAAGAGCCGTTTCTCTCGAGTATGAAAAATAAACTGGCGTCAGAACCCTCGTCTTGCCTCCCCTCAGCAGCAAATACGCGATGCTCACCCGTCAATAGTTTTTATTTGAACGGGCTTTCAACAGGTCATTGTATATGTTGAATTAATCGAAAAACGCAAGTATAATTGTAATTGGAAATTCAATCTTTTATTTGCGAATTTTTCTAATGTTGTAAAATCCAATTACCACCGCCAGGCCTCTTTCAAGTTGTTCGTTTGGGCTCCGTCACACTGCATATATTGCTTTTGTTGATGTTTTTGCTCGATGAATTCCATGCCCATCCCTGGCTGCAAAACCTCGCCTGGGAGCCGAAGTCGTGTGTTTCACACTCTGGCCTCAAGATCCTAGCAATTCATAGAAGGAGACGTGAGTGTCTTGACTTGGCCGGAGACAGGCGAGCGATAACGAGGCTTTGTGGTTTTGGTGGGGGAGATAACGCGGGGTTGCAGCGGGAGTTCCGAGATGGGGGTTTGGGAATTAGGTTCTTTGGTGCATGACTCGCCTCTATACATTCAATGCTTGATTCTAGCTCTCTCCCGGCTCTCTGTGGTCCAATAGAGACTCCCATCAAGTCGGTTTGTCTATCGCAATCCAACAAATGAAACCCACAAAAAGAAGGCTTTGATTTTTGATGCATAAAGGCAAATCACTCCACGCTAAATGAAAGCCATAAAAAAATCTCACAAAGTAAAACAACCCTCGTCCTCAGTGACAGGCGATAAACGTACCACAAGTTTTTTTTTTTTTTTTTTTTTTTTTCTCGCGTTTATTGCATAGGTATCAAACTTCGCAAGAGGCAAGGAGAGGTTGCAGTGCTCGGTTTACCGGCTCTTCCCCAGACATCTTAATTTTATGTAATGCATGCAAATTCGAATCCTAAAAACGTATTAGGAGGCTAGTTCGCACTTGCGTTAGTGACTTTATATATAGTATTTACATGTTTTAATGCAATATTTCACTTGCCTGACGTTCGATCACCTCGAAACTACAAAAAGCCCGAAAAAAGCGTCAAGGTTCAGATAATTTCATTTGAGTGTGACCTACTGCGTTACGACCGCCACTCATTTGGGTGCCTGACTCTCTGTTCATTATTCTGAACTGTAAAAACGTGCTCTCGACAGTCGAACTTGAGACTGGAAGAGGTTCAGTGCCGCGCCAGACAAATATCACCAATCGAACGACGCCTTTTGAATGCGATCACATGGACTGCCTTTTTTAGAACTTGTCACTTGTACTTGGAATACATTTTAGCGCTCAAACACAAGAACAAAAAGACGAGAATCAGACACCACAGTGCGCTTGTAGTCAGAAAACTGCTTCTTCGATGTCTTGACTTTAATGAACGTCGCAAACTACCACGTAAAAGACCGGTTTGTACAAACCTAACTCATGCAACCACTCCCTATACGCGCTTGAAATGAAAAAAAAAAAAAAGTAGAATCATCGCTGACGTGCACGCCACGCGGCAAGTGTTGTGTTGAGCTCGAGTGCCATTTGTCATCCAGCCTTTGTTTATACAATACAAAAAACACCCCCGGGGATACTGAGGCGTGGCAGATTTGTCAAGTCATACATGGCGCACTTCAACATCGTTTCATATCGAAATAACTGCTCTAAACACGACTCACAAAAAAGGGATAGAAGAAACGAAAGATCTCTTGGACTACTAAAATATTAAATGTCAGTCTCGAAAAATATACAAGATAAAAAAAAATATCTGTCAGGCTCACGCGTCTATCTGATACCTAATATATCATGATAAAGAAATTATGCAGCAAGAACAACGGCAACATAAATGCTCCTCCCCGCTTTTTAGCGGATTTGTCGGAACCGCGGTTGGGCAGCACCGCGATACTAATGTATCGCGATAGTATTTTAGAAATGCAATATGTATTTATATTTGTTTATCGCATTATAACGTTTCAGCCGTTTTGCATTTCTGTATTTAAATACATTTTCAAGATTATTCCTGGTATCGTGGTGTACTCTTAGGGGTCGATGTATCTATTATTTTGCCAAGAATTGTTTCTTGGGAACTTGTATGGTTTTTAGACCTAAACAAATACAACTTATATGGTGTCATTTTATATCTGGGTTTGCTCTTAGATTCGTGTGTCATGTTTATTTTGTTAATAGTTTTATCTTTTTGTTTTATTTGTATATCTAATATATTAGGCCCTGTCCATTCTATCTTTGTTTCCGTTAAAGGACCACTGACAATCCCAAGATCGATATTTTTTTACCGTCTCAAACGCTTCAGAAACGCATGGCGAAACATACACAAAATAAACAACTGCGAAAAATTTTCGCGCGCGAAACAGCTTGCTAAAGTTTGCCCTCCTCCTCGCTTCTTTTTATTGGTGACGTAATTCGAAGGCATTTTTGAAAACGTTCGGAGGTGTCGCAAGTAGCATGTCTGTAATAATTATTTGTGTGATTAATAAAATAGTTTTAATGACGACTGTACAGGTACTACGATACTGACTTCGGAAAGAAAAATTTAGAGACCTGAAGTGTTGATGACGAAACATCGGCCGTCTCCAAGCCTTTTCTTCACACTGTCGATATGTCGTGATGCCAGAAAGGTCGTCGGAACGGCGGCACGTGTCAGTTGAGGTCGGAATCCAACTCCCAACGATTTGGAAACATTGAAGTTTCTTTCATAGTCCTTGTCAACGAAGGGGTGAGAGCAGATCAGGGAATTTGAGACTGTCCCCTGCAGCTGTTCTTCGGTGATTGCAGCCAACCACGCATTATTTTGTGCTTCATCTTTCGGAGAAATTGCGTAGCACCGCACTTTTAGCACGGCACGTCATCCCTCACGTCGCCCACCAATAGGGAGATTTTCGTAGATCGTTTTTACCGCCCCGCAAACGCTCCCCGCAACCCGCTATGATACACGGAACGGAACTCAACAGTCAAAGCCATCGGCGCGCAGGCGCACTAGCAGCTTCTTTGTTACGGAGGGCTTAGCGGAGGTGGAGACACGGTCTACAAAACTCCCTGCTGTCTGCTACACGTCGTTTTTTTCCTTATTAAAAAAAAAAAAACAAAACAATCGTTTTAGACCGACTAACGCTGCTAATGTAATGAATTACAAGTTCCCCAGACTGCAGTGTTATAGATTACCGTTACTAATTACTTCCGTATAAGGTGCGGTTGATTACTTTAGATGTCATATTACAAGTTACTCGCACTTTACTTCCCGGATACTTCTCGAGAAATAAGCGAAATTTCGTTGTTTTATCATTTTCATCGCAATAGTAATTTCGGTATCCCACATTAATGCCAAGACAATTTTGTCGTAAATGCTCTAAAAATAAAAAAAAAATAAAGGCACTATATTTGGCCTTATTAGCCGGTGGGAGTAGAAACAGCGACTCTGCCTCCAGTCCGCGCTCGTTGCCTACCACCGTGCTTTTGTTGCGTGCATACGAGACTCCAAAATGTTACGGAAGGTAGATGTCTCGCGCTGGAAGCGGAGCTTGTGTCGCAGTATTGAAAACTTCATGGACGCGAGAGAGCAGGTTTGGGCAGAGCCTTGGTTGCGCCGGCACGTGGGCACGTCAAAGCTCCTTTGAATGCCATGCGCCCGTACTCATGCCGTTCTCCGAACTGCGCAAGCCTAATTTTGTGGCAGAGAATCAACCGATATGCCCGCAAAACAAAAGTGCATAGGTTTCACAAGCATATACGGTAATTGGGATCGAGGAAACCGAACGAAAGCTACGTTACTACCTTAGGACCGGAGGATCGAGAGGCCTTAGTAGTATATAGCATTTTCTATAACACTGACGCTTTGAACAAGTATGTGCCATGTTTCATACATTCACCCAACGTGTAACACGTGCCTAACGGCTACTATAAAAATGGACAGACACCACTCGCGCATGTAATCAGTTACGACGATGACGTTCGGTTGCTTCCCACGTTCTATCCACGCTCTAATCTACCTGTAATATGCATAAAGTTTATATTGTGCTCTTAAATTGACAAAACAAAGAGCGCTAATTACCGGAATATGTTCGTATTTTTCTAAAAGAGTAGAGTAACTATAAAATAATTCGTAACATAAATGTTGTAGTTAAATTACATTACAAATTAATGCCACGAAAAGGTAGCCTGACAAATCCAAAATTGCTTAAAAAAAGTACGGGTCAATTCCCATGTCTTGTTAGTGGCAAGACGGCCAGCTTTATTGCTTTCCCTCTACCGTTCGAGGGCGCCGCTCGTTTTCATTCCTGCCAGCACAGCCGCCATACCGCTTGCCTTCCTATACGCTCCCGGCGTAGCTGTAGACTGCAGCTGCAAACTCGCATTGTTCTAGCGACTCGAACCACTTGTGCGGCGTCCCGCCACAGATAGACCGGAAGTTGTGTGGCTGAGGGAGTTGGACGACTGACTAGAGCAAAGCCGAGTCCCGTGGGCGTCGCGCGCATAACTGATCGTATAAACGCGCTGCGCAAACGGTGACGTACCTCCGAAGGCGCTTCGACTCGGGCAGATGTTTCCGTCGCCCCACAATCGAAGTCAAATAAACTTTCTGCAGATATTGTAACGAATGGCGGAGACAGAATATTGCATTGCTTTCCCTTTCGCCACCAACTCCGCATTGGAGGAGAAGGGATGGCATGCTCAAAAACTCGTCAGAGCCGTGGGCAAGTGGCCTTGAAGATCACCGAGTTTTGGGCGGAACGGGTCTTTGGCTTTGTTTTCAGAAAATGTAGATCTTACAGCGAAGTATGATCTCGAACCTTTTAATGTTAGGTGTTCCACTTAGATAGTATGTAATTGCGTCCGTCTTGTAACGCGAGTGCTGTTTTAAGGAGGCCAACGACAAGCAGACAACGCATGCAGCGCTCGATCGGTGGCTTTGGAGTGAGAGGTACGCGCCACCGCGCCAACATTAGGGAGTTTTCGTAGGCCGCGTTTCCCCCTCCGCTAAGCCCTCCGCAACGGAGAAGCCGCTACTGCGCATGCGGACCGATGGCCTTAACTGTAGAGTTCCGGGTATCGTAGCGGGTTGCGGAGGGCTTAGCGGAGGAGGAAACGCGGTCTACGAAAACTCCCCATTGACCAAGGTCGTAGGCCGCATGCCGTCGCGTCTCCTGCAAGACCGCCGGTCGCTTCCCGTAATACTCAAAAATCGGAGACTATTATCTGCTCAGCATATGCCAGAAAAAACCGCGTCCCTTCGCAACCGTCGCTGACACTGTGACGTAGCGGCACAGCATTCAGCGACGTCATCGCGTCAATGGCGCGGCGTGACGCCACTTTTTTTCCACACGTGTTTCACGCTTTACTTTTGCAAAGTGTGCAGCGCCCTAATTCGCGACGCAGGAAGGAATTCTGCGAACCGGCTGTATTGAACCGTCTGTAACAGACGACGGGGGCGACCTTGGCAACGGCTGAGACAATGCAGGCGAGCGAGCGAGGGAGAAAAACAAATACGCTCTTTCTTTTTTGCTCACTTGCTCTCTTCACTGTCACGTTGTAGATGCTTCTGGAGCATGGAAGAGCATACTGCAGCCCGTTCCCATAATTTGTTGGGCGCGTTCCGCACCCAGCCTGATGGGATTTTTCACAAGGGTCTATTGGTCTCGATGGGTTTGCGAGTAATTAGAGCGCCTTGAAATGTGGCGGCAACCGGGAAGGGATGCCTTTTTGTGCCAGCGGTCCTGCTCCTCGTTGCGAAAGCGCGCAATCATCGCATCGCTTCTTTCGTAGGAGGGAAAGAAGTCTGGTTCAAGTCGGCGAAATGAAGCCCTGTGCTGTTTGAGGGATTGCGAGGAACTAGTTTTGATTCTTGGGTTCAACTCCGTCAAGCGAAGCAGAATGCGGAGCGGCACATATTATTTGCGCGCTTCGGCCACGGGGAGCAGGACCGCTGGCATAGCCATCCGCTTCGGGAAAAAACCAAAACTTCAAAACCCCGTCCGAAATAGGTTGTGTGTTTGTGTTTTGTTTTTTTACGGCAAAATGCTGCGCGTGCTTTAATGTCCTCGAAGTGAATTGATTTAGTAATTTTCGACGATGCCCGGTAATTTTATAACAAACTATACGTTTAGGTTTACTAATTAAAAACAAATTGCTCCAAAGTAATTCGAAAACTAGTTATACTGAACGTTATTAAATTTCCCAAATATGCCTTTTAGCGGTGACAAGTGGGACATTCATATTCTCTCTGTGCGATGCGTACTTTCCGCGAGAATGCTTTGGCCAGCGCTCCGTAAAACACCCTGTATATCGTTCGCGTTCGCAAGTATAATGGTTGGTTTTGAAGCAGACGAGCCAACTATTAAACTCGCAAAAATCTTATCTTTTTCGCATCGTGTCAGGTATTGAAGTCTTCCCAGGGTACAGCAGGCGTCTTGGCAAAGGATAGTTAACTTCCTCCTACCCTTCCTTGAGGAAACGCCGTTTCACTGTTGATGATATTGCGGCGAATAATTTATCACAACAGACCAGCTGGAGCACAAGCTGTGCCTGCAGTTTAGCATTTGATAATCTTGCCATAACTACTGATTTTAACCTCGCCGCAATTTTAGCCCTCGAGAATTCTATACGTGGTACAAAAGCTAAGGTCACAGAAGCTAAGGTTTCGGTGCATCGAGCTGACTGTAGATGAGCTTAATTTTATGGCACGCTCTGTGACGGTAGCAAAGTTATGCCATATGTACTATCGGGGAAAAATGAAATACGAACAGAGGAGCGCCTGGCTCGCGGTACAGGCTGCGCCGCCTGGAAGTGAGCCTAGGGGCGAGGGTGTGTGGCCTACCCCGATGTGTATACGCCCTTCGCTCGGCGCTTCCCAAGCTTCGGCATTGCGCCTCTTAGTGCGCTGAAAGCTATCACCGCTATCTTTGCTCGCTCGGCGCGTGCGGCGTGAGGAAGCTCGCCGCTAGTAGAAGCTAAAGCTAGCGGCGAGCTTCCTCGCGCCGAGCGACCAAAGATAGCGGTGATAGCTTTCAGCGCTTAGTGCGCTGAAAGCTATCACCGCTATCTTTGCTCGCTCGGCGCGTGCGGCGTGAGGAAGCTCGCCGCTAGTAGAAGCTAAAGCTAGCGGCGAGCTTCCTCGCGCCGAGCGACCAAAGATAGCGGTGATAGCTTTCAGCGCACTAAGAGGCGCAATGCCGAAGCTTGGGAAGCGCCGAGCGAAGGGCGTATACACATCGGGGCAGGCCACACACCCTCTCCCCTAGGCTCACCTCCAGGCGGCGCAGCCTGTACCACGAGCCACGTGCTCCTCTGTACGTATTTCATTTTCCCCCGATAGTACCTTAGGTAACTTCAGAATCTAGAGGACTACAATCTCAAACTACTTGTAGCCCTTAATTAACAAAGGCATCTTGCACGAGTAAAAGGGAGAAAGAGAGAAAAGGCCAGATAACGTGTTTCTAGGTGACAAAACAGTCAGTGCGACTCTAAGAATCCCTCGAGGACGAGATGCTCTTTCTAACCAGTTCGCCCATGGCGACCTACGACCAATTCGCTGTGACGGGTGGTGCCCCAGATGAGTGGTTAAACTCGAGTGGTAGCAGTGAAGACTGTTCTTTTGTGTACTCGTCGGGTTTTTTTTTTTTTTTCCGGGCCTTGTTGCGATTCTGTCCTGCCATAGCCTCCTATCAGTGTTGTACACGTTCCTAAAAAAAGGAACGAAAGATCGTTCCTCGCTCCTTCTGATTTTTGGAACGCGTTCCCGTTGCAAGTTCCATCTGTAAAAAAAAAAAAAAAACTCGTTCCCGTTACAATAAAAAATGGAACGTATCGTTACATATACGTTACATTTGCATTTTGCTGATTATTATATGTAGTTAGATCGAGGAAAGGTTTTTTTATTAATCCCATCAAATGGTAACATACGAATTTGAATGCCGCGATGGGCACCAGGAGAAGAGAACAAGCGGAAGCAGGGTTCCATTTGTTGATATATTACCTTTAAAAATCTCAGCTTTTAACCATATTCATGTTTGTGGTGGACGATTATGACGAGTCAAATGTGCTGTTACCCCACATTGCACGAACGTTTTACAACAAACTCGCCCGTCTCAGTCTATCAAAGTCCCTCGTTCGAACTTAACAACAGTGGCGTCTCAATGTTGCTGTCTGCAAGGCGAGCAAGTGAAGAAGAGGGTTTGGCTTTTGAAAGGTCAGTCTTGAAAACTGCAAGTCCTCCTTTGTGAAGCTTGGATTCGTTGTTCAGTTTGAAGGTGGGGGACAAGGGGAGGAGTAATGAAGGGTAATTTTTGTGTACCTCTTAAGTTACCAATGTTCGGGATACAAGGATGTGTTTGATGTCTGGTAACCTGTTCTTTCGTTGTAACTGTAGTTCTCTTTGTGGAAGTTCAGAGATGGCTGTAGTCGGCCTTAGATTTCTGGGTGTATGAGGATTCGTGGATGCAAAGAAAGTAGCTGAGTTTAAAACGTCCCTCTTTCTGTGTCTTTTCCTTCGACTAAAAGTTTTGCTTTTGAAAAAAAAAAATCGATGTCCACTAGCTCTCCCGCACCCGACTGTTACCAAGCGAGGACCTCACAAAATAAACCCTAGGATAAGCAACCAAAACGTTAAAAATCCTGCTCCTCGTAGAGATATTGTTTTTTTTACCTTTAGGATTTTTCTCTTAGAAATAAAATAAAAATTACCGCACTGGACGAAAAAAAGGAACGCCGTTCCTTTTTCTGTTCCAGTAAAAATGTAACGAGTTCCCGTTCCAGTTCCACCGATGCAAAATGAAGCTGCGGCGTTCCTTCTTTCCTCCTAAAAGGAACACGTTCCAGGAACGCCGTTCCGTACAACACTGCCTCTTATATGGTCCCGCTGGACACAATGGGTGAAGGTGAACTTTGAGAACTGGAAGCGCTTGACCCGGGCTCGTACGGACAGGTTTTCTAAGCATAAACACAAACACGCCCCAATTGATTTTTGTTTTTCTTTTTTTTTTTCTCTGGAATGTTAACTTTTGGTTTAATACAGAATCTAATGATTCTAATCCAACACAATCCACAAGACATGCAATCTCTTCTGTCAACTGTACCCCTCCGTCATATGAGGGTTGGTAACAGCGCAGCTTGCCACTCATCGAAACGTCGCAGGTCGAATTGGATTAAAGATGCTATATTCTTAAAGGTGACAACGACCCTCGGAGACGCTGCTACCTCCTCACTCTCATACACCGATAACCGCAATTCGCGGGCCCCTGTCACGTGATAATTTTGACTTCCGGTTTCGAGTTCTAACTTCCGTCCGCCTCTACATCTTTTCCACCGGCGTCGCTTTCCTGAGTCGCTCCCTTCCGCTCCCAGAACGTGTGAGGAACGCTGTGGCTGATTTCAGAGGAGTTTACTCGTCAGAGCCTATATAGCCTCTGCAGTTTTGTTCGTCGCGTGACACCTGAGCGACGGCTTGCTGTCCACTTGGGTGCTCGAATCTCCCTCAACCTTGGAACTACACCTCCCAGCCCCATACACGAAAGCTAACAAAGCGCAAAAGGAGGTCTGGCTACAGCGTACTGGAAGACAACATTCGGTCGACAAGGACTTCCTGACTGTGCGAGGTAAGTCCATATGACGCTCAAAACTGTAAAATCGCTAAAGGATGTTTATTTGCGAAGACTTATCCGCCTAGAAACATAAATACTGCTTGCACGAAAAATGCTAGTTAACCTGCCAAAGGTTTCAGCTGATTTTGCTCGAGAAAAAGTATTTAAAAAAAAATGTGTGCGTCTCTGTCAACAGCTCAAGTGATACGCTTGGGCTTTCCTCGTAAACTTCTCTGATGATGGCAGCCCCGTAGTCGGAAAAAATCTTGTGACAATTGTCATCTGAAGTTTTTTTGTTTTTTTTAATGTATATGGTTGGGCTTGGTTTAAATAGTTATCGCCCGCTACAAAGGGTTTAGCCGACAGAATCCAAGCCAGGCCATCACGTGATGCAAAGGTCGTACCGCAGTACCACAAAGCGTACGACTGGCCTATAGTCGCAAGAGTAGTTCCGATTGATCAGGTAAGACTCCACGGCTGTTTTACTGATTTCCTTCGTAAATATCAAACATCTGTAGCAAATATTGATGCTCATCGCCGGCCAAAAAGAGAGCTCGCCGCGATAAATAGGTGATAGTCACTGGGCGACATATAACTAAGCGCGGTGTTCACAGCACATGCTCAGCTCAGAGCGAGCCCCCAGAAGAACTACAATCTGTCGGTGTGGGATGCACGTTGCAGAAGCGTTGTGGTCCTACTCAGTTCGCGACCGGACTTGACTATGGCCGCCAGTGAAGGTGTCGGAGTCTACGGCCCTCCGAAACCTCTTCAACTAACGGCGTCGACCCAGACCTTCCTCAACTTCGAGTTTTTTTTTTTTGGAAAACTTGTTATTACGCACGTCTGGGTTGCGCAGCAGGATGTTTGCGCAGCCCACTGCACAGCAAGGCATGCTCGGCATTGCACAACGATTGCAGTTCCTTGGGCTCCTTGCACTTCGGCACCACTATACGCGCTTGAGCGAGCAGCGAGTCAATAATTTTCGTGCGGCATCGCCGAGTAGCACTTACCAACGACGGCAGCTAAAACATAACGTAACAAGCAGAAATCGTCCACTGGGACGGCTGAAAACAAACCAGAAAAGCACGGCGAAAGAAGTGGCTGATAAGAACAAGTAACTACCTTGAGTACGAACATGACATCAGAGCACAAGGTTGCTTGACAAACAGTCAACCCACTGAAGCATTTACAAACGACGGCAGCTAAAACATAACGTAACAAGCAGAAATCGTCCACTGGGACGGCTGAAAACAAACCAGAAAAGCACGGCGAAAGAAGTGGCAGATACGAACAAGTAACTACCTTGAGTACGAACATGACATCAGAGCACAAGGTTGCTTCACAAACAGTCAACCCACTGAAGACCAGCTGAAAAACTGGTGGTAGCATTTTTAATATCGGTTTTAGAGGGGATCGCGGTTTCCCATGACTAATATTTTGGCAGTGTTCGTATTTAGTCTCCGTAAATCAACATATCATTTGTTTTTGTTAGACGTTTGCCCGAAGTTACCTTTTAAAGGATTTTCTCTGATCCTACTCTGAACTCAGATTTAAGACGGTTCACTGGGTTTGTAGATGTTATAAGGCTTTTGGCGATCTATTTTTTGCTAAGTAATAACGCAGAACCATTCTTTCCAACAGTCCGATAAGACCCGGATATCTGTCTATTCGCTATTCCCCTTTTATAAATGGCGTGGACAGGTGGTCTATCTGCGACCTGGGAAAACGGCGAGGCAGCACGGAAGAGTGTCATATATGACGGTCTGATAAATTTAAGAAAAACGCAGGTGCAGGGTGTTAACGGTCTCAGGCGGGAAAAGCTTCTCTTTGTAGAAACGACGCATTCTATGTTTTCTACTAACATGAAATTGGCAAACGTAGCCATATTTATAGGCAAACCAAAAGAATTGATGCTGCTGAGGTTCACATTTAATACGGGAATATGTTAACACATCCCACGCCTTTGAAACCGTTCGTTTTTCGTGGGTCCTCGATCACACAGTAGAAATCTCCTCGTAGTATATCTATTTTACAAACGAATCCTTCTCTATAAACATTCGACAGACTCACCGGAGCCGAGCACATATTGTTAAAAATTTTGCTTGATCATTTCGTCCTGGAACCTTTTATTTGGGACAATTTTATTCGGGACCATTTTATTGGGGATCATTTAATCCGGTACCATTTTGTCCGGGACAATTTCTTCGGGACCATTTTGTACGGGAAAATCTTTGCCCGGGACCATCACCTCCGAGGTTATTTTGTCCGGTACTATTTTGGTGCAAGACTATTTTGGTACGGGACCATTTTTGCGCGATACCATTACTTCCGGGACCGTTTTGTAAGGGACAATGTTTGTCTGGGACCATTTCTTCTTGGGCTGCTTTGTCCGTGACCGTTCCGTTCGGGACCATTTTTGTCCGGGACCGTTTCGTCCGAAACCATCTTATCCGAGTCCGTTTTATTCGGGCCCGTATAAAACTGGCCCATTTAATATGGGACAATTTCATATGGGACCGTCTTATACGTGCCCATTAAATACGGGACCATCTTATACATGCTTATTTTATACGGGACCATTTCGTCCGGAAGAAAGTGGTGTGTCAGATGCTGACACCACCTAAACTCTAAATCACCTAAACTCTAAATGGGGGCGGGTCGTCGGTCCACTGTTTAGGCTTTCTACTTAGTAGTGATGGGCCGAACTTTTGCCGAATTGAAAGTTCGGCGCCGAATCTTGGGATTCGGCAAAGCCGACCTTTTGCCGAACTTTTCTGAAGATTCGGCAAAAATACATTGTTACCAGACTTAGCGCTGATATTTTGTTTTTCCTGGCGAAAAAAGGTTTTATGTTGTTTTTTTCTTAACTTAAATGCAACATGTAATGCATATTGAAACAGTTATTACTAAGTAAGGTGATATTCTACATTCTACAAGATAACTGTATCGGTGCCGTTTTTGTGCGTTTACTGGCAATTTTAATGACTCCTTGCAGAAGTGGCGTGACAGCGTGACAACGAAGTTGGGTAGAAGCGAGCGTCGCGCAGTGGCGCAGTCACGAATCACGCTACGAGAGTTTCGGTTTTGAGGCATTATCAGCGCAAGCCTGCATATGTGTGTACATTGTTAAAATGAAGGCAATAACGCTGCGTTCTTGCTTTCTCTGGGAGTCAACGGTTTGTGCGCGCGCGAAAACGAATGCAGCGGTTGCTGAGCCTTCATCAGAAGAGATAATCATATTATTGTAAACATGCATGTTTCTCGATTTGAGTCACTTGACGTCAGCTTTGCATGAAAGTGTGCATCCCATATTCATAACGTCTCGTTTTTAACCTTTAAAATACCGGTTTCTGGTGTTTGGACACACACGAATGTTTTGGAATATAGGGAGAGTTAGGCATGTCGGATATGCAACGCCGAGCATTATAGTTCTGTGTTTAGTTTTATGCAGGATCATGAAAATCACGAAATAACGCTAATTGAAAAGGCAATATTATTTTGTTTTGGCACACACTACTTTTGAGGAGAAAACAGACTTGCTAAAATTGCGAGGGGTGCTTTAAAGGGGCCCTGCAACAACTTTTTGACTGGTTTTTAATTGCCACCGAATCTGAGCGCACTGAACGTAGTAACTTAATGAAACTTTTCTTTTCTCAAATTTCGCTTTATTTTAAAAGTTATAGGCAAATTAGAATTACAAAAACAAGCAAAAAATAACCTCCTTCATGACGTCGTAGGTCCTAACTTGAGTGGCCGTGAACTAGAGGAGGGGTAGTGAGCTCATCGAGCGCCCACGGCTGCCGCACTCAGTGTCGACGGCTCGAGAGGGCGCCAGTAAAGCACGTGTTGGATAGGCTGTATGAAGCGGCCGGCCAGGGCGGCTCGCATTGCATTTGCTGCGCGATTGAAGATTAATTCGACATAACACTTCATTGGCCACAAACGACAGCAAACACGAGGTAAATATCAGTTCAAAACGGGAGCCACTTCGCGCTGCCATACCGCCAAATGGCCAAATCGCCAGCCAAGTCCGCGCCGAAAGCCTTCGGAACGCTCAGAACCGGTCGGATCCTCGAGCCGGTATACGACCGCAGCGCCGCCGCGTACACCCGGGACCTTTCTACGCTCGCCGTTCGTCGGCACATCATCCCACTAGCCCTTTCTAGTATGCGCCGTGTTTTCCGCCGCTTGGTGGCGGGTGTGTTGACGGGTCATTTCTTGTTTCAAAACTTTATAAACTGCATTTGTTTCTTTTCTGATCTAAAATACTGAACAAAAACTACTTTCCTACATAATTGAAACGGTTCGCGACACTTATTTTGTATCTCGACTAAAAAAAAAAAAGCTTTTACCGGCTCTGACCAGTAGTAAGCCCAGGATCAAAGACGTCACATATCGCGCGCTTTCGGCAACGCGGGTCGCCCTCGTCGGTGGAGAAGGTTTCCGCGTCTTCCGGTTAAAATATGACGCACTGATATTTAGTTACTCTCTCCGTGCCCGCTGGCTTGACCGAGCCCCAATAGACGTGGAAACCGCAAAAAAGGTAGACGCTTAAATAGGATTGCAGGGCCCCTTTAAAGTAATTGTCGGGCAATGTTTCAACTACCTCGTTGCATCACTGGAAATGTCAAAGGAAAATCATGTTATCCAGAATGTACCGCGCCGCGATGTTCGCTGCTACTGTTTCGTTCATTTATTTTGTTTCTGGCACATGTTCGCCGATTAAAAGCGCGTTCACACCGGCCATGTGATTTAGTCGCGCGATAACTTTCATCGCAAAAGCGACCATCGCGGGAAAAAAGCAACGTGATTTGAGCAGTCGCTTGCTGACCCGACTTTTTGCGATGCGATCTAGTCGCGGAGCGGCTGAGCCAATCAACGGCGTTCGGAGCGAAAGTTTTCGAAGAGCGACTCTCCAACGAAAGCGTTGGACTCGCTCATCGCGCACGCCAGTGTGACCATCTAATATTTTTGAGATGCGATCTAGTCGCATCGCGCGACTGCTTACATCGCCGGTGTGAAGCGCCTTTAGCCTTTATTTTGAGTTCTACGCTCGTCGGTTTATTTCCATCCGCGACAATATCGTGATCTCGACCGTCGGCTCGTGCCAATGGCTCGTCCCTTCCTATTGACGTCACACCATTGGAAAACGCGGAAACATTGCTATCTCGGTTTCGACGTTGCCTTCTGGTCGTTTTCTCAGCAGCTACTTTGAATTCATTGATACTAAATAGAATTTTGGGAGGAGTAAGGCCCGGGCATTCAGAAAAGATAGTTAGTTGGAATAGGAATGTCGTGAACCTGTCGAGGTACGAGTTCGACCAGGTTGGACTTTCGCGAACTTTTGATACGCGCAAATTAAAAACGAGCTCGCGCCGCCTGATAGAGATATAGGGTGCAATATTTATCGAGTATATCGTTAAAACTAAAATTTAACTACATAATAAAACCTTATACACACGCTTTTGTGTTATACAAACATTGTTCAGTATTCCCTAAAATTTATAGAAAGCTGTATTGTTTCCTTTTTTTGTTTCTCTCTCCAAAATTTGAGATGCTTGCGTTGAAGTCGAGAAACACTGTTCAAGAAGTCCAACTTCGTCGAATTTTACCGAAGGTTGGATAATTCGTCTAACCAGTCGAATCTCGGGTTTACATACAGCGAAAGCTGCTAGCGAGCCGTGACGTGCCTTTCTATAGACACGTTGTCTAAACCCGCGTTGCCCACACTAGGTGTGAGCACTGCGCGTGCGCGCATACCAGATACGCGTGAGATAAGGCGTCTGCGCATGTGCATTGCTGACATCAGCGCCACCTCATGGGCGTGACGTCATAGGGTTCACTTGGTGTATAGTCACCGTGAGCCTATAAAGCCCGATTCGCACGATGCAATTTTATTCGCTATTTTGCAAGTGGGCACCGCAGCTTCCACCACACTTTTCTCGCGGCACGAGCGACTTCGGCGAAATCGCAAGTAAAATCGCACCACGTGAATCACGCTTAAAAAACGTCCAGGGCATCTTATATTACGAAGCCAGTTAGATCATGGGCCGGTAAGAGCGCCCAAGAAGGAAGCTGCCTTTCTCACGCTGTCAGCGACGAGCGCCGGTTCTGCTCAAAAACTGTTAATGATGGCGTCCTCTCGCGCTTCTAGCCTCAGTCCCAGCCACGGTCTTACACCGTGGTCTCAGCCACGGTGTAGTCTCAGCTTAAGGGTTAAAGGAGTATATACAGGGTTGCTACGTGAGGTCATAGCACCGTGCCGGTGGTCGGTTCTTTTTCTTTTTGCAGAGAAAAACAAATTCAATGGTGTATAAAATGTGAGCTGCGGAAGATACGCGCTCTGCAGCTAGGCCAGCATAATGGCCGCTGAAGTGACGTCAACGCAGGCCATGTACATTTCGACTAGCTGATAAAATCGACGGAGTATACCCCCCGTGCCGGGTAAATTTTCGTCCCGACGACCAACTCTTTTTTCGAACGGTGTCCACGGCGTCGAGTGGCTCTGTCGCGCGTCCCGCGTGGGCACGTGTCGGGGAGCGGCGTCCCAGGCATGGCTTCCCGCTTTCAGGGTCTCGGTGAACCCCGACGACATCGAGCGGGGCCGACCGGGGCCGACCGGAAGTCCCTCACGCGGAGTCTTCCTCGACCTGCCTCCGCTTCTGCGTGCTCCCGCGGGTGGGAATGTTTCCTGCCCATTTTTTGCCGCTCTTTTTTCAAGTCAGCTGTTTTTTTGTTTTTTGTTTTTCAGCTTTTCTACTGCGGGCTTCTTCGCGTGGGGTGGGGTATTTTGGTGACAAGTTTGCTTCCAGGTTTCTTTGGGCGGCGCGCAGCTATTCTCGGGAGCAGAGTTCGCGCGCATCCGGCAAAACAAAGCGAGCGGGCGTGGGGGGCTTGCGCGCGTCTGGTCGCTTTCTTTTTTTCGCGCTTTGGTTTTGCTGCCTTCTTGCCCGTGAATCTCGGGGAGGCGGAACGAGATGAGTAAATAAAGGGGGGAAAGAGAAAGGCACCGGGTTTCATGGCCGCCTGGTGTATCCCTCCCTCCCCCGCGCAAGCATTTGGCGCCTTGGTATATACGCGTCCCGCAACTTTACACCATTCCAGTAATTGCCTCCTGCTTGCTGCCATCTATGTGCGTTGGGCTCTGGAGCACGTTATGAGCAGGAGCAGTCGATCTCTTCTGCGGGATATCAGACGCCCCAGTGCCCCGGCATACTTCGCATGGGTGCGCTGGAGAGGGTTTTAGACTTCGTTTCACCAGCATGTAAGAGCCATGCAGAAAAATGCTGCAAGAAAAGCTGACGCGCGGATTAAAAGTGGAAGGTCACGACGTGTGTTCACTCTGCCCGATTGGTTTGGCATTGCAATGTAGCGCTGCTCGAATGGCCGCTGAGCTCCGACTTATGGTTAGTTGGATTTCCTAATTAACTACAGTTTATCAATGTTTCTATCGCTATATGCTTCTATATAGTTCACACCCGGTGCACAGAAGCAAATTTCGGCTGAAAAAAAAAACGACAAAAACACCTGGATAGTTCACTCTCAATGCATAAGTCCTTGCACAAAAAAAAAAAAGGAATGCGCACGACATTTATTGAAAAAGACCCACTTTATGAACTCACAAAGAAGCTTGCAATATACAGGAATCAAAATTATCTTAATCTTGCATGCAGAAAATGTGTCACTTCTCGTCGTAATGCAGGATCTTCAAAAATCAAACACTTGTATAGTCCGCGCTTGTAAGTAGTCCGCACCGCGTAAAATTTCATATTTAAAGACATAGAGTCCACATTGTAATCCAGTAAATACCACATATTAGAAAACTTTCAGGCGGCGTTTTTCAAGACTGTTTCTTTTTTCTAGAAATTTCATCTCCAACCCGTGTTCCCAGATGTCCGTATCCAACAGTATGCCACTAAATCCAGCGAATCGTTTATACAAGACCGCGCAAAAGCCCTTTTTGGTGTGACTCAGGTCGCCATCTGTGACATTCCGTACGACAATGGGGCAGAGCTGATAATAGTTCTCCGCCAGCCGAGGGCGAGAAATGAACTGTTGTCAGCTCCGCCCCGTCGCGTCATGCGGAATGGCATAGGCAACGACCTGCATCACATCTGTGACTAGTCAGAGGATATCATTTTATTACTGTGACCAGTCTTTTTATTTCACGAGGTCCCAACTAATCTGATTTCACTATCTGTATTGTTCCTCAGTGCCACTGCCACCCCCACACGTATAGTGAGTTGGCATCAGAATTCTTGCGTTTCGGGGAACAGCCTACATCTTTTAGAGTAACGAAGGCCTCCGAACGCCCCACTCTTCCTTCCATGGAACGTCATCACGGTCGGACGGCGTCCTTCGACGCGTTGATTGGACACGACGCCCAGCCGAGCACTGACGCAGCACTCGTATCCAATCTGCATCTTCGCTAGATCTCATTGCGATGACGTCAAGATGACGTGCGATGACGTCAAGTGCTGGATCAGCTCGGGGTTTGGTGGGTTTTGCTTCTGGTTGCGAACGGCGCGTTTTGTGTGCTTCCTTACGAGGCGACGGTAGAATTGATGTGACGCCGCGCTTTTGTTTTGCTCGTCGGAAAAATTTGTAACGCAAATTAGCTGAGAAAACAGGTAAAACAAAAGTGCACTTTCTTCTTAAACAAAACAATAAATAAATAATATAAGCATCTTGTTAACTTTCTTTCCAAGCTATGTTGTACCATCATTAGATTTGTATGAAACGGATCCCCGGAATAAGTATACGGATGGAAGTCATGTCCACACAAAGAAACTCGCCACTTGCTTATTTTCGCTTCGAATTTTCCTGCTTACTGTGCACGAAAGTTCCCGGGACAGCAGCATTGGTGCCCAACGCGGAGCTTTTGTTAGTTGTACGATATCATCTCTTGACCACAGTGTGGCCAAGAAACCCCTGCCTGTGGTGCCTGCAACACGTCGACTAGAGTCTCACCGTCATATCCCTGCACCGAGAGTTGCCCCAAAGTGGGCAACAAACGACGTCACCAAAGCCGGTGTGTCATGCTGTCGGGAAGTCGCGACAAAACGCTGGCAAAAAAAAAGTCGAGCGAACGCACGGGGTCGCTGTCGTCGCGCCTTGGTTTTTGTGAACTGCCTAGCTGCTGAGCGGCGTGCAGCAGAGCAAGTGCCTGCCGCATCCACCTCCCCTGCTCTGTCACCGTCAGGATGGTGGCAAGCAGCAGTGTGGCACTTTTATGACGTCATGAGGCGAAAATCGAGGGACCACTTGGTAACGCAGTAAAACACCAGTCGGGGACGCACTCCGGGCCATATATTGTCCTGCTGTGACGAGTGTTTTGGGTTCGCACCTATTTCAGTTGTCCAGGTTTTGGCGTCATTATGTCACGCAACTAAGGACGTCACTGGCTACGTGACTTATAAGACCGCGTGAGATTCGTGTGCCACGGGCAGCTCCGTAGAGATCTGCCAGCGCCGCTGTATAAGGTTGGATCAGGAATGTTCGTCAGGTGCCCCAACCATATGAATGAGGAGATACTTTAATTCCTTAAATCCGGGATCACATTGGTCATACATCATACAAAAGACAGTCTGCAAGCACGAGTCACCGCAATATCCGTGGTTCGAATGCCGCGTGCCAAGTTTTCTCCTTGAGTTCATAGCCATGTGGCATTTGAAGCACGGATCTTGCGATGACTCGCGTTCGAATCTGTATGCAGACGGTCTTTTGTATGATGTACGAGCAATGTGACGTACCCCAACTTAAAAAAAAAAACAAAAAAACGTCAAGGTTTTTTTTTTTAGTGATGTGGAACCATATTCAGGGTACTGTGGTTGTAAGCGCACTTTATTGAGAATTTCTGTTCTCACAAAAAAGCACCAGTGAATAGGAAGCCAGTGTTTTTGTATAAATCAAGATTGACTGCGGTTCCGCGTGAAAACGGACGCCCTTGCGACCAGTGCTTTGGTGGCGAACAACCTCTATTTCTTCAAATATAATATACGCTTGTCTGCAAATTACATTAGTATTTGCACCGTTATCTATCATTGGAAAGTTAACGCCTACCTATTTAATAAAGTACGTTCTCTCTCCTACCCGAATGGTGCCCATCCAGGTTTTCCAGGGCCGAGAGACATTTCAGTACACGTTAAAATGCTTCTAATTTTAAGAATAATTATAATTTGATAGTGCAAGTTCCTGGGGTTTAGTCAACCCGACTCCTCGATAAAATGTCATGCATATGACCATGTTCCCTTGGATTTCTTAAAAGCTGCGCCTCGCCCGTACCAGCAGTGGATGTATAAAGTATATCTTTTATGGAAAAAATGATCGGGTTTTGGCACAATAGGTTTCAGCAGCTTACAACTGGTGAATGCGAGAGATGTTGGCCCAAACTTAAGATGCAATTTCTATTATCTTGCTAAAAAAAATCTTTCTTGAATCAACATGAATTATGTTGCTCTTATCTAACCATTGGGTACATTTTATGAAATCAAGCTAGAAAATGCGTTGGAAATGACAACTGGCACAGTACACCCTATAGATATTACACACCATGGGTCCTTCCAGAAGAACTCAATAATACTTTTTGGGGAGCTAAACAAAGCTTCACCTGCGAAACAGTCGATTTTTTTTTTTTGCATATTTTGTGCGATAGTGTTCGATGAAAGGTTGAACTGGTTGGCTCAAAAAGAGTATACTGGCTTTCACTTCAAGAATAAAGTTCGGCTCCTCGCAGAGCATTGCTAACTCCCCCCATTATGTAAAGAATTAAGATATATCTAGACGCATTTTAGATTAGATATACGTTATCCTACCGAGACACATGTATGCACTATCGGGTTCAAATGAAACTCGAACAGCGGAGCGCGTAGCTGTCGGTACATGCTGCGCCTCCTAGAGGCCTCTTGAAGCTGATAAAAGCAGGTTGGAGCGTAGAGCGCTGCGAGGGTGTACGTCCTGCATGAGTTATGTTGAGGAAGTTAAAAGAATGAAAGATATAAGGTCCTCGATCGGTACCGCCTGTATAGGCACAACCAATTTAAAGCCAATTCAAAATAAATGAATTGTATCCTTGGATCAAATGGAAATCAAAAGCCAATTGGGAACTGAACCAAGAAAAAACTGGTCACCACCAAGAAAACGACCCAGGAGAGACCGACGGGGAGAGGGGGCCCCACAGACCCCGACCCCTGCCCAACCCCGCGAAGGGGCCACGAGTGTGCAGCACAGTGGGTTCGACAAGACCGCAAGCAGCCCCGCCGTAGTGACCTTTGCTATCCTACGACTCCCCGGAGGAGCCCCAAAAGCGAGGGCCCCTTCTCCACCTTGGGTAGGTTCGTGGGGTCACCACTCTTTATGTCAGCCTCACCCTCAAAGAAGCCGCCCCGAAGAAGGGGCTCCCTCCCACCAACGGGGAAGGCTAGGGGAACCACCCCCTCTATATACACCCCCCCCCCCTCTTTCCCGTTAGAGGCCCCAGAGCCAGGGCTTTCCTCCTCCCCCCAGGCCCGGAGAGGAGAGGGAGGGAGGGGAGGGGAGGGTGGAATGTACATCCTACAATTTACAATTTACAATTTCTATGTGAGAGCATAAAAAACGTGTTTCTCAATCTGCACCGTCACATGGCTAACAGGTTTAAACCAATCAAAAATAAATAAATAGGGTCCAATGACCAAAAATGAAATTTGTTATTAAAGCCAATTATAAAGAAAAACTGGGGGCGTTAAAACCACGGGATCAGGAACGGACCTAAAAGCTCATTCGGGCATCTATTATAAATGATTTAAATTGTCGCTGTTTTGAAGTATATTGCTTTAAATATTGATTTTCTGTCCTTCTTGGTCTGTGTCCTTTGGTAATCTTGAAAGAAGAAAGAGGAGGGTTCAATTTCAATGGACCTTTTCCACATACCGACGGCACCAGGCGGTGGCTGCACGAACTAAAAATCGAGGAAGTGACCTACCTGCGCTACCAATCGATAATGGGAGCTACGCTACCAGTTTCATTCGCTCTCTGAGCAGCGGCGCGTGCCCAACGCGACTTTAAAGAGGGGCATCCGTGGCGTCCATCCAGACGTCGTGTTTTGCTTTCCGTCCACTTTCTTTTTTTGTGTAACGCAATTATGTGTATGCTGAAATTACGCGTTCTACTCATTGATTCACAGCGTCCTTCCGAATTTCCTCGATTTCTGGTACCGACTTCCGCCACTTGGCATCGGGCGCTCGCGCGTGCGCAGAACGCTTCTCGGAAAGGTCCATTCTGTTGGCTGACATGAACGGAAAGCAAGATGAGCTATTGAAGCTTAAGGAAACTGTTGGGAGCATTGAAGCATCTGTCAGCATGATGTCTGCTCAGTATGATGAAATTCTGAAATCTGTCAACGAACAAAAGAAAGAGATGAAAGAGGTAAAAAGTAGACTTGCAGAAATCGAGAAAAAAGATCAGGAGGAGGAAGTGAAGAAGCTCAAGGCAGAACTTCATGACATGGAATGGCGAAGCCGTAAGCTCAATTTGGAGTTCCATGGTATCGCAAAAAGTAATGACGAAGACCTGATAAGCAAGGTAAATGAAGTGGCGCGAACTCTAGAAGTGCCCGAGCTAGCTGGAAGTGATATCACCGCGATTCACCGACTGCCATCAAAACCGGACAAAATCCCAGGCGTCATTGTCAAATTTGCATCCCAAACAACTAGAGATGCCTGGCTCTACCGGAAGAATAAGCTAAGGGCAACCGGAATGAGAGTGTACATCTACGAGAACATGACTAAACAAAACCGGGAACTCCTAGCAAAAACAAAAGAATGGGCGAAAGCGAAGGGTTTCAAATACACTTGGCACAGAAACGGAAAAATCTTTGCTAGGCGCAAGGATGGTGACGATGCGGTTGTGATAAGGAGTGAAGACGATCTGGAAGTGATTAGTTTGTAGTTTTAGCATGGATCTTGGTTACACACTGGATTTTCAATAAATTTACGATGGATTCTTCATACTTGTTTACGCCTGACTTTGCAAAAATTCTTGAGGGTGGTTTTGAGGCTTCAGTTAAACTTTTTCACTTAAATGTATACGGTCGGCTAAAAATAAATCGATGGAACTTGAATGTCTTTTTAGCCAACTTTCAGTGAGATTGAACGTGATTATGTTCACCGAAACATGGTATTCCTACGAAACTGATGCATTTCATATGGCGTCCCATAAAAGCTACTGTTTAAACCGGACTACAAGCCGCGGGGGTGGTGTTTGCGCATTGGTACAAGAAAACATTAACTCTCAATAATTATAAAATTTTTGCGTTACAACTGGAGACTATGAAGTGCTATCTCGGATAGCAGATAATATGCTTATTTCTGTTGTTTATCGCCCACCGAATGGCAATATTGTGAATTTTTTTACGTTTTTCGAGAGGCTCTTGGGATTCGGTAGTGACCATAATTTTAGTGTGATAATCGGTGGAGATTTCAATATCAATATGTTAGTTAATAACACGCCTAAAAATGAGATCGAAGTATTACTTGCCACGTACGGATATCTTAATACGATAACCAGACCAACACGAATCACTGTTCACACAAGAACTATAATAGACCTTTTCATTACAAATATTGATAATACACGTCTAAAAGGAGGAATATTTAGCACCCATATCAGCGATCACCTCCCGATATTTATTTGCATAAAAGAAGCTCTTCACTTGAAACGAGACATTCGGTCATTAAGACAATTTCAAAACATAACGCTTGACAATCTTGATATGTTTCGCAGCGATATTGTAAGCGCGAATTGGGGTGATGTTCTAACTGAGACTGATCCCAATATTGCATATAACACTTTTTTGAATAGGTTTCAGACGATCTATGCGAAGGATTTCCCCAATAAGATATTCAAATCGTCGCGCAAAATTCGAAAGCCGGGGACTACCCCAAACCTTCTATCAAAAATTGATGTAAAAAGTCAGCTATTTTATAACTTTACCAAAACTAGAAATCAAGAGGATTTAAAAAAGTTCAAATGTTACAGAAACCAGCTGTCAAAAGAATTACGAAAAGCTAGGGAACGTTATTACCACAACAGTCTTAACTCGACAATTAGAAATGTTGAGGTCACTTGGAAAAAAGTGAATACGATTTTACGGGGTAGTAAAACAAATGAACACCTAGAGAAGCTGTATATAAACGGCGAAGAAATAAAGAATACTGCTTTAGCTGATATGTTTAATGACCATTTTGTAAATTTAGTGAATATAAATTACGATGATAATGCTTGTAGGTATATTAAGAAGAGAAGTGCAAATTCAATCTTTTTGGATCCAGTTGACGGTTCCGAGGTTTTTAAAGCATTTATGAATTTAAATAATACTCGTAGCAGAGACATAGATGATATACAAATTAGACCTGTGAAATACGTTTTAGACGTAATTATGCCTTATTTGACTTATACAGGGTATTTTTTTTTAAGCTTAACAGATTTGTTTAAAAAAAGCCGTGAAAGTTACACTTATGCCGCTTATGGAGGTGAGTTATACGGCCAGGGGGACATATTATAGGGGGCTAATCGTAACGATCAGTCGGCTAATTACTCAAAATTCGTTAATTAACTTTTTAATTAATGAAAATAGACTAATGGTTCCAATTAGAAATTTGCTCAGCGTCGTCAAAAACTCCTAAATCAGTCATTTTCAGAAAGACTTTGAGCTCGTGAGAAGCGTAGTAGTGAACTGAAGTTACCACTCGTGGAGCAGGTACAAAGCTAGAGGTTGCGATAAGGCACCCGCGCGATTTTTCCGTCTCTTATCTATCCCCAGCCTTGTACCTGCTCCACGAGTGGTAACTTTAGTGCAATACTACGCTTCTCACGCGCTCAAAGTCTTTCTGAAAATGACTGATTTAGAGGTTTTCGATGACGTTGAGCAAGTTTCTAATTGGAAGCATGTGTCTATTTTCATTAATTAAAAAGTTAATTAACGAATTTTAATTAATTTGCCGACTGATCATTACGATTAGCCCTCTATAATATGTCCCCCTGGCCGTATAACTCACCTCCACAAGCGGCATAAGTGTAACTTTCACGGCTTTTTTTTAAACAAGTCTGTTGAGCTTAAAAAAAAACACCCTGTATATTTAACTTATGTATATCTGAAGGGGTATTCCCTCAGCGTATGCAAATAGCAAAAGTTTCTGTACTGCATAAGAAGGATGATAAAAATGATATAAATAATTATAGACCAGTTTCCATACTGCCTGTTTTTTCAAAGGGGCTAGAAAAACTTACTCATACACGGCTCTCAAAATTTTTCGATAAGCACCAGCTAATTACAAAATCCCAGATTGAATTTCGAAAGTACCGTTCCACTGAGCTCGCGTTACTTAAAGAAAAGGAATTTATTTCACGTAATCTAGAAGATAGAAAACTAGTTTTGGGAGTTTATGTTGACTTTACAAAGCTTTTGATTATTTGAACCACAAGCTCTTATTACAGAAACTTGAATGTTATGAGTACGCGGGCAAGTCCTTCTTTTATTGCAATCATATCTCGAAAATCGTAAACAATATGTGTGCTGTAATAATTTCTCATCCAGTATAAAGCCCATAGTCTCTGGGGTACCACAAGGAAATATCTTAGGCCCTTTTCTCTTTAACGTATACGCAAATGACATTGTGAATATTGACCAAACAACTAAATTGACAATATATGCTGACGATACAACGTAGTTCTGTATGCTGCGGACGATCCTGAGGAGCTCGTGTCAAAAGTGAACCTATTATTAGGCCAGATATCGGTATAGACAAAAAAGAACTGCTTTAAAAATAAATACAAATAAAACTAAAGCCGTACTATTTCGATCTAGGCATGAAATTCTCCCTCAAATAAACACCATTACTTTAAACTCGGTAAATATCGAATTAACTGATACTTTTAAAACACTTGGAGTAGTGTTTTCTCAGAATATGTCCTGGGATAAACATATTGAACATTTAAATAAAAAAACTGTCGAGAACTGTGGGTATTATATGTCAGCATCGGTGTATACTTCCGACATCTGTTAAAATATTATTATACAAATCATTATTTTATTCCCATTTAAATTATTGTTCGTTGGTTTGGGGTACTACCACTGCAACTAATCTTGAGAAAAAACACCTGCTTCAAAAAGAATGTTGCGAGTAATTGCAAACGTACCTTATCTTTCGCACACGGAAAACCTGTTTAAAACTTATAATATACTCAGTATTCACAATCTTTAACTATAGGCTATCCACAAAACTTAGAACAGAATTTCTTTACAATACCTTATCCCTGGTAAAATTGTGCGGTTTACAACAACATATCGTACCACAGCGGCGTAGACTTTCCTTTTTCCCGGGGGGGGGGGGGGGGGGGAGGGGGGGGGCAGGCTGAAAAGTTCTTCGGGGAGGGGCGGGGGGTGCTTTTCTGCGCAATTTTTTTTTTACATCGGCAATTATCAGTAGTTAATTTTAGGGGGTACATTTTACAGCGTATGTATATCGCCTTGTGTCCGTCGCTGTGCGTCAATGTCAATCACCGTGCAAGCGTAGCCGTGTGTTCATCGCCGGTACCACGGCGCATGCGCCGGCGAGCACTAATCTGAAAAACAAAATGCTTGTGCCAGCTGCGAAGTTGTGGGGGTAGAACCCAGGCCCCTGTGCTTCTGAAACAGTAATCCACTCGGCCACGAGTCTTTTCTCTTTAATACATGGAAATAAAGCCTGGTGGGACATCGCAAAACTGGCAGGCTGCTGTGAAAGCAGACCAAGCGTACGTAAAAGTGATCGATGCCGCGTTACCTTCTCGCCAGAACTGGAGATTGAAGCTAACGAAAGCACGCTGGGATTCCATTTCCCACGTATTTTGTCAATAAAGGCAACATGGGCGTTATTTTGTTTACATGCCACTACTAGAAGCTCGTTACATGGCACGTAAACAGCCTTTCGGTAAGGATCATAGCCCGAAGGGGGGGGGGGGGGGGGCTCTGCCTCCGCCTCCCGGATCTTACCAGGGAAGGCACAAGCCCCGATGCCCCCCCCCCCCCCCCCCCCCCCCGTAGTCTACGCCTATGTCGAACCATACCAAATTCGTAATCCAGATTACTGGCACGTACCAACGTGTCGGCTAAACACTGGAAAGGAAATGTTAGCATACAGAATCCCAAAGCTTCTATAGGTATTGCATTCTGAAGGTGTGTTTATAGATAAAGTCTGGGAAAATTGCGCTCTGTCATGCATGATTTTGCATATATGAATTGATGTGATTTTTTTTTTCTTAGTTTAAAAGTATGTTTTGTGTTGATTTAGGAATGTCAACTAATATGGTGCTCAGTGACGTTTTTTATTTTCTTGTTATTTTCTTGTTTTTTCGTATTCATTGTGATTATGCACGATTTTGTTTGTATATTGATATTTCCGACGCTTCTGCAGAATATACTGGGGCCGAGAACTCGTCAAGCCGCGTAGCGCGGCTTTTTGTCTTGGCTCCACCATTAGGTGTAATAGGAAATAAACTGTTATCATTATTATCTTGAAAGAGTACTACGTCCTACAGAAGCATCGTAGGGTGCACACCCTCGCAGTGCCCTACTCTCCAACCCATGGTTTTAGCCTCCAGGAGGCGCAGCATGTACCGACGGCCACGCGACCCGCTGTTCGCATATCATTTGAACCCCATAGTACGTTTCTAACGCCAAAAGCATCGCTCCTTCCTCCGACAACCAAATTTTGTAAGAACTAAGAACTACTTCGCCCGACGTATGAGCAATGCGCAAAACTTCTTTTTTTTTTTTTTTTTCCTCGAGGTGACGATCAGCATAGTTCAGTCTTGGCGCGGGACGAAAATGTGCGGCTGTGGTGCCAGCGGGCCGTAACGCAGAGCCGTCGCTGCAGCCGTGCGACGTCAAAGCCGACTTCCGGCGGTGTATACAGCGGCGCTGGCTCGTGCCTTCCGCCGTCGCCCCCGCGGCAGCAGAAGGCCGCAGGTGGCTGGCTTCACGGCCCGCCTGACCCCGAGCGAACGCGAAGGTTCTGGATCATCGCGCGCGGCCTACGGGCGCAGGTGGGAAACGTGGGCGGCACATGGAACATGCGCCGAACGTTTATAGTGGCTTCGAGAAGGAAACGGGACAAATGAAGTGTACGAAAACGTTTCGTTCCCAATAAAAACCTCGAAATGATAAAACTCCTTTTCTTTTTTGCCGTAGGACGAGCAACGTCTATTGGGCTCACAAATGCTCCCAGCAGACATGAAATTGGACCGCGACGCTGTTGGTATTTTAAGGTTCCAGGCGCCATTCGGCGACTGATTCGGCCATAGAAATTAGCTGCGACCTTCTTGTATTGTTGATCATTAAAAGATACGCAATGGAACTCGCCCCAAGAACCCAGGGTCGCCGCTGCTTGACCAACTTCTTATGAAGTTATACGCGCCGTTCCAATGTTTAAAAATCCACGGACCTGCGTGCAACCTCCACAGCCCAGCGTGGGCGTGTTCCTCGTTTTGGGGCCGCAAGGGTCTTGCGGCCCCAAAACGAGGCTGCCACAGAAACGAATTCTTTCTGTGGCAGTTCATTGGCGACGTGCGCGACAAAAGCGTCGCTGTGATCGGCCATCCTCGATTGACAAAAAAAAAAAAAAAACTCACTCTGACGTCTTGAGTATAGGGTCACTTCTGCTCTTATCGGCGAAAATAAGAGCAGTGTCAGACTCTCATCTCTGACGGTGTTGATTTAGGAACATGCTGACTTATAGGCTTCCACCGCGCTCTTTAAGCACCCTTGTAACGCTCGCTACTAATAACCCTGGTCGTGACGTCAGGGCTAGTACGAGCTATAAGAGGGCGCCACCGAAACATACCTTTCCAAAAAAAAAAGGGGCTTCTGGCTGGTAGCCATTTTAATATCGCTTGTGCGTTTGGAGCACGATTTGTTCGCTTTGCGGATCGACGAAGATGCGCGCGCTGGGCTGTGGAGATCGCAAGCTATAGGCTGAGGACTTGTAAATAGTGGAACGGAGTCACCGAAAGGATGAGAACGGCAGGGCATTTCTTTTGGAAGCCCGGCCTGTAAGCACACGCTCGTTGCCTTCCACCTTGCGTTGGTTGCGCCTGCACCCTCGAAGCTCACGAAACACACCGAAGTATGACCGAGGGCAGGTAGCTCTCACTGGAGATGAGACACCTGCTTCCTGCCATTCTCACAGTTGCAGTGGATATATACATATATATATATATATATATATATATATATATATATATATATATATATATATATACAGGGTGTTTTTTTTAAGCTTAACAGATTTGTTTAAAAAACGCCGTGAAAGTTACACTTATGCCGCTTGTGGAGGTGAGTTATACGGCCAGGGGGACATATTATAGGGGGCTAATCGTAACGATCAGTCGGCTAATTACTTAAAATTCGTTAATTAACTTTTTAATTAATGAAAATACACATATGGTTTCAATTAGAAACTTGCTCAGCGTCATCGAAAACCACTAAATCAGTCATTTTCAGAAAGACTTTGAGCGCGTGAGAAGCGTAGTAGTGAACTGAAGTTACCGCTCGTGGAGCAGGTACAAAGCTAGAGGTTGCGATAAGGCGCCCGCGCGATTTTTCCGTCTCTTATCTAGCCCCAGCCTTGTACCTGCTCCACGAGTGGTAACTTTAGTGCACTACTACGCTTCTCACGCGCTCAAAGTCTTTCTGAAAATGACTGATTTAGGGGTTTTCGATGACGCTGAGCAAGTTTCTAATTGGAACCATATGTCTATTTTCATTAATTAAAAAGTTAATTAACGAATTTTAATTAATTAGCCGACTGATCATTACGATTAGCCCCCTATAATATGTCACCCTGGCCGTATAACTCACCTCCACAAGCTGCATAAGTGTAACTTTCACGGCTTTTTTTAAACAAATCTGTTAAGCTTAAAAAAAAAAAAACACCCTGTATATATATATATATATATATATATATAACCGACAGAAACGACCAAAACACTGGAGCAACCGTGACTCGTGGATTGCTTGGCGAACTACCTCTTGTATCGCTTGCCACGTTTTCTGCAAACGCAACCGACGCAAATGTGTGAACCTGCCTCTAGGGCAACGTTGAGCGCGCGTGCACAGATTTGATCCTGGTTCAGGGGTATAGTGTGCGCACGAGCGACTGAATAGCTCTGTCGCCGAGTATGGTTTTCAGTTTTATCGGCTAGAGTCGGACTTCCGTCGATAACCGTGCCTTGAACACGAAGCTCTGATCACGTGATGCCAAGTAACCGAGATGGGCCTTTTCCGAGGCAGTCCAGGCACGATGTTGTATTTTTCCCCGTCGAGCGGCGCAGCGTGAGACACGTGGCAGAGGAGCGGAACCATTGACCGGAGCCGTGCCTCTTGGAATCCGACACGCGATATCGCCGCAGGATATACGTCGATGAAGACGCGCCGTGGGGCGTTAAATTCGAGCCGATCACGAATTTCGCTGGTGCCGTTGGCGTGACTGGGCCCTTTGTCCATGAGCGGCTGGCTCTGGGCCGTCGCTTGTTTGCGGCGCCGTTCCGCCGCTTCACGCCCCGTCGGCGTGTGAAAGACTCCCGCTCTTCTCTGCCGAGCGACGGAACGAACCAAACACCTGGTGGCGGGCCGCTGAACTCTCCGATCACGACCGATGACTGCAGCCATCCGAGTCGGTTTCCACCTGCACGTGCCGTTGGGGGTCGCCTTTCTTGGGCGGTGTCACCTTGTATACACCATTCGAAAGGTTACAAAATCACGGCCCGGAGCGCGAAATTCACTGCCCTGCGCACGTATATTCGTCGCTTCGGAAAGTGAGCAAGTACGCGCCATAAGCACGGACTCTGAACATGGCCCGCTGTTAGAATAAAAATCAGTGCGTAGACAATTTTTGACATGCCCATGGGACAAACTTAGGGGTGTAGTTTACCATTCGAAAGAAACTTATCAATTCAGAGATATTTGGTGGTACTTTCACGTTGACAATCGCTTTTATCTTATCAGTATCTGGATAAATGCCATCCTGGTCAGTGACGTTCGCGAGAACTTGACTTGTTGAACACCGCACTTGTCTGCGTTCAAGGTCATGCCTCTTTCATAAAGGTGTTGAACTTCCAGCCGGGTCGCCGATCACAAATGACCGAATAGTAGCTCCCTACTCTGATCTTCGTCAGCGACATGACGTCGTGTTGTTTAATACGTTGGTGTTTAATGCAGAAGTCTAATATATTGCGCAGAACAACGCCAACACGAGTCCGGCTCCCAAGTCGGTCTCTTCATCTCTCCCCTTTTTGCCGTCGGTTAAAAAAAATTTCCCCGCTAGATTTAGCGGGGAAAATTTTCCGCTAGATTTAGCGGGCAAAAGTTTCCGCTAGATTTAGCGGGGAAAATTTTCCGCTAGATTTAGCGGGAAAAATTTCCCGCTAAATTTAGCGGGGAAATTTACCCATCATGCACCACGCGGTTACGCCGACGGCGACGCCGACGCCGACGCCGCTCAAGCCGGAAACGGGCGCCTAAGAGCTGCGCTCTAAAACTATATAAAGAGTATACTTTTGAAATAGTATCTAAGTTACATTATCAAAAACAAAACTTTTGAAAGTGCTATCAATAGTCGGCTATCGTAAAGCTATTAATAGCACTATCGATATTTGACTATAAAAAAATTAAAGCCGTTTACAACTCCCTGTAACGCCGGGTTAGAGCGCAGCTCTTGAGGAGGAGGGGAAGGCACGGAGGGGGGGTCACGTGACAAGGGGGCTCACGTGACCTCGGGGGGGGGGGTGTCACGGGGCCTGGGGGTCACGTGACCTCGAGGGGGGGGGGGGGTGAAAATTTTCCGCTAGATTTAGCGGGGAAAATTTTCCGCTACATTTAGTGGGGAAAATTTTCCGCTAGATTTAGCGGGAAAAATTTTCCGCTAAATTTAGCGGAGAAAATTTTCCGCTAGATTTAGCGGGGAAAATTTTCCGCTATATTTAGCGGGGAAAATTTTCCGCTAGATTTAGCGGGGAAAATTTTCCGCTAGATTTAGCGGGGAAAATATTCCGCTAATTTTAGCGGGGAAATTTTTCCGCTAAATTTAGCGGGGAAAATTTTCCGCTAAATTTAGCGGGGAAATTTACCCATCATGCACCGCGCGGTTACGCCGACGGCGACGCCGACGCCGCTCAAGCCGGAAACGGGCGCCTAAGAGCTGCGCTCTAAAACAGCCCTTGGGAATCCTCGCTGCCCCTCCTTTCCCTCGGCGCTCTTCTTTCATTCGTCCAACACGCTGCAGGTCTTTTCCACTACATTCTTTCCTGGTAATAAAGTTCGCAGTTGTACGTAGCACATGTCACGGAGTGCCCAAGCACGCAGCCCGAGGAACCACAGCATCCAGGTGTCCCGGTGCCGTAGAGGTCACCTTCCTCATCCAAGGACGCTCGACGAGCCGGAGTCAAACACACACGAGACACAAACATGCGTCGGCAAAAGCCGGGTTCGAGCTTCGGTGTAGTTGTCAATTACTTCCGGTTTCCGGTGTCCCGCCTGAAGCAGAGTCGTTGGTTCTGCCTCACCGCCGCTTCAGGCTAGCCGCCGCGAAGTCGTTAGCTGAGCACGTCGGCCGCGTGTGTTGCCATTGCCGATGGCGGGCAGAGCACTTGAAGCAGCCACAAATTCTCCCTTACCTCCCTCACCTCACGGCAGCGTCGTGAGACGGTCCGTTTAAACCCCCCCCCCCCCGGGGTCCGCGCCTCCACATGGCCTCTGAAAACGCCTGACACTGGAGAACTCTCGTAGATGAGTATTATCCATGTTACACGGGACTCCGTCGAGGAACTGTCATTTTTGTTTTAATGAAAACATTTTGGTGCAGATGTTATGCCGAAAGGTAACCTCCGAAATCTGAATCTCCCAAATGGAGTTATAACGGTCGTCAGATGTTGAAATTTCTCGGCTAGCTCGTTGAGTCCGGTGTACCACAGGGTTCTATCCTAGGCCCCCTCTTATTCTTAATATGTATAAATGACCTACCTACTAGCATTTCCTCCTCCATATGCGTATTTGCGGATGATTGCGTTGTTTACCGTGAAATTACTAATGACTCTGACGTACACATAATTCAATCTGATTTAAATGCAATTTCTTCCTGGTGTGATGCTTGGCACATGAAACTAAACACTATGAAATGTAAGGCAATGAGGATTTCCCGCAAAGTAGCACTCTGTCCTAACTACTTCCTATCAAATAACCTCCTTGAAAACGTATCAACTTACAAATATCTGGGTGTTCATATCTCTTCTGACCTATCATGGAAAACTCACACCGAATATATCGTTAATAACAGTAACCGCATGCTTGGATATTTAAGACGTAACTTTTCTCTAGCTCCATCATCATTAAAATTACTACTTTATAAAACACTGGTGCTACCAAAACTTGAATATGCATGCTCGGTCTGGGATCCCGGTGCAGAAAGCCTCATATCAGCGCTTGAAGCCATTCAAAACCTGTCAGCACGTTTTATATTATCAAGCTACCATCGTACATCAAGCGTCACATCCATAAAAGCTAGTCTCTCACTGCCTCTTCTTTCCACTCGTCGCACTATCTCCCGTCTCTGTTTATTTCATAAAATTTACTATGCCAATTAACTCTTGAAAAAGCAACTAATCAGTGCCCCCATCTATGTATCCTCTCGCCTCGATCACTGCTGCAAAGTTGGTATACCCACTTCCATCTCAAATTCTTTTTTCAAATCTTTCATCCCAAAAACATCTCGTGAATGGAGCGGCCTTCCCTCACCCATTGCGACCATTGGCGATTTTGTTCTCTTTAAAGAAGCACTAACAAGTCACTATTCATGATCTGTGCCGGACTAACCATTTTCAGCGTTTTTGTACTTCCGTTGCCCACCCCCTCTGTAATGCTTCGGCACTGAGGGTATAATAAGTAAATAAATAAATAAATAAACTGCCAAAATCCGGAGTTGGCATCAATTTTGAAAAAGTACTTGACTCCAAAGAGCTGTCCCAACACGTGTTCTACAATTTGCAAATTATGCACCTCCCTCCTTACATACTTGTTCAGCTTCGTCAAGTCGATGCAGATGAGCACGTCTCCATTCGATTTTATGACGATAACCAGCGCAGTGCGCCACTCTGTTGGTTCCTCTACGGGTTGAGTAACTTTCATTTTGAGCATATCCTCGAGCTTCTCCTTCATTTTGTTTAGCAAAGGAATGGCGACCCTCCGAGGAGTCATCTATGCGAAAGAGACCGCGTCATCTCTTAGTTCAATTTTGTAAGCAACCTTGATATGTCCCAGTTCAAAAAATAGTTCGGGAAACTCAATTTATGGCTTGGTGTTTCCAGCTTGTGATGCTGCAACGTCATAAATCTTTCGGACGATTCCCAGTTTCTCACTGGCGTCTCTTGAAAGAAGAGGTTGATCCAAGTTGTTAACAACATAGAGATCCGCTTTTGTCAACTTGGTTCCGTAGATTTTGTCCTCCGTGATCATTCCCAGCACGTCCAGTTCATAGCGACCGGGGCCCTTCAGGACCTTCGTGGGTCTCTCGAGGGATGTCGCCGAAAAATGCGTTCAGTATGTCTTGGCGAAAATGACTGTCACGTCGACGCCAGTGTCGACCTTGAAGACAGTTGGCACCTCGCGAACCTGCACTGTTGGTCGCATGTCAACGTCAACTAAAAATGCAGTCGCTGTGCTTAAAACTTGGTTCAATACGGCGGAGTGTTCTTTTTTTTTTTTGTCTAATAATGACATTGATGGGCGTAATGTCCAGTCTTGTGACATCTGTTGCATGGCGCCTTGCGTGCCTGACAATGTTCTTTCGAATGCTGTCAATAGCCACGGCGTGAGCAGTGTTCACTCGATGCTTGTGAGTGCGTTGGTTTGGGCATTGTTTTCTTGCCCGGTCTTCCTTGATTTTCTTTTCGCGGAGGGACGTTGCTTGAAGTGTAAAGGCGATCCACATTTCTGTCTTTGGACCCATGGATCGAGTCCGGTCTGTCAGTCTTTCACGACCTCAGACTTTCGGGCCATCTTTTTAGCTCTTTCAGGCTTCAAGTCGGGATCAAGCGGCATCCTCTCAGAGAGCTTGTGATCTTTGATGACGACATCCTGCCGCGTAATCATTTCTTCGTGGAGTGCTTCAAAGTTGCAGAACTTATCATGCTTGTGCAGATCTGGGATCGACGCTTTCTACTTCCTGTTAAGATCTCCGATGGAAAGTGGCTCGCTCACAGACGATGTTGCGTCTCACTCAGACGCGGGGACAAAGTGCTCACCACTGATACACGCGGTCGGCGGGAGCTCGTGTCAATCGACCGTGTTAAACCGGCCCACATTGACCTCTTTCACAAAAACGAAGCCACCTCCACCGCGACAACACCCACCGCGAGGCTTTCGGAGGCCAAAGGAACCTTCCCCAGCAAACACAAGTCACCGCACCCACAGCAGACGGCGCACCAGGGTCACCGTTGGGCTCGATCTGTGACAATTTTCTTTTAATTCCCTCGTGACTAGTGCAACAGTTCACCCACCGTTATAGTGGCTCAAGACCACGATGCTCCTCGCCCGTGAGAGCAGCCCTCGCACCCGTGGTGTGAGGAAAAATAAGTTGAGATTTGGTACGCACGCTCGTCATCCTTTCTTCGCCCTCGTTTGCCACCTCTACAGCTTTGCCATCACGCATCAGCGCATCAATGTTGCCTAATTCCGCTTGATCGTGATTTTCCTGACTTTAATACAAACAAAAATGTTTTATTATATTCCAGTAAACTGTCCGGGTCTTTAAAGATTTTACGTGAGGTTATTATTATTATTATTTTTTTTTTGCTGAACATTACCTATTCATGATGGACCGCAGCGGACCTTACGAGTTATCCCAGCGGAGAGTGTACTGCGGACATGTCACGTGACTACGCACTTGCGCATCGCTCCGTCTCTACCCAAGGTCACGTGATATTCACACGGCATTGCAATGACTCGTATCGTCCGCTGCTGCTCATCGAAACGTAAAACGGAGTATGTTCGGCTCTCGACAATCTCGATCGATCTCAAAGGGCCGGCTAGCTTCCTGTGGATGTGCGAAATCAGCAGCTCGTTTTATTCGCGCGGGAAGACCCCATGGCGTTCATTGATATCACGACGATAGCGACCTCTCGCATAACGCACCGCTTACACACGCTTCTCCGGTCCAACACTTCCTCTCCCGATCGGACCGACCGATCGTTACGTGACAACATGACGTTTCCACCATCCGTGCTGCCATTGGCTGCTGCCATCCGACAGTCGGACCAGTCGGACTGCAGTGCGGCGAATATCTGGCAAGTTTGTCGCATGCATATGCCGGAGTCGGACCTGGAGCCCCAATCCGACGCTCTGGCGCGACCAAACCTGCCGTCGTTCTGACAGTTCGTACGTCGGATCGGACCGTTTTGACGCGCATGTGTCTCGCGCTGATTCCGAAAACCAACGACGGCCGAAACATAGAAGTTGTAGCTTAGGAATCGCTTCTAACGCAAACTGTGTCTGGTGTCATAAATCTTATGTTCTTTTTTTTTTACATACGTGTTTTATTTAAACGTTAAAAATATTTTCTTGTTTATTTTTAGGGTGTTCACTATTTTTTTTAAATACCGGCTTATATCTGAAATGGCAGGAATCGAATTGGGCCCCTACTTCCATAGCTACAGTGATTGCGTGTGCTCATATAACGCCACCATCCCGAATGCATGGCTCGCGCTTTTGTCTAATAAACGCTTCCCGCGTCGTCGTGCTCGTGGGCGCAGAACCGGCGAGTGGTACTGCCTTTCCGCTAACTAACCGCTTTCTGCCTCGTGGTGGTCCCAGAAACCGTTCGGGGAGGGTCGGACGCGAATCTTTCGGGGCCACCGGCCGCACCCCCGACGTCCCAGAACGCCCCGCGAGATGGGCCACGCACTGCACGGGAAAGCGGTCCGCGCCGTGGTCACGATGCCTGGCCAGACGGCGTCCCTCGTCGTGCCCGCAGACAGGAAGAGGACGAAGCAAATATCGAGGTAGCCCGTGCTACTCGTTATCCTCTCGGCGAATGGCTCGCTACTGCTGAGAAATCTGGGGGATCATCGGACGGAAATGGAAGACAAGTAGCGTCTGAGTTGGAGTGAAACTGAAGAAGTTCCGCTGATGTAACCGCAACATGCGTTGGAATGATGGGAGCTTGGAAATTGGAGCAACCCATAGTCGGCACGTCCTCCTGTGTCGAGTAAATTTGCAGGAACGGGGAATGTAGCCGTCAAGGGAGGCGGGGTGCGACGCCATCTTTCTCTCCGACTCACTTTGATCTTGCGTTGTTTTTGTCCGGTTGCCATCGTGGTGGGCTATCCTGCTCAGTGTGTACTTCGGCAACATACACTCGGGACTTGGGCCGATGACTCTCGGTTTTATCGGAAGTGCGAGTGGCGATGCTGAGGCTGCAGGCGCGACGCTTCAACAATGCCTAAAATGCGGAAGTAAGGACAAGTCACACTCGAAGCACAAGACCTGCAATGGAAGCTCGGCTACCGAAAGCCGAAAGAAATGCTACCGGATTAAGAGTCAGCGTGGACTACGCTTAGGTTCTTAAAAAGCCCATGAAACGAATTTTGGATTGAAATAAATCAATTTATATTGGAATTTTACTAATAGCACATCGTTCAGTGGGCCAAAAGAAAAAAAGTAGAAAGTCAAAAGCCTGACTTTCGGTACGAACATCTGAAAATATTGCGGACAATTTTGTACCTTCTTTCCTTCGAAAGCTCTGCGCCTTTTCACAGTGATACATCCGCGGACCTCGCAGCGCGTGAGCGGTGCCAAACTGACGTCAGCCGAGCCCAGCTCACGCATTGGACACGAGAACTGCGTCACTCGGACGTATGCGCTCGTCAACAATCAATCCGTCAACGAATATTTGGATTCGCATTCGTGGCCAATGAGCGCCCTGACGGAACTTATTGTCAGTGGCGAATGACAAGTTCTATGGTGTGGGGGGATCGGTGGCCGAGTGGTCTAGCGCACACCAGCTCGGAGCACGTGGAGCGAAAGCTCGCGCTGCAGAACCCAGGATCCTGGGTTCAATCCCCACCCCTGCCCGTTTCGATCTGGATGAGCATCGTATCGGCGTGTGGTCGTGTATCACTACTGCGTGATGCACGTTAAAGACCCCAGGCTAGCGGTTGTACTGCACTGGCTAAATTGCTGATCTACAGCTGGGAGACTCGTCGCCCTTGGAGGCAGACCAAGTTCTAGGCTGTATAAACATACACACAACCCAATTTTTTTTCTATGGTGTGCATAAAAAGCAAGGTGGAAGCTAGGAGTCATCGCACCGCTGCCGCAGAATGTCACCACGACGTGATTTCACAATAGACCGATCTCACCAAGCGTTCCACGCATGCGTGACGCCGCCATAACTGTAGTTCGTAGGAGGCAGACGCCAGTTCACGAGAGAGCTCATGCCGCCTCGTGCTCTGCTCGCGCAGACCTCCAGCAGGGTTGTCGCGCGTGCAGAAAGACTACAGCTCCCACGATGCATGTCGGCAGCGGTGGCGTACTCAAACTAGCTGGTGAGATCGGTCTATTCGCATTTGAGTTGAGGATTAAAGCTAAGGAGGAAGAAGTAGGAAAATCGGTTCATGACCCCTTTAAAGGAGCACTGACACCCCAAAGGTCGTAATTTTTTTGTGTCTAAAACGATGCAAGTTGTAGTCATAGACATGCAAAAAAAAAAAAAATACCGCATAGCGAAAAAAGATTTCTTCACGCGCGCGCGCGCCTCTTTACTTTTGGCGTTTTTCTCTCCCGCTTCCCACCTCCTCGCTTCTTTTGATTTGTGACGCCAAAGATCATAAAATTTAGAAGCTTTGTATGCGACATTTCTCAACATTTAATGACGGCAATCGTAAAACATGTTTTTTTTTTTTTTAACGCAATTGCTAACGCAGTACGGCCCTTCTTTTTGAAATACCAAAAATACGAGTCCGGGGTGATGTCGCCTCCTGGATTTGGATCCTCCCTCGGAAAACATGGCGGCGCTCGACGCACATAGCAGAGGATGATCGGTGAGTCGGGGAATCGGACGAAGTGGTCTTTTTAGGTGCCGGACGACCTCTCAGACTTCGAAAAGAAAATCGTCAAACGGTTAAAACAACTGGGTTTGGTGTCTGTGTATTGTAGTTTCGGTTTTGACTCCGCCGGGGCAGCCTTTCAGACGTCAAGCGTCGTCTGCTCGCAGCGATAGGCAGGCGGCACGGCACGCACGGAATAAAACCGGTTTTTCCCGGTCCGCCGGCGCCCTTCTCTCCCGCTTCTCACCTCCTCGCTTCGGGTCGCGGTGGCAACGGCGGTTTGGAGCGGAGGCCCGAAAGAAAGTCGACTCTCAGGGCTCCTCAATATTTGACGTCACTGCACTGGAGCGCATCGCGCGGGACCTTCAAATTCGGCATTTGGAAATTGCTTTTTTACTTCACAAATGCTGAATTCCCAAGATTCGAATTTTAAGGATAATGTCCCGGCATCGTTTTCAATCGTTTTGGATAATAAAAAAATATGATATTGAAGTGTCAGTGGTTTAAGGAGTACAGTGCACAACAGCAGAAGTCTACGAGAGGTTCCTTTTGCAGGGCGAAGCAGCCAACACTATCTTCGCAATCTGAAGAAACGATCCAGATATTGCTGCTTTAGAAAATCATACGATTCCCGATGCGTGACCAGATTGTTTTCAATGGAACAAAAAGGCAAAAAAAGGAAGAAAAAAAAACCGACTACCGGTGAAGATGCTGCGGTAAAATTACGACATTGGCTAAAGGGGAACAAATGGGTGTGGCAGCTGTAGCCCTGCGCTACACAATAAAGCGCATGTAGAGCACAATCACGATAGAGCGGCTTCCATAGCGACCAAAAATCGCGAAAGCACTAGGCCAGGGGTCTCGGCATACACTGCGCATCTATAGCTGAACTATATATAGCAGTAAAAATCAAGGAATCGGAAGCAGAAAGCAATTCCAGCTGGTAAGAAATTGTTCCAATAGTGCACCATTCACCGAAAGAATGTGTACTCTATTCTATTTATTTTGCACCCGCATCGCACACTTCCAGTGGGTAATCTCAGAGTGGAACACGTAGGTTGGTTCTTTTGTGCATTGTGGTTTGCGGATACCAGCTCTACCATTAAATGTCACAAAATCAATGACACTACCCGACATTTTCGCCCGTTTGCCAGCAAGAACATTCTAACTGATCACGTATAAGAGCTCTTCTAGAAATCGCCGGACGCCAACCACCCAGCGCGTTTTTGAATACGTGCGAGCTCGTCTATTCAACTCTGACGTTACGCTACTACGGTGGCGCTGCTGTCGGCTCTGCGCATGCGCAGATGCCTCGCTGCGCGCGACTCTGGTTTCTGTCCTCGCGCAGCGCCCTGGTGAGGGGCAGAGAGGCGGGTGTGCGTGTTGATGTAGGCTGCCGCGCGCGCTTTCCTCCTTGCTGGGTCGGGGCAAACCGGAGAAAGACCCGGATGGCGCTCATCTAACTATTTCATCGGACACCGTCAGCTTTTGCACGTCAATGGCAGATAAAGAAAAAGATCCAACTTCCGCACCAACCGGGCGCGGCGGCAGAATCCGACGCACTCCAGGGAACGTTGCGGTATGCAAAATGTTGCCGCCCACGAAAAAAAGGTCTATGCTCGACTGAAGATCCCATCATGTCTATTCCAAAACCAAACGCGTATTGCACGACGCAGGTTTCTTTTTTTTTTTTTTTCGTGGTCTATACATTGTTTTATTATAGTCAGTTCTCCAGTTGACGCTACGAGCTGGTGGGGCAAATCAGTGCGTGTTTTCTAGTCCCTGGCAGTTTCAGAAACGCGGGTCGTGGTCTGTCTTCAGAACATTATTACTGCGGTCAATGAGGTTGCGGCAACAGCTGATAAAAAAAAACCCGATAAACTCATCCCGAAACAAGAAGCACGCACTGCGTTTTTTGCCGCCCGCTATCGGCGAACCCCTGCGCGCTTCCGGTTTTCCTCGTTTTTTTTTTTTTATTTTATCTCGCATTCTTTTGTTATTTGTACTACTTTCTACAAAGCGCGCAGGTTCTTACAAACGTATTACAGGTACTTCTTCGAAGGGAAATCTTCTTTCCCGATCGCTGTGTCTTGCTGAAGAACACATAAATGCACTACCGGAAGTCTACTGGGGCACCAAATACTGTGGCGCCCTCGTGGTACCAACTCCCACCGAATGCGGTGCATACCCTTCGACTGCGCTAAGGTGAAGCGAAGTATGCGACTTTCCAGCGCACCCGGGCAAAATATACGCAGTCACCGGTCTGTGAGCGCATAAGGGGTGCAAGATATTTCGCAAAAGAGAGCTATGGCGGCGCATGCTCGAAGCGCAATTTACAACCCAGCGGACAAAATTGGCAGCTCGCGGAGGGCGATTATTGCGACCTTTCCGATGTTCACAAATACACAGCCCCAGCGTGCGATAGCCACAGCCCAGCACGCGCAGGTTTGTCGTACCCCCCCCCCCCCCCCTTTTTTTTTTAATGGTGTATGGGCGGCGACAGGTCAAGAGTTCGGAGGAAGCTCCTCCCACCTCTTTCCACTTAAGTAGATCGAACGCTGGAGAGGAGGCGACCTCCTCTCCAGCGTTCGCTTCGCTAAAGTGGAAAGGGGTGGGAGGAGCTTCCCCTGTGGTCGCTGACAGCCCAAGAAACTCGATTTTGGCTGCGGAGAGATAACAATAAGATGCTCGCTCCCGTTACGTCGTGGGCTTCGGGCCTGCCGGCGTGTGTGTGCCCTCCCCGAGGAACGGTGCGTGGTCAGGCGCGCGTCCGCTCGCGCTCGGCGGACGGCAGCCAGCGGCGAGGTCGTGTCTGGGGCGCCTAATCGGCGTCTGCCATCGGCGGCCCGAGCCTGTCCGCGTTCCGTCACTCGCCGGGACACAGTTGCCCGCTCGCTGCGCCTGCCGTGCGGCACGCATTGCGCTGGCCGACACCGCCCCAACGACCTGGCTTCGCACGCAAAAGAAACCACAACGATGAGCAAAAACAGAGAACGCGCTGACCCGTGTTATCCCCACAAAATGGCGCTTTCCTTCTGTCTTCGAAAATAAGAAGCGTAACCCGCTGTCACCCACGAGTGCGCACGGTTTCTCTCGGAGTAGCCGACGAGCTGGTCTACTAGGGGCGGAAGTCGTCCATTGACCTGTAGCGAGCGGCGAAGGCAAATCAAATGCCGTAAACCCGAAATTATCGTGTGCCGGCCTATATGCTTTCTCGCTGCGTCCGAAGTTTATCTCAGAAATTCCGCAATGGCCTCACTTTGTTTCCTTGTGCCTCTTGCCCATTCCCGTGAGAACTGCTACATATGCACGTTAAAGTCCACGTGTTAACTGTCGTGGTCAACTGCCGATTTGCCCCTCGATGCCGGACACACGCAGGTTACCCCCGTGTCAAACTATTGCGGAGGAGATCGAGCAGTCACGCCCCTAACGGAACGCTTCAGCAGTGGGGACAACGAACCCTAATTTCTTGTTTGTTTTTGATCCGAGAAATCGAAGATGACCATTCGAAAGCCACTCCTCGTGCGTCCAAAGCACTGGTCAAAGCGAAGCGCTCGTGCCCAGAACGTGCTAGGCGAAGTTCAATTTCTTTGTTATGCTGCGTTGGTAAACCCGGCTGTGGGGACACCAAGCTCGATAAAGCGCCCCCTATAGCTAGATCTCCTGCCCAATACTTCGTGTCTCACCTTAGCATGGACTAACTGCGAAGGCTGTGCAAGCGCGATCGGGTAGTAGCCTTGACTGCCTTGAAAGGTGCACTAGTTGCACGAGTGCTCGTGCAGCTGCAGGTCACGCGAGGGCGGGGTGGTAAAGGGGGGGGGTGGGGGGGGGGGGGGTGTCGCGGCGGGCTACCTCCCCGGGTTCCACTGACCCTAGTGATGCCACTGCACAACAGTATAAAAAAAAAAAACGCCTCTGTGAAATAGGACGTGTTGTCTGTTCTTGTCTTAAAGCGCAATAATGTTTTCTCACGTAAAATACCAACTAGCCCAACAATGAGCACTTGCCACTTATAACTGTATCGGTTCGTGAGTTATGCCAACATAAACAAATATGTACGAAAAACGCATTATCTGAATTGCTTATCAGTGTTTATTATGAAGATGCAAGAATCCTACCTTGAGGCAATGATGCTCGAATAGACTGAAGCGCGACAGTGTTATTATTATTATTACTATTATTATATTTTATAAATTACAGTTTAACCGATTGCTTAGATCTCATGTGTGCAATCGTTCGAGTTCCGTCCGTCTTTTAGGGGTTATTTCTACTATATTTGTTCATCAAGCCATGTTAACTATAGACAATTACGAGAATGGGTGTGTCTTGAGTGCAAGCATGTGCAGCTTGCGCGTGAACATAGCTTTAGCAAGCTTGAAATTGCAGGGGCTTGTCCGCACGAGCAAAGACATGGCGGCGGTCACTGGCCTCGCCTGCAATCGTCTATATTCGTTGACGGGTTAAAAGTTTAGGGGACGCTCCTTCCACGTCATTCTACTTTAGCAGATCGAACGCTGGACGGGAGGTCGCCTCCTCTTTAGCGTTCACTCTGCTAAAGGGGAAAAGGTTGGGAGGACCTTCCTTTCACCGATTATGTTAATGTTAAAAACAATGTTCAATGGCAATGTTAAAAACAATGTTTAATGTTCAATAGTCTCACGAATCTCGTGGTTTTAGGACATTTTGTCAATTCGTCGACGGACGACTGGTAGAATACGTACTGGAACAATTATCGAATGTCCGGAATTTCTTGAAACCGCCCGTCCGATGCTTCACGCAAATCTGTTTTGTTTTGTTTGGTTTTTTTCTTTTTTTTTTTGCATTCTGTATGCTTACACATGGTGTGGGCGAGCGTTTCCAGCGACAGTCTCGAAGGAAGCGATTTACAGCGTGCGTCCTTGGTTTTGAGAGTGTACGGTCAGTGTTGCCCGACTGCGCTGGGCTGTGGGCTTTGTCGTCAGTGGGCTGTGGCAGCCTGCGTTAGCGCAATTCTGGACGCTTGTGGCGGCTAAATTGCCTGTTGTTTTTTCTTTGGGCGAATATAATTTTTCGATGTTTTTAGCGAAGCATTGTACTATTTTTGGGAACAAAAACAAACAAATGAGAGCTATGTTTGGTGAGACCGTGCGCGACAAAACAAATGCAAGTGAAATGTTTGTTTTATTTTATTTAGATTTTTTTACGGAACCATACGGCTGAGCCCGTGTCAATCTACAAAAATCTTAGCTGCCGAAAATATTTGACCACACCACAGGATAGACGAACTGCCTAGGTATTCCCCGCTCACATGAAATTCAGCGAGTCGCATCAATCGAGCAACATATATTGTACGTACCCCAAGGTGCCGCGCTATCCAGACAGGATTTGAGAAGGGTCAAAATAACACAGCATATCCAATATAGTGTCGACAATAGTCACTTCACGACGGTCGAACGAAACCCGGCTTGTTTTGGGGCACGTTTTGAAGAGCGCTGCTTTTTTTGGCACAGCACCAAAGCAAATGAATGAACATGTCTATTCCGTCCCCATACCCCAGACCCTATCCGCTATTTCTCGTTTTCGTAGATTTTCTCAACGGAAATAATCCTCGAAGAACGTCGAACTGCCCGCGTCGCGGGCTGCTTGACGTTCGCTCTCCTCGTTCGTTTCCTGCGAAGTCCAAGCAGGCTACGAGCCATGGTTATTAACTGGTTCTCACGGTGCAAGATCACACAAAAGGGTTAAGCATCCTGAACAGGCAAAAAGAAAAGCCGGCGAGCGCCGAATGCACACAATGCAGGTGGGGAGTCGCGCTAACCGGGTTTCCACAGCTCAGGCGGGTGGCGGAAATTTCTGGCTCATGGGAGTTGCTCGAGTCGCAAAATGGCGGCGGCCAGGGAGCTCTTTTTGAGATGGTCTATACCATCAAGATGGGTAATAACATTTTCATAGTATGAAGAAAATAAACAGCTCACGTTTAATATTTGAAAGCATTAGCGGTATTCTGTGGGCACAGCATTCCAGAATGCCGTGCCTCGTGTCCTCCAGTGCTGGTGGGGAAACTATGCTAACCATCAATTGATAAAAAAAAAAAATGTTTTCTGAAAGAACCAGCGGTACTAGCGGATTCAATAGAAAAGAAAAAGCGTGGTCTTTTCGATTTCCGACAAATATGCTTCATATTTTTGAGGGTAAAAGCGCTAAAAACAACGGACAAGTAAAATAAACGAACAACACAGAGCGCTCCCTGCAGCTGGGCTTCTCTTTTTTTTTTTTTGCTTTTCTGTATCTTTTTAGCGACCTCGCCTATGTTATGTGCCCCTTATGGGGTGTTTTTTTTTTTTTTTTCTAAATCGAACACTTTGCATGTCCTTTAACCATTCATGTTTGTTTAATGGGTCGCGTTACCCGATCTGCTGGTCACCTATGTTGTGCGCGCAAAGTTAATTGAATATTTTTTTTTGTTTTAGTCGTGCCACACTGCAGCATAATTAATTACATTACTGGATCGTCCCCTTGAATAAAATGCAGTACATTTTGTGGGAACCTCATTCTACTCTATGAAAGTATATACAGGATGTTTCTTTAGTCTTTAGATATTTGTTTTAGAAACCGCATAACTCGTGCGGTTTCTGCGAGCCAGTTATGCGGCTAGGGGAACATAATACAGGGGTCCAGTCGTCACGAGCAGTCGTACGATTGACTGAAATTTGTTAACTATCTTTCAATTAGTGAAAACAAACACATGGTTTCAATAGACTACTTCCATAAACCCCTGCATGCAACACGGCGCGCGTTGCACTCTGGGAACTAGTTGGTCAGGGAGGAGAGCGGCATGGTTTCTGTTTCGATCGACACGTCGACAAGAGATTATACACAGAGCGTGGACTATAAATGGCCGTTATCTCATGTTTTCTGGTCCCGAGAGCGTCATATGTGGTCTCTAAACTAACCTAAATGGCCAGACATCGAAGCTTTAGCACAAGCCCGAGACGTATAGCTTGTCTTGACACATGCTTGTTTATTTTTGTACCCGAGCCTTTCTGTTAGCGTTTCGAGGTATGTGGACGAGCCAGTGCTGGAAATCTCAAGGCTGCGAAGCTCGGGGATCTTGCTTGTGTACGAATCAACAAGCTGTAGCGATCAATAAGTATGCCTACATCGAGCTCGCGCCTTTACATTAGTGTTGTTGATGAACTGATTAGGAAGTTTGTTTGTTTTCTGCGTCCATAAACGAAATATAACTTTTTGCAATTACTGTTTTTCTTAATACACATGAGTACGCGAGGTAAAACTCGGAGGCGCCATTGAAAAGCTCCATTTGAACACACTTCTCATATCTTATCTGTACTGCCCCGCAGCACTGCACTTGAAGTCCCCACCTGCTTGCATTCCACTAATATTCAACATCGCGTATGCGCATAAAGTTATCCTGCAATCATATAGGCACATTCGCACGTACAAACCGTTTTAAGAAAGCAAAAGTCGAACAGTTGTGGGAAGAATGTCGCACCGTTCGCCGGAAGTGCGCCGAACGGGCATGAACCCCTATGCGGTGCGCGAAACGAACGAAATTATTCAAAGCACATTTGACGGTGACTAAGCCACGTCTTACTACGTTTGCATACGCACGTACAATATCCGGTGTTTCGGGAACCAAGGAAAGTGCCCCGGTCTTCGTTTTGTATTGCTGGAGAATGAGTGCAGTGCACATTCATAAAAAGTCAGATAATCGAAAACGCAAGCAGCGCGTTCGGTCGCGGCGTGATTGCATGAGATGAAGCTGCTCAGTCGAAACCGAAACTGAGTGGCCAACTAGTTCCGAGAGTGCACTGCGTGGCATTTCGCCGCGATGGGGCGCGTCGGTTTTGGAACAAGTCCATTGAGAACTTGCTGAGCGTCATCCCAAAACCACTAAATAGGTAAGTCTGAGAAAGAATCGGGGCGCGTGGGAAGCACGCTGGTGCGCTAAAGTTAACCACTCGTGCAACAAGCGCAAGGAAGGTGGTGCAAAAACGCAAATAAAAGACAAAAACAAAACGCGCGGCCGCGTTTTTGTAATTTAGCTTTCCGCCCGCTGGACGAGAGTTAAAGGGACCATGAAACGATTCTGAAATCGAATTTCATCCACCGATCGTCGTAAAAGGTGTGAAAAGAAACACAAAAACACAAAAATAGGGAGCCGAAAAAAATCCTTCGTTATAGAACTTTTAAAAGAAAACTGGACTCTTTTGCGCCTTCTTTCCTTCGAAAGCTCTCTGCCTTTTCACTGCGATGCATCTGCGGAAACGCAGCACGTCAGCCGAATCCACGTCGCCTATTGGGTAAGAGCCTACCACACCAGCAACGCGATCGTAAACAATAGATAGCCGGCCAGTGTTTCCTAAAAGTTTTGTTAAATAATATTCAGATCCACATTTTGTAGCATAATTAAAGATGTGACGAAAATTGCCAAATTTGATAATGCTAAGAGCCAAGCGCCATCTATCGTGTGGTAAACGAAGCAACTACTGCACGTGCGCAGTAGGGCCGGCCGGGCCGACAGCGTCAACAGCGTCGATCAGTTACTACTTCGCGACTACCGAAGAACGTTTATTTTTCTACGTGTTCTTCTCGCGCGTCCCGACTTCAAGCAGCAAGAAAAAAGTACTTGAGACAGACCACGTCGAACAAGAACGCTGGATCCACAAACACCCGAGAAAAGCTACAACGGCGACGAATCCACCGGATCCGACCAAGCGAGCTTGGCGGATAGGCCTAGCGGCCTAGCAGGCACTCAGACTCGGAACAGCGTTGCTTCAACGGTACTTGGCCAAGACCGTCTGCCCACGACCGGCTGGTGTACTGAATGGAATATGCCCGGGCGACCCTTGTGGACCCTTCCCGTATTATAGTTTGATCGCTGACCTCAATTTTAGATTAAGAGGTGAGAACAATCTCTTCCCCTTGTTTTCCGAGGCAGTGTTGATGAACACTGTCGTCGAAAAGGGGCTCTCATCGATTCTATCTTTTTGTTTTGTGTGATATAGAGCTCAAATAAACGCCGTATGGATTACCTTCGTAACACGGCATGTACACTTTGTTATTAGTATGCCATTTTTTATTCTGACACGACTGCACGTCACTGTCGAGCTATAACAGTTCGTGGGCGCTACGTGCAATGCCGGTCCAACCTTCCTTTGCCGAGTGTCACGTCAGTATCGAGTTGCAATCGTAAAAGATCGGTCCCGAAGCGCTTACCAACAGCGCGAATACAGCACTTCCATCAAACGCGCGCGTCCGCTCCGAGTGTGAACAGGTATTTACATGGTTCTTGCTGAGACTATCGTAGTTCAAACGTATCTTTTTTTAACGTCGGCTCGCTCCTGCATCTCCGAGGCCGCGAAAAACGCCGCGGCAATTTGTTTCCATCTGCGTCGCTTTGCAAATGACTGACACGGGCCGCCTTTTACCAACAATGACAGTTGGGCTGGACTCTTCACCGGAAGACTCGCCGCACTTCCCAACAGGCATACCGGCTTATGGGACTAGTCCCATGCTGTCGCTGTAGCGCAACATATCTCATTGAATTTCGCTCAGCTGCGATGTGTCCATGCCTATCGCGGCGATGAGAGGCGCCGATTCCGAAAATACGTCGGTGACATCAGCGCCATCAGCGCAGTAAAACCTACCGGCACACCGCCAACTCGGCGCCGCTAACGCTCCCATCTCCTACTGCCGAGAGAGCTTCCGGTTCCGGAAACAGGGTACGTCACGACCGTCAAAATTACGTCGCAGCTTGTATTGCGGTCAGTTGGAGAGAAAGAAAGTCGATATTTCATTAATTTTTTGTGTGGAAGTTAATTAACCGAGACGAAAACGGATGCCTGTTCGGCATTCAGTGAACATTGACGGTTTAATGTAAAAGTTATCTGGCAAAAGTAAAAAGGTCATTTCATGGTCCCTTTAACTTTAGCCATAGCCTCCTCTATACTCGCAAAGCCTGGCAGTTCGACGACGGAGCCATAGAGTGTCCGGTCGCAGATTTGGAGCGAGCGCGAGGATCTGGTAGCACAGAGCATTTTTCGGGGAAGCTGGTAGTGAGCGCACAGCTTTCGCAGCGACAAGGACGCGCGAGGAACGCGTGGAGCCACGAGCGGACATGCCATCGCTCGGGAGAAGTGTGCTTCGGCGTCTCGCCGCAGCGGGGCGCCCGTTACATGGCTCTCCTCATCCGTTGTCTGCCGCTCTACCTTTTCACTTTCGGCGGCCGCGTCTCGTGGCCATCTGCCAGGCTTTGTTAGTATAGAGGACGATATATGCTTTAGCGTCAGTGATTTCCCTACACACCCCCTAGGGGGGTGTACACCCCCCCCCTTGTTTTTCTGAAGGCACTTCCTTAATTCGCAACGACTCCTTTATTCTCAATGCCCCCCCTTAAGACCCCCCCTAAAAGTTTAGACCCCCCCCCCTAATTTCAATTCCTGGGGAAACCCCTGTGTAGCGTATTCTCGCGCGCTCGTAATCCTTTTTTTTCATATTTACTTTATTAGTGGTTTGTATTACGGTGGTCGAGTTTCCAATAGACCGATCTCACCAGCGAGTTTCGTTGTGCCACAGCTGCCGGAATGCATCGTGGGAACTGCGTGTAGTCTTTCTGCACGCGCGCCGCAAAACCGCTGCGGGTCTGCGCGAACAGAGAACGAGACGACACGAACCGTACCCCGTGCACTGACACCTGCCTCCTGCGAAGCACAGTTATGGCGGCGTCACGCATGCGTGGAACGCTTAGTGAGATCGGTCTCTTTGAACTTTGTGTTAATTTTTAATTATTAAAGCGTTAATTACCAATTTTACTAAGGTACCTGACTTATCTGACGCCCCTATGTTATGTCCTCTTGACCGTGTAACTCGCCCGGAGAGACCGCATGTTTAGCTTTCGCGCATACTTGTAAGGTACCCATTAGAGGTGATCAAATTACTTGAGATCGATCCCTTTTTCGAGTATTTTTTTTAAATAATTGGATTACTTTCATTAGGAAGTAGCCGCGATAGTAATCTTCTTAGGAGGCTTTTTTACAGTACTAAAATTACTCGTAATCTTTAATATTATTTCCAACCCCATCCTAATGGCGCCTGTTTTTTCTTACTTTTTTTATTACAAGTTTCTTAGAAAGGAATTTTCGAACTGAATATCAAATAAGGGCATGGCCTAGCTGCCAAAATGGGTGGATTTAGAAGATGAGTAGTTTGTAATTAGTTCATCCTAATCTAATGCTGGACAGTGTGAAAGGCACGTAATCAAACCGGCGTGAAAAATCCGTCGTTTTAAAAATCTGATGTAATCGGAAAAGTAGCGGAAAAGTTACTCTTCCGGTCAAGTAGTCTTGAGAGGAAAAGTCCTTTTTTCCTGTCGAGTAATCAAGTAAATGACGCTGGTTGCTTTTTCAAATGACGGTCAACTGCTTTTCCTGTCAACTAATCAATTATACACTATAGACCTTTCCAATGTTTACAAAATCACAGTCCAGCGTGCGATCTTCACAGTCCAGCACGTGCGTGTTCGTCGCTTCGTAAAGCGAGGAAAGCACGCGCCATACGCACGAACGCTCAAAATGGCACCGACCACACGCTCTTTTTTGGAAAGGTCTATACTCCGTTTCACCTTATGTTGTACCGCAGACAAGGCTAGAAGCGCGAGCTCATAGCGTTGGGAGCTGCTTTTAACGCACGAGAGCTTGTGCCGCCGAGATGTGCCATAGAGCAAGGAGCTCGCGCTTGTAGCCTTTCCTGCGGTACATCATAAGGTGAAACAGAGTATAGTTGAATGCATTTTAACCAAAAGTAATTCTAATTGTAATTTGTTACTTTTTTTTTGTAACTTGTACAAGAGTGTTTTCACGGTTGTTTGCTAGACAAATCTGTAAAGCCTTAAAAAAACACCCTTCTAGTTATTGCCCTGATGGATAGATAGCCAGTTAGGCCAGTTTGGATCCGACCAGTGCTCGGCGAGTCGCCGGGAGGCAACCGGGCTTCGGGAACATGAAAGACGACCCTCGGACCAGGTCGCCCTGCTCTCTGTTCACGCCAGCGAGCGACAGGTGCTGCGCTAGATCGGTTTTCAGCGACAGCACCTGCACTATATTATCCTATACCCTTCTCACAATAGTGAGTTTTAATAGATCACTCCGATAACTGGAGCATGGAGCGTATCGTTATCAGGTGGCGGCTTATTATAGAAAAAAAAAAAAAAAGCTAATCTGAGCTGCCGATGAACCGATTTGTCCATGAAACGATTTGTCCATGAAACGATTTGTCCATGAAACGATTTGTCCATGAAACGATTTGTCCATGAAACCATTTGTCCATGAAACCATTTGTCCATGAAACCATTTGTCCATGAAACAATTTGTCCATGAAACAATCTGTCGATGAAACAATCTGTCGATGAAACATCACGTGTCGATGAAACGTCGTTCGATGAACTGATTGCCACCGGTGTGTATAGGCATGCGTATCCGCAGCAAACAACGCTTTGCCACTTTTGGCGGTTTCCTTTCGCGGTAGTGTCAGCGACATGCATGGCACAAAGTCGAGCCGGGAGCAGCCGAGCGTTCCGAATTGCGGGGGTACATTTCTTCTCGCGCAGTTGCGCATTATCCGTTTCCGTTATTTTTGTTGTCGTAACTCGTGGGATCCCCGCGCTCGGTGGCTGGCTTTTTGCGCCCGCGAGTCTTTGCTGACCCCCAAGGACGACGTTTGGTGCTCAGAAGCCGGAAAGGCTGTTCCCGCAAAACGTCGCTCTTTTTTTCTTCTTCTTTTTCTCGGTTGGTGTGTTGTGTCTTGACGGGGTGGGAGGTGCGTAAGGTACAGGCCCAAAATAGAGAGAAATAACAAACAGGCACCGACGCGTTTTATACACTGGAAAGCCACGTCTGGTTCGGAGCCATCGGCAAGGGCTTCACAGAGCGCGGCACTGTTAGCGCGAACGAACGATCGACGGCATAACCGATAGGCAACCATCAAAACTGGGATGGTCAGTGACAGTCGAAGAAACGCACGTCGTGGCCTATTATGATCCCGCTTCTTTTTTTTTTTTTGTGATTAGCTCTTCGGAGTTTTCTGATTAACCGTGGAGCGATGATCGGGAATGCCCTGCGTTTCGTAAGATCTCAATGACTGCATTGTGCTGAAGTGATTACGTAAGATTACTAACCTGTAATGTTAGTTGTCCGCCAATCAAGAACTTTTTCAATCGAGAATTGATCGTATGTACGGGGAAAGTCACGCAGATTCCACGCCATTATTGTGGCGGACTTTGGCGTTTTTATTTATCTTTATTTTAATGTCCTCTGGTTATACGAGAGGAGATGAGAGCGCGTGGGCATTCCGAACACCGAGCTCTAATTCGAATGATTAGGGGATAGACTCTAAGCTAGCCGCCGTTGTCTCTACTCTCTACAAACGCGTTCGAACGCCGCTGCCACTGCCCCTTTGGCGCGCTGGTAGTGTGCCAGGATCATAATAATGCGTTCTTGGGCTCGATTACCGACGGACGCGTTAAGAATCTTGTTTTGTTTGTTTGTTTTTTTTTTTGCAGAAGAAAACGGTCACCTAGAACAATAGGGACAAACACAGACAGGAAGAAACAGAGACATACACACCGCTAGCAACTGAGACTTCATACTTCTTCGTCATTTTGGTGATGAACACACCTAAAGTAATGCCAATAAATCAACCTAAATACTTACATTACACTACTAAATTTATTAAATTTGGTCACTTACACTTCCCTGACCCAACCCACGAACCACCAACGACAAATACACCGCTTACTCCTTTTTTCCTTCTCTTCTTTTCTATTAAAACGCCAGTTGTGAGTTAGCGCTTGTCTTTGTCTACATGTTCTGTCCCTTGTCCTTTGTCTAACCTTTGCGCTATTTAATTTTTGTATCATGCATATCCAACTAGCCCACCTCAATATCTTAGTACAATTTCTGTCTTCTACTATGGGCCCTTTTCCGTGTGTCTCCTCTCAAGACCCTGTTTCATATATCTTCTTAATCGCCGAATCAACCTGCCGGGCAAGATTTTACGCATACGCCATCAGAAACAATGTAATACCTCATGACATCGGAGGGACTGTTTGGCCAAGCAAGACCCTCACTCCGCCACAGCAAAAGGATTTGCAGGATTCTGCGTTCCAAAATGTGGAGGCAAGTCCGTTTTTTTCGTGACTGCCTCAGGGTACTAGCCAACAAAAGCAATCCTGGCTCCAATCATGATTCAAGATACCGGTCCTTCCTCTACAATGCACAAAAGATGACGGAATCACTGGAGGACCTACATACCACACCTACGAACCCTTCGGGCTAAACACAAGAAACATCAAGGCGAGTCCATCAGACTTTTGGATATTCCATCCCTCCCCTCAGGCATCGCTAAAATCCTTGAGAAGGGCCCCAAATTTTGTACGGCACCGAACATACAAGGCGTACAGATGTTATCGACTATTCGCAACATCACGGGAAAGGCCCCAGATAATGACAGAAGCAGATGTGTAAATGATTGTGTTGATGTTTTGTTGAAAGTCAAACAGGCTGAGTTCAAGACAAAGAATATTAGAGTGAAAAATTATTTCAAACAACACAATTTAAACCTCCTAGTTTCCGATAAGGAAGGAGGATTCGTAGAGTGTACAAACGCCACTTATATGAAAAAGGCAGGAGTAACCATCCAGAAAAACTTTGAAAACGTTGCAAGACAGTAACATCAAAAAAGTAAAAGCTAAAGTACTTCAACTTTGCTCCAGACATGTTCTGACTAACCTGAAAAAAACAGATCACTACTGCCAAAAAAAAAAAAGAAATTTGGATATGTTTTTCATGGCAAAGACGCACAAAATAGAATGTCCATTCCGCGTCATTGTAACAGAAAAAGGTTCTTGGCAAGGAGCAATGTCACGGTTCATTTTCAATCACTTATCTGCTCTTCAACTTGAAGATCCTTTTCTGATCCCTAATTCAGAAGAAATTATACGTTTCCTAAAAAATGACAACCAACAAGTAAGATATGGTTTCTCCCTTGACGTGGAAGATTTGTTCGATTCCATACCCCCTGACCGTCTGTTCGAAGCCGTAAGAGAATGTATTGAGCAAAATGGCACAGTTTCTTTCCAAAACAAATCTGGCTTACATCTGGATTCATTCTTGGAGCTGCTGACATACTACCTTGCATCCACAGTCGTCACTTTCAACAACAATACCTACCTGCAAAAGAAGGGAATCTGCATCGGTTCCTGCGTAGCTCCTGTGCTATGCGACATCTTGTCCCAGTGCGATCGAGCCATCGCTCAGCAAATAACCGACGACCAGGTTCCAAAAATATACAGGTACGTTGATCACTATCTCGTGCTTCTATGCAATAAACCAGGTGGAAAAGACGAGACGCAAATCAACAACATCCGAACAATCTTCACGGAAAATGCTCAAGGGCTAAAGTTTACATACGAGCTACCTACAGACTTCACCCTACAATTTCTCGATCCACAACTAGAATTCCAAGAACACCACACGTGCTGGATATATAAGCCAAGGTCGAAGAAAAAATTACTTCAATATGAGTCTTCGCATTCAAAACTCATAAAAATGGCAATCATCAACAACAGTCTCCATGCAGCCCTCAAGAAGTCATGTGAGCACAAGGCGGGACAGAGTTTTGAAGACCAATTACAACGGCTTGCGACTTCTGGATATCCAAGTACCATCCTGTTGGAGGCAGTCGAAAGAATGATCAGCTCTCGAAAGGGAAAAGAAAAAACTAAACCCCCCAGACAGCGCCCTGCAAGTGATACCCTACATTCACCAGGTGTCACATAACATAAAAGAGGTGCGTCTAGATATAACATCCCTGTTGCATTTTCAGCATCAAACAAGCTCAAGAAGCTGTGTCCAAAGATAAATACTCCTCAAGATCGACAAGTTCAGTGCACCATCAAACACAAGCAAAAGTATGTACCTAGCTTGCCAAAGCCAGGTAATTTATGAAATACCATTCACTTGTGGCAAGATACACGTCGGTCAGACCGGCCGCTGCGTCAACACCAGGTTGCGGGAATACGCCACCTCACTCAAGTCAACTCCAGCGGGGCATCTCGCAGTACACGTTAGAGACTGTAAATGGGAAGCGAGCATGCCGGCCGCGTCGCGGCGGTCGCCTATTGTTTGCCGCATCAATTGTTGTGGCTTTCTTAGAGCGGAATAGCTACCTTGGAAATTACAGCGCTAACCCGCTACAACGCACAACCAACGCAGCGACCTGGCAGAAGTTCCCCGATGGATCGGACCCGTTTGCCGCTAGGGGCGCCCTGGTCGGGGCCTGAATTAGATGTGCACGGTTCCTATGCCAACCGATCCTGACAAAAACCAAAATCCTACGACGGTTCCGAGATAAAACTTCAAGAGAAATATACGAGGCCTTAACCATCAAGGAAAAGGAAGACGCTTGTGTGAGTGCACCATCTGTGGAATTAACTGACAAAGAATTATTTTACCTTCGGTGGCCAACTTGAGGTTGATTCAACGGGAGTGAGTGAGAAAATGTTTTATTTTCAGGTGGGGTACCTGTTGCCCTTGAAACTCGTCATTGGCTACAGGGGGAGGGGAAGGAGGGATTGGGGCTAAATGTAAATATCAAGTCCGGCGGACTTGATGTACTCTATCAGCGAGTCTAAAATTGCTTTCCTGTGCTCGGGTGTGCCGTTTGGAAGAACCCATTCCTTTAGGCAGGATGGTCTTTCTTGTGGCGGTAGAGCATTCAAAGCTAGTTTCCGCTTGATGTCACTTTTGGGACAATCCCAGATGATGTGTTTGATGTCTGCCAATATTTGACAGTGATCACACATGTCAGTTTCGGCATCTTCCCCATTGTTGCTTTTTCGGAACTTATACTTCAATGCCGGTGTCATGGCGGTTCCTTTGCGCTATTTAATTTTTATATCATGCATATTTAACTAGCCCACCTCAATATCTTAATACCTCTTACTCCCTTTAACGGGGCCGTGCCACATTGCAAAAACTGCCTTTCTTTCTTGCTGACCGTGACAGAGGGCTCGCTCACGCAGTCATCGACGCTTTTCTCAATGGCCATGATTTGGACCACCCGGGGACGTGCAACCGAAAGCTCGGTTACATGGCGCCTTCTCTGCAACAAAGCCTCGGCCGGGTTTCGAACCCGCCACCGGGGGATGCCACAATAAAGCCTCTGTCAGATTGCGGGCACCTCGGCCGGGATTCGAACCCGGCCACCTGACAATCCGTAGGCCCGCGCTTTGCCTCGAAGTCTACTATAGCGGTACCTCGCTGGAGGTTTCGACCGGCACGAGATATAGTCGTATGAGATAGAAGAGGGTCGGTTGACTCTTCATCGTCAAATCTGACTACATGTGTAATAGAGCGGAAACCTCCGCTCACACAGCGGTATCTACTATAGATCAGGCCGTAAAACAACGGTGGGTCACCGCCGGCTCGCCACTTTAAAGCCAACGCTAAGGCACTATAATGTTACTCGTGAGCGCTTGTCAAGATTGGTTCTTACGACAACGGTGGCTGCGTATCATCGCGTTCTTAGGTACGAGTCGCTAATAAAGAGTGATGCTTTGTGATATCGAATTATTTAATAAAAGATCAAATCGAGGAGTGTTGTAAAAGGTTCTCTTTATGGATACGAAGGTTGTAAATTATTCGCTGTCCACCAATCTTCCGTATTTTTGTTGCCTATAAACATTTGTGATCACAGATGACTGGAGGGCCGAGGGCGAACTGACCTGTAGTCAACCTGCACTACCGCTCTGATAAACCGGCAGATCTATTTGGAGTCGTTCTGACGACGCCAAGGAAATGTGTTCAACATGAAGCGAGCACCTAAGTTATGCAAACTTTTCCTGATTTTTCTTCACCGCCTTATGGCCAATGTTTCACGCGCTTTATAAAATAAATAAAAAGAAATTCATTATATAACTCTATCCACTACAAAAGACGCTACGGTGTAGCGTCTTTTTCCTAAGTGGGGGACCATAACAGGTGGCTTCGAGAGACGGGCGTTATCCCACGGCACACTTGACCAATCCCAAGCCGACGCAAGAGTCATCAATGGCCCTGTAGCAATCTGTGCGTGATTCTTTTCTGCAATAATGCAGTTTACATTTACTTTTGCCCAATTTCCGTGCTGTATTCTAACTTGAGACAAAAAAAGTAACAGGGTGGCGGTTCCCAACGTATTTTTTTGTCCTTTACATCATGATAGGCTCGTATGTTCCTGTGATGCCATCAGAGTACGCTAGCTTGCTACACAACAGTCACAACTTTGGTGGTTTAAGCGTGGGCCAAAATTAGTAGCGCGGTCATTAAAGTCCACGGCGAAATAATGATCCCGATGTGTTCAACAGCTGCAGTGTGCATGAGGGTTACGACGGAAAGCCATTCGTTTGCGACATCGAAAGTAAACATTGGAGCGCGGACCTGCGGTTACGTCGGTTTCGCTGTCGGTGGGCGATGTGAATATAGTGAAGTGAATAGCCACTACAAGTGTTTGGCTGCTGTTGTCACTGCGCCAACGTCCGGACATTTGTTGACACTAATTTCCGATTCGTTTGACATTGCGCGAAGCCTGCGAAAGTATGTCGATTTGTGACAGCGTCTTACTTGGCGTGCCGCATCTGTTTTATGCAACTCAAGTCTATAGGTTTCGAAGTGGCGTTACTAAATAATAAGGATGTGAAGAAACGGGGCAGGTTCATTTCCGGAAACGTTTTGCTACCGCACCGACGGTTATTAATGTCCTCCTTTGTCTGTGCTGAGAGCTCAAGACGTTGTCGATGAGTGGTTTTATTATTTTTATCGTTTCGCTGGTTCTGGATGAAAGAAATGCCAAAACTATGAAATTAACAAAAGAAAAACTGAAGTCGACAGGAAAGATTTATGTTCATCGGGGTATTTTGACATCGTAATTGGTGTATCGCGGGAGTGCAGGTTCCAACGGCATTACGCATTAAAAGCTTGTCGGAACGTTTCTCCCGTTTATTTCACGCACTAATAAAAAAAGGCACCTAAGTACATACACATTACGAGCACCTCACCTCATTATCTTAAAAAAAATGTTGAATATTGCGAGTTTTCTAGCGTTATACGAATATTAACTATTCGGACACAAGCCGAACCGAGGTGATCCATTTTGACCAATGATTACCCACTTAACATCCAGTGCCAACGGTTGACACATTAAAGACGTCAACTATAGTTGTTTTTCTTTAATTTATTTATTGAGAATTAGATTTTTGAGATAATGTATGTCCGAGATAAATTTCACGCCGGAGCTTACGGAAGTAAGTCAAGCCTGATTTTTATGCCTTAGAAAAAGGTCTTCATTGGTGTTTGTAGCGGAAGTTGTCACGTGTACATGCCTTCTCCGAGACAAGTAAGAAACTATACGCTAAAAATACCTTAAAAACGCGAAAAAGGTGTTCCAAGGAGCTAGAACCGTGGCTACAACCTCTGGGCACCCTTCTTATAGAAATACGCCCTTTATCATTTTGACGTACTGTTGAGTTATACAACGTTCATTTTCTGAAGGGTGTAGAAAAAGAATGTTGCAGTGCAGTGCTGCGCAGGGAACGATAAGATACCCGCTTCAAAGAGCTTTACAGCGGAGCTGGGCGACTGCATCGAATTGGCATTGCCCATATGTTTTTTACTTGGAGATACATTCCTCAAACTTCGGGATATGAATGCTTTATGTGAAGTATTGACGATAACAAAGTAGCGTACTTGTAACCTTCGAGATTGCGGAGATCGACAGCTGCGAATGAGTATATTTCAATGGTCGAGTGTATACGCAGTGGAGCAGTCAAGGGAGACGTGGTTCCGGTATCATGCATGCTTCATTGCGTCCGTATTGCTTTTATGCTTGCCTGTGTGTAGTGCGTGGTGCTCGTAAACTTCTACGAGGGAAAAAAAGGTTCTAGGATACCGCTATAGTCGGTGACAGGTTAAGGGTAATAGGGAAGTTCCTCCCACCTCTTTCACTTTACTCTTAGCCTGAATTACCGACTATAGCACCACTAAAATATTTATTGGGGCACCCTTCAGGTGCCCCAGCTCGCGCTGCAGAACCCAGGGATCCTGGGTTCACTCCACACCCCTGCCCATTTCGATCCCAGTGAGCATCGTCCCGGCGTGCGGTAGTGTATCACTACTGCGTGGTGCACGTCAACCCCTTGCCTAATCTTGTTTTTTTTCAAGGAACGCACAGAAAACTTATCTTAAACAGGCAGTTTGGGATGAAGTAAGACAGAGATTTCCTCGACTTCCAGGTGTCATATCTCGCTCTAAATCAGGACTTCTGGTCTGAGTCTTACTGACGTGCAGACGCCGAAGTTGATGGAATGCTTGCAGGATTCACATCAATTTCATCACTCCTGTCACTGCCCATCAGACTATCGTCTGATTCCTAAAAGTTAGAATGGCCGAAAGATTCGTCCTCACATATGCCTGAGCATTAATCCATTTCAAAAAGGTTTTGTATCTCTTTGTCTGCTAAAGTGGAGCTCCGTGCCAATGCAAATATTTCTTCAGGCGCGAACGCTCACAAGCGACTTTTTTTTTTTTTTTGTTTTTTTTTTTTTGCTAAATAGAGTATATTCTTTCTGTCAAACAGCAAAACAAACGAGCAACTGCCCAAGGTAAATGGAGCAACAGGGGTGGTTTCGCCATCTGCTAGAGATCGCGCTAAATAAGCGCCGAAACCGAAATGAGAGTCACCCTCGTGGTCGGGCTTCATGGACCTTAAGGGGTCAAAGGGGTACGCCGGCGATTTTTCGAGCTACCCCAACTAACTACATTTTCGGATTCACCGGTCTTTACTCTTTCCAGTATGCTATTGAGTATCGCGAAATTCAGAATCGTTATTGTGAAATCGGCAAGTCAAAATGACGCCAGCAGCCCGAGCCAACATTTGAAATATACCTGCGTTTTTCAGTGACGTGACGTCAAGGGAAGGCAGGCTTGCAGGTCGAGCAGACAGTCTAAAAATAGATTATGCCGAGCATTTGGTTCGTGGTGCTGCGCTGGTGCTGGAGCCAGCTTCTGTAGCATTCATTTGACACCATGAAACTGCTTGTATTCGGTTGGGAACAAAGTCTACAGTCAAAAGAGTAAACTGACGTCACTTTTTCATTGTTGCCAGTAGAGACTTTCACTTTGAAAAACACGGTGGGGACCAAAATTATAAACTTGATAACTTCACGAAATCTCTTTTATTTTGGCCCAATATTTTGGTTACTATTCCAGTAATGTTTGTTGGTGTGTTTAGCAAATTTTCAGGCAAATGGGGGACTATGGAGAAAACGCTGGAGCTCACCTTTGAAGACCCCAAGCTAGCGGTTGTACTGCGCTAGCTAAATTTCTCATCTACAGCTAAGACACTATAGACGCATATTGAGGCTGACTAAGTTCCAGCTCTATAAACATGTACACAATACGATTACAGCCTTAAGGGTATAAAATGTTTCGGCGTGTATTGCCGTATAGTAAAGGCCATCATCTATCTATCTAGGCCGGCGCATCGCTTTCGTGCATCCAGCTTCCCATGTCTTATTCCGGAGAGAAAAGAAAACCGACACGTCATGTTTGTTTCATTACAGTCGCGAAAGCTTTAGATAAAACAAAAACCCCAGAAACTTCCGAGGCTTAAAAACAAACAAACAGATATGTTCCAACTTATTTTCTAATGTGTTCCAAGACGAAGATAAACCACCGGGTCGGTCGAGGCTTTGTTTGTTGATCGAGTTCCGAGTCCAAGAGCGAGGCAGCCGAGACGCGGTGGTGTTGAATTCAACACAAATAACGACGAAGAAAAGAGCACTCCAAAAAGCGGAGGGGCAGACCTCCTCGGGCAGACTTCGTCTGCATCATCGCTGCCGGCTCACGTTCGCTCCCGGGTAACCAATAATTACGTGACAATACGAAACAAAGCGTAGCTTTAAAAGGACGGGGCAACAATTTACCTATACTTAAAGGGCCACTGACACCCCAAGAGTCGTATCTTTTTGTTTTTATCTAAATCGATGAAAATTGTATTCACAAACACTGCAAAAAATACTACAACGCGAAAAAACAAATTTCCCCACGAGCGCACGCCTTTTTATCTTTCACTCCCCTCTCCCGCTTCTCACCCCCTCGCTTCTATTTATTTGTGACGTAATCGATAATAAAATTTAGAGGCTTTGTAGCGGTATTTCTATAATATTTAATAACGGTATTCGTAAAACATGTTTCTAACGCAATTTCGAACGCACCTGCGGCCCTGTTTGAAATACCGAAAGTCGGAGTCCGGAGTGATGTTGCCGCAAGGCTTTTTATTCTCCATCAGAAAACATGGCGGCGCTCGACGCATGTAGCTCTGAGGATGATGGGTGAGTCGGGGAATCGGACGAAGTTCTCTTTTTTAGGTGCCCGACGAGCTCTCAGACTTCGAAAAGGAAAATCGTCAAATGGTCAGAACAACTGGGTTTGGTGTTTGTGTACCGTATAGTGTCGGTTGTGACTCCGCCGGGGCGGACTTTCATGCAGAACCAGCGTGACGTAGCCCTTCACGTCGTCGCTTACAAAAGCCCATTGCGCGTTCTCTTCCAGCTCGCACCGTTTCAAAGAATTTCAGATCGCTGAAAAAGTCATGAAAGAAATTCAAACTCGAAAGCTAAGCGTAGTCTGCTCACAGCGATAGGCGGCACACACGGAGGAGAGCCGCTGATCGCGGTACGCGGGCGAACACGACTCTTGGGGTGGGTATACGGTTCGAAGGCGTGAGAGAAACTCGAGTTGCAGGACGATTTAATCTTTGACGTCACTGCACCTGCGCGGATCGCGCGGGAACTTCGAATTCGGCTTTGGGAAATTGTTTTCTTCCTTCACAAATACTGAGTTCCCAAGTTTAGAATTTTAAAAGTAATGTCCAGGCATCGTTTTCGATCATTTCGGATAATAATAATAATAAAAAGATTTTGACCTGTCAGTGTTTTTTTAAGTTTAAAAGCTCTATGTATGGGATACTCATCTGTGCCCTTTTTTTTTTTTCACGAAGCACTTTGGAGGAGAGTTAAGTATATAGAAATCATGCTTATTATTTAAGGTGTTTTCTTTTGTTAGAACTTTTCAGGGGCGTCGGCATTTTTTTTAGCTTTCTTTGTGGATGTCGGCGTTTTGGAGGGAGCATTTGCGTAGGCAGAGCGACCGAGAGGTGGGAGCGGTTCCCCCGCGGTCGTTAAGAAACGTCTCGGGTTTCGGGAGTCTGCTCGGACAGATCCCTGGGACAGCCCGTTCTTGCAGATGCTTGTGGATGTTAACTGAGTGTGCCTGTTTATAGGGAGTTTTGCCGTTTAGGGTAAAATTGTCGCTTTTTGCCCGATGCAATAATTTAGCGGTTGGCGCCAGCCAGACTGGAAAAAATGCAGAGAACGACTGTACAAGGAATTTGGTTTTGGCGGTTGGAGCGCCAGGCTGACAGCTCGCCGATCATTAAAGAACCGTGTACCACGTGTGAGTGGTGGAATTTGAAGAGATTGGTCGATTCCTGAGGGGAAAGGACGCCCCTACGGGCATACAAAAGGAGTGCGGAGAGGATTTTGGAGAGATTCGGACTTTGGATTTGATTGAGAGAAACTGGGGACGGGGGTCGAATCTTTATAGACGAGGCAGGATGGTCTCCCAAGTTGGGACTTGTAACTAGAGTGTAAATAAATGCACATAGTTCTATTCAAGCCGTGAGTCGACCCGTCATTCAGCGACGTTCGTGCCACCACTCTCAAGACCATCGGAGTGGAACCTGCCTCCCACACCACCGGGAGGACCAACAACTTAACTAGGAGCTAGAGCCCTTTTAATAATAATTCTTAATGAACTAATTGATTTTTTTTTTCCAGACAGCTGGTCCTCATTTTGCAACATTCCATTTCTGTTCCTTATCTACAAACAAAAGTTGCTCAATCTGGAATTTATTCATAGGTAAGAAAAGAGTTGACTTCTCGAAGATCTCTTATTCTAGCAGCTGAAATATTAATTATGCGCGTTCCTGGGAAAGTCGGTGTTTAAGAAATCTTTGAAAGGTATCACAGTTGTCAGTATTTATCCGTTTGTGTGTCTCTTCAGACAAATATTTCAGATCAACCGTGAAAGGGGATCTAGTCAGGCACAAGCTGAAGGGTATAAAACATTAGACGTACACGGACAACCACACTCCTTCAATTAGCAACGACGTTTAATGTTTTTATTATTTCGTGTTTAAGTATTCATTATAACAACGCGCTCGAATTCACTAGTATACTATACCTGTTTTCACCTCAAGAAAAAAGTAAGTTTTGCACAATGTTCCTACGCGGCGCGAAATAGTTCTTACGAGATTCGGTTGTCGGAGAAAAAAGCGATGCTTTTGGCGTTTGGAACGTGTACGTCTTGATAAGATAACATATATCCAATCTAAAATTCACCTACATATGTCTTCATTATCCACATAAAGGGGGAAATTAGTAATGTTCCGCGAGGAGCCGGACTTGTTTTACTTTGGTTCTTGAGGTGAAAACAGGTATAGCTTTACCTATATTTTGTGTAAAAACCGCTAAAAAAGAATTGAAGACGTTTAAAAATTTCTGTAACGCGAAATTAGAGCGCAGCTCTTGAGGAGGAGGAGGGGAGGGTACGGAGGGGAGGGTATGCCCCTTCTCCTCCCCTCCTCCTCTGCTCGTCGTCCTCCCCTTCTTTCTTCCATCCTCCTCCTTTCCCTTACTCCTCCTCTCCTTCTCCTCCTTTTCCTCCGCACGTGACATCCATTTTCTCGCTAAATCTAGTGGGGAAACTGAATTTGTTCATAGTGACGTGACACCAAGTCATGTGACGTCATTTTCCAAGCTCAATTTAACGGGGAAACTGAATTGGTGTTGAGGTCACGTGACGTCAATTTTCCCGCTAAATTTAGCGCGGTTACGCCGATGCCGACGGCGACGACGCGAAACCCGGAAACGGGCGCCTAAGAGTGCGCCCTAAAACGTATTTGACAAACTCAACCTACAAGAAATTAACTATTCTCTCTCTCTCTCTCTCTCTTGTCATGCGCAGGGACAGTAGCAAGGAATAAAATTAGAGAAAAACGAGCAGCGTTGACCCCCTTAGTGCTCCAAGCTAAGGGTAGACTACCCCATTCACACGACCGTAAAGGTTCCTTTAGCTAAGGGACCTTTATTCTCTGCTGCCAATCAATCAACGATCTTCCGCGCGTGTCGTGTGCTCGCGACCCAAGAGCACGGGCTGCTTCGCCGATAGCAAAGGTATCTATGTTAAAGGTACCTTTATGTTGACCTAGGGTGCCTTCATGTGCGCTTTGCTTAGGGTGGTGTAGGGTGCCTTCATGTGCACTTTGCTTAGGGTGGTGGCATCTCGCCATTTTGTCCCACAAATTAATTTTTATTTTTGGTTCAGAAGCGCGTGAAAGAGCGTGTCCCTGCACGCGTTTGTGGCGCTGACTGTGCTATGGCGACATTTTGTTGTCGTCGATTTCTTTGTATTTTCCCCGTGAGCGCGTGCTGTCGGCATCGGGTACCACAAAGGGTGGCATCACCCTAAACAGAAGGACATTGAGGCACCCTAGGGTGGTGGCATCTCGCCATTTTGTCTCACACGTTTATTTTTATTTTTTGTTCAGAAGCGCGTGAAAGAGCGTGTCCCTGCACGCGTTTGTGGCGCTGACTGTGCTATGGCGACATTTTGTTTTCGTCGATTTCTTTGTATTTTCCCCGTGAGCGCGTGCTGTCGGCATCGGGTACTACAAAGGGTGGCATCACCCTAAACAGAAGGACATTGAGGCACCCTATGTTGACCGTGTGAATGAGGTATTACCAGGAGCCGGAACAAGGGGCCACGTGATGGGGTCCCGACTCTATTCCGCCAATGTCCATTATAGCCACGCGCTGGGGTTGGCAAATCACAAGGCGCGTGCCAAGTTCCAGAAATTGTTCGGCGATTGTAGTCATTGCAGCGATTCGACACGAGCAGCGCTACCCGAATGCTCGTCGAGGCGTTGATCGTCACGAGCCCAAACGAGTGCTCACGCGATGCTCTGGTGAAATCTGTCAACCGCACTTGAATTTCATACCACTGTACCATGGGGTAATAATCCCCGTGAATAGGTCAACACTGCGGTCTCCGTGACTACGTCAAGGTTTTCGGAGAGACCGAAAGAAAAAAACAAAAAACAAAAACACGTATTGGACACGAGCGCTGACGTTAGCGTTCGGCGACGACTCGGATTCAATCACGCGCTTCGTGTTCGAGCAATGGTGACCCCCAATGTTGCTTGATGGACTTTTAAAAAAAGTCTATTGCACCGCTAAAAAAAGATTACTTTTCCTTTTTTTTTTTTTTTTACTCTCTTCAGTCCGCCTCCCGTCGTTTGATTGTTGTTCTTGAAAACTTTCTTAAGCACCATCAAATCTTCGTTTCAGAACTGTGTTCCATAGAGTACGGTAAACGCCGTCTACACGCTGTGCTTCAAAACATGTATATTCCATAAAATATAGATATATAATATATTATATGGAATAGAATTCATATGTACTTACCGCAGCAGCCGTCCCCGAAACGGTGATGCATCGAACGAGGGGAGGTGGGGCCGTGAAGGGGAAGGGGAAGGGGGGGGGGGGGAGGGGGGGGGGGAGGAGAGGGGAGGGGAGAGGGAGGGAGGGAGAAAGGGGACTCGTGGAAGCAGCGTCTATGGTGCAGTTCCAGTGTTGCCAGATGGTGAAACTCTGAACCAGAGTTTGGAGATCAGGTGAAATTCTGGAGCCCTTGTTGTCCTCTTTAGTGAGCCACTACACCGGACAAAATCTGGGGAAAACGCCTTGTGACCTCAATCAAGTGAAAGTGCTGCATTAAATAGTCAGCGCTTGTTGGCTCAAGCTGTAACCCAATGCCACAAATTCAAGAGGCCAGATAAAAAATAACTACAGAAGAGCAGTCCGCCAGCCAACGGGTAGCTTTCCGAACGACCCGATGGCGTTCTTTAAGATGAAGTCCCTTAATATCTCATCAAACCTACGAGAAAAAATTTCTTTGACAATCGAATTTTGCGAGTATTTCATTCATTGATACCTCACACTCACAAGCGCCCCGTGTAGCATACATGAAGGGGGAATTTTTACACGATTCAGATAGAACAGTTGTTTCCTATAAATATGAAAGGCACTTAGAAGACAAAGATAATACACAAAATTTGGATACAATCTGGCAGGGAAAAAGAAAACGCATTTATCAATTTTTATGGTACATTTCACACGCACTTTAACTTCCACAGGATTTCCTATTGATACAATGTCGGCTGGCAGTTTATTCCATTCAGCTAAAGGGAAAACCTTGAAAAGTTTTGTATGGCATGGTTGTAAACACATTTTATGATAATGATAGAAAAAATGCGATGGGGCGGTTTGAGCAGTGTCAGCTTCAGAGGAGGGCTTTTATAATAAATGTTGTGAAGGGGAAGGTAAGTCGCAAGATTTGCCTTCTCGTAGAATGAAAAGGTAGCTCGACCTGCGTTTTCAACTGTGAAAATTAATCTGGCTGTTCCCAGGTCACGCTGTAGTGAAAGGCAGTCGGTTGGATTTTTGATTGCAGTAACTAATTCAAATAACTGGGTTTCACAAGACCGTTTTTTTTTTTTTTTTTTAAGCCATGCTGGTTGATAAAAATTTATTTATCTACTAGGAAATTCATTATATGGGTATACAGAACATGTTCGAGAATTTTGCAGCGAACACTGGTGAGAGAAATTGGTAATTACAAAACAAAGATGCACTACCAGAATCGCGAACTGGGGTAATAATGACGTGCTTTTAATCTAATGGTAAAATGCCTCGGTCTAAAGATTGTTGTAAAAATTGTTGATATAGCCGTGCGAGTAGAATTCCGGCATAAGGTCGAGTTAGTCGAAGTAGCTTTGTACTTATGCCGTCAGCACCGGGAGAAGAAGATTTCATATGATATTGTTTGTTTATGCCATTGGGGTTGATTCTGATTTAAACTTTGGAGTGGGCTAGTTGGTTCACTGTGGTCTAGAGGACTTAAAAGCGCAAAAACAGGGACGAAGAAGAGACACATCAGATAGCGCCAGTCCGTGTTGTATGTGTCTCTTCGTCCGTGCTTTTGCACTTTTAAGTCCTCTTGATTCTTATGTTTGCCAAGACGGGGGTGGTTTTGCGCAAAGCTGCCATCAATCAATGGATTTCGCGCAGTACATGATGTTCGTGAATTTAATCACAACCTTACTTTTTCTCTTTTTAAAAACTTGTATTAACAACAAAAGCAAAAAAAAACCAAAAAAAAAACACCTCAGTTTCACTTTTCAACGGAGGTTAATTTCGCGTCTGTTATCGTTGCTCTCAATCTCTCGCAGACTCGCTATTTTCCCTCTCCTCCTCCCTCCGACGTTTCAAATTTCGTTCGGTTTCCAGTCAGCCCTTGCCGCCCGTCTCGGGCTTCGCATCCTCTCAGATGGCTCTTGTGATGGCGGCGGCAGTCATCTCCTCTTGCTCGCTGATGTAAACATCACGCGAGGCCACGGGCAAAGCTCAGTCCGTCGGGTGCTTGTTGATGTTACTTGAGCATCCTCGTGCTCGTCTTTCTTCTTTTCTTGTATACTCATTTTTATTTTCGTCCCGTTCTGTATTTTTCAACACATGAGCAATGCACAAAACCTAGGTTTTACTCTTCTGGTGACATTGCACCGAGCACAATTCCATTCGTGCTCCGCTGTTTTGTTTCACTGTTGACCTTGCGGATGCATACCTTACTGAATTTTTTTTTTCTAAAATATGTAATTTGGAATCAAATGCCTAATATATTCTATGTGTTCTCATTGTTAGTTTCAGCGTCTGGTGAAATCTGAAATTTCGATGAGAGTTTGATGCCGTGACCACTCTCCGATCTGGCAACGCTGTGTAGTTCCGTGACTGAGCTAATCTCGTAACGTTGCTCGCCAGTAAGCTGGCTCCGAGATGCCGACGGTGACGTCACGACACCTGGGAGAGACAATATTTTGTGGATTTGTGGATGCCAATAACTCCAATTCGTCACTAGCTTCACTTGGGTGTGGCGGACCGCTGTAATTTCTTTTCGGTTCTCTAGCTGTTATTTCTGATTTACATTAATGACTGGCCTAACTTTCTAACTTTTGTCCAATTATTCACTGACGATTGCGTGTTTTGAGCTTTTGTATCCATTTGTTTTAGGTCTAGTTTTGACAAGACAGGAGACCAACCCTTGTCAAGCCAAACAACTGTTGGCTTTTTGTCTGCCTCCAGACAGCTGTACTTGTATAGATGCAAATAACATTATTGATTGATAATTTATGGCGAAATAACAAACTCTTGCTGTTTCCGTCCTGCCAACTGACCATGATATCATCTCTAAATGGGTCCTCGAATTTAAAAATTAACGAGTTCTTATTTTATGTATCAATGTCGTTCCTGATAATTACGTCTTCAATACGTTATTTGAAAATTTGCAACGTCATACAAATATAACAGCTGATCTTAGATCAGTGCCACATTCCCAACGTCATTATAATAACAAATGTATGCTTCATACGACGAAAGTTTTTGAAAGCATCGGGTGTTTCCGATAAATTAACTTTGCACAAAACTTGGGTACGTTCCAAGTTAGAATACGTTGCATTTGATCAGGACCTCGATTACTCAAGCCTAACATAGTCCCTCAAAATATTCCGAAATAATTCGGCCCGTTTTTTGTTTTCTTTCTTTTTTTTTTGTTTCTTCTATTCGATTCGCGCTATGCTGTCACGCGGTGCAAAGTAGATGCGCGATTTTTCGGTAATTTGCGTAGCTTCCACTCCACCAAGCGCCTAGACACATAGCTGAAAATGTGCATGGGCTGCCTATGTCTGGCATTTAAACGCAACTACCGCTGCCTGGGACCGGGACCGAAAATTTGTTTTTTTATGATTACAAAACATGTTTGCTAAATATGCTCCTTGTGAGGAGAAATGATCTAATTCGCCGTTTTATCCTGATCAGCTATTTTGTTTGTTTCTGGTTCGTCACTTTTCGTAAGTTTATAGCTTTTGACTCCGCATGTTCTTTTCCTTGCTGTTCTTATGTTGAACATGATTACGTGTTAAAGCAGTGCTTCATTTCGCCTACAACAATCGTTCGAGGTTTAAAAAGATGACAGCAGCTACATTTCCGGTCACTGTCATATTCCGGTAATCAACCCCTGTGTGTTTTCCGAGGCGAAGGACTTGTGAAGGAAACAAAGATGCCACACATGGTTTGCAGCATGTGTAATCTACCGTGTATTATACCGGGTGTTTCATAAAACGCTGTCCAAATTGTTCCGGCGAAAATACGAATCGCACATAAAAAATGTCGATATCAATGCATACTTAGGAAAATTAATAACACTCCGTAGAATTAGGTTGTTAATTACTTTTGAGTAATGCCTCTTTTAATTAGGAAATTTAAAGGCATTGTTTCGATTAGAAATGTTTGGGTATCATCGAAAATCACTCCATTAGCGCACTTCACAGAAACAAAGGCACGTTCAACAATTTATGGAGTTCAAAAAAAAAAAAAAGAAGAAAAAGCTTAATTTGGACGTGTTTTGAAGTTGCAATTTCTCTCAAAACGCATTTCCAAGCCAGAGGTCTTGCTCACCCGTAGCCGAAGCACACGTCGCCGCGCATTCTTCGCATGACGTAGGTGAACACTAATAAGAAGAACTTAGCTCATAGAACCCTTCATCTACTAATTATGACTGGTAAAAAATTCCCTAACATGGCGGCTGCAGCAGTACGGTGATAATAGTCAACAGGAATAGACCGGCCTGTTGCAAAACGTGCAACTACCTACGCAGCATCGAAAATAATTCTGGCGGAGGCGACCTTGGAGACAACAGGAGCGAGCGGGCAAAAGCAAGGGTACAACCGCGCTACACACTCTCTCGCTTTCTTTAAGGTCACGTGACAGACGCGGAGAGGGCAAGGAGGAGCTCAATACAGGGCGTCCCCACAATTCAATGCGCGCTCAGCACGCGGCCTTTTGAAATAGTCGCAACAGGCCTATAGGCACCTTTGCCAGCTGCCCGTCACATGGTGACCAGCTGAGTGTGTGAAGACTGATGTGGAGTGTTGTGGTGGGCGCAGGCGATGGAGAATGCGCTCCACTCCAGGGACCGAGTGGGAGTGCAGGACCTGGTGCTGCTCGAGGACTTCGAGAGCGAGAAGGCCTGCGTGGACAACCTCCAGAAGCGCTTTAAGGAGGACCTCATTTACGTGAGTATATACTCTGTCCACGATTGACCACCTAAAGCCGTATCTTGAAGTAACGCTTCTGCTAACTCCGAAAATCGCGAGGAAGTTTCATATATCTGCATTGAGCCTCCTTCGATCGCCACAGCGCACCTCGAGTATTCATCGGCTATAGATGAGGAAACTTTATTTATTTCTCGCCTTTATCAGCGTGATTAACTCGTATGTTGTTGCTGGTCACATCACAATCCCTTACCCTCCAAAAGCTAAAAGTTTTAGTAGGATCCAATTATGTATAGCTTGGCTTCGTTGCCGCAGCTCCACTAAACTCGCAATCATCACTGTCAATTCTAATAGTCAGACCGAGGCGTTTTAGCCGCAGCAAACCGGATAATATTAGAATGAACCTCCCTGGTTCATTCTCCACAGCTGCCCAAACACTCGATGATTACCGGTGACTCACCATTAAACTAGTCACCGGCGCACCAACAGGGCCTCCCACACAAGGTTGCACAGTTATCGAGAAGTTAAAACGGCATCCAAAGAGCGCTTAAAACTTCAAAACGCCGCGTCACGTTCTGGCGTTAAATTTGGGGCGCTGTATTCTTCCCCAGATCGTGTCAGCTGGGACACGTTGCTACCGTCAACCCCATCTGCGTATAAATAAACTTGTGTTCAAGACACCCCCCGCCCCCCCCCCCCCCCGTCTTTTTTTTTTTTTTTTTTTAGTTATTATGCGGAGCGCAAGTGCGTCTGCCTCTTGCACAGAGGGTTGTCATGGTGTCAGAACGCCGAGCTCTTATTGGCTGATTGAAAAAAAATAATGGATACAACTCAAAGCATCTAGCATTGAGGTCTACCCACTATCCAACGTTACTAGATTACCTAAATTGTGGAACTACCACGGAAGGGGGTACCCCCCTCACTCACTTCAGTCCGGCTCGCGTCGTTTGAAGCGCCATCTCAATTTTCGTTTCATAACTTTGTGTTCCATGGAGTACGGTGGAACGCCATCTAGACGCTGTGCTTCGAAACGTACGTATTTTATAAGATACACTGCAGTTACCATAGCAGCCGTCCGGTGCGTTGAACGACGGAAGGCGAGCCGTGGTGAGAGACAGGGAGTACTGCTCGTGCAAGCAGCTTGTATAAGCAATTCCCTAACTGAAGTAATTTAATAACGTTGCCACTATCCTTCCAATCAGAGCTCGGCGTCGTTCTGACGTCACCGCAACTCCTGCACAAGAAGCAGACGACTTGCTCTCAGGATCATTATTATTATTATTATTATTATATCTTCTTTACGGACGAGCGGAATATTCTTGACACAGCTCCGCCATATATTGACTGCTTGAAACGGCAGAAATGCATGACGCCGAAAAGCGCGGTAATTAGCTTGTCTCCATAAAACGCAACACCAAGGTTTAAAAAGTATAGTATCGCACAATCATGATGGCACACGCTCCCTGCTCCCCAGAGTGTAGGAACTCCAGGGAACGCTACAACAACCTTACTTCCTACCGATTATAGGGTAGGAAGTAAGGTTGTTGTTTGTTTGTTTTGGCGTATTTGTTTGCAAATTAGAATTTGCCGGAGTTTCGTGAAACGCCCTGTATACGTCAATAATATAAAACCGTCGAGGAGACAAACAAAACGCTGTATCAATACATATACAAAGAAGTCTCTCTAGTTAGTTGTTTATTTAATCATATTATATCCTTCTATCGAAAAAAACCCAGAGGCGAAGAAACAAAAAGAGACAAACGCAACACCCTGTGTTTGTCCCCATTTTCGGTCACATAATTCTCTCTCCCCCCCCCCCCCCCCCCCCCCCTCGGCATGATCGCTAGCCTGTGCACTAATACTTAAATTCATATGTGGTATTTTTTGTTGTTGTTGTAGTGCTGACGGAATACATTCAGTTCCTTATATGAAATGTGCAATGACGGTGCACCGATGTGGTTGTCACTGCGGTGCCTGGAACCCGTCTTTGACCGATATGTGTTTAGCGTGCTCTCCCGCCCATACAACAAAACTGGTCCTGAAGACTTCAACAAATGACGTCACAGAAATCAGCGTGTTGTCGTCGGACGTCACGTTCCTGGCGGTTGGTGCTAGAAGTCCCGTCAAATAAAAAGTACGAGCGGACGCGAGTGTCGCTGTCGTCGCGGAGATGCAACTCCTGGCTGCCGAAGCTTGCGCAGACTGTAAGCTGGAAAGGAACCTGCAGCAGAACAGGCGCGTGCCACATCCGGCACCGCTACTGTAGACGCCGCCAGGATTGCGGTCGGAGAGGCAATGACACTTCTACGGCACCATCAAGCGGAAATCGAGGGACCCACTTTTTTTCTTTTTTTGACGCGGTAAACACACCAGTCGTAGACGCGTAGCAAAGTTTCACCAAAAATCGATCTCGCTTTTTTTTTTTTTGCATTTATAATTACCTAGAATTTGTGCCTCGTTCATCCTGGTGAGAGGGCATATGACCCGTTGGGGATTTTTTTCACTGACATCTCTCGCTCGCGCACACTGTCATTCGCACATCTGCCCATTTGTCCGATGTAATTAATCAACGGTTCAGGACCCCCCTAAGAGCAACCCCCAAATTCGGAATTTACAGGGTGCGGCCGATAAGGACTAAAGGCCCGTTCACACTCTTGCGACCGAGTTCGACCGAGAGAGACCAGACCGGCTTTTAAGCCTCTTGCGATCTCTTAGGACCAGCTCCGCTGCAGCGGAGCTGGTACAGCGATCGCAAGAGGCTTAAAAACCGTTCTGGTCTCTCTCGGTCGAACTCGGTCGCAAGAGTGTGAACGATAGCTTGCAAAGTAACGTCAATTGCAAACAAAGTTTTGTCTTTTTTTTTTTTTTTTTTTTTTTGTGGCAGCTCAACTCAGGGCGGGTAAAATTAAAGCAAGAAACCCGGGCATTTTTTATGCCATATACGAACGTTCGTCGTCTGCACACTGATTTGTGAGCTTGACCCCAGCTGGTCATTGTTCCTATATTTCGTTAAAGGTATTAATTACCGCGATTATTTCGCTCATCGCCAGCCTCTGCTATTGGTTCTCAGCGTTTTTGCATTCAGCAAGCCACCGGGGAGCGAGCTGATAAACCAGTGCGCCGACGACGAACGGGCTGGTGTAGGACGTAGGAAATACACGGACTTTGATTTTGCTTTATTTTTAATATTTCACTACTTCCGAGCTGAGCTGTAAAAAATAGTCATAAAACCTTTTTGCGAAACTACGTTCACGTACTCAGTTCAATTTTTGGAAGGCGTGCCAAATGTGTTAGTCCTTACGGCCGCACCATGTCCTCCGCCCAACAAAAGTTGCAGAGTCATCGCGCAACTTCTTTTACATTACGAGCTCGAGGAGCATTGGAAGACACTCGTTCCTGTCGTTCTTCGCAGTATGTTTGAAACGGTGCACGTGGAAGCTGCTTGAAATACCACCTTAGCGACCGTTTACCGCCCGTCGTTTGTTCAGCCCTCGTCCTTCTCCTCCCCAGACATACATCGGCCCGGTGCTGGTGTCGGTGAACCCGTACCGGCACATCGACATCTACACCGACGACTTCGTCAACCTGTACCGCAGCGCAAACTTCTACGAGCTGCCGCCGCACGTGTGAGTCCACCGCCCACACTCTTGGGCACTTTTAGCGTAGAATATGCCTATGTAGGAAAATACCGACATAAAAGTCTGTCACAAAAATGCCGCACCGACGTGGCATCATCTGCTACATTTAGCAGGCCTGCTAAATATAGTGGGCGATGTCTCGCCCCCCATATTTGCGGACGGCGCTGGTCACGTGACTACGTCACATGACGACTCTAAACTAAAGTTTCGTGTTTGCAGGGTTTATTTCTTTTTGAATTCGGGTGCGTGTATTTCAGGGTTTCTTTTCTACTACACATTCGGTGTTTTCCGGTGCCAATTTTCGGTTCTTACAAACATGGGCGTTTATCGGGCTTTATGTTCAAGAAAATATGACGTGTCAATGAGGTTCTTCATCATCCAGAAAACATGCACGTGTCCCGAATACGTGAAAAGGGGGAGGAAACGAGATAAGGGGTGTGGTTCCGGACAAAGTTACTAGAACCACTCAGTTGGGAAACTGCCATAGAGACTGCTCTGAAAAAGTGGCACCGATCCGTACTGGTAAACCGAGCTAATGGCGATCACAACGCCGCCATTTCTCTCGCAGCGGCCACTCGAGGAACTGCGTGTGACTTCTATTTTGGCTTTTATCGGCCATTTTGGCGCCGAAACAGATACGGTGGAAGGGGTTTCAGGGGTGCCACCCCCGTCTCCCAAGCGGACGCGCCGCGAATTACTACCGAAATTAAGATGCGCCTAGGTCGAGACGCGCTACCTGAAATCACCGCTGAGGCATGGTTGCATAAAAACAATATTAATTGTACCTCAAAACCTTGCAAACTAAAGATTTTAGAAAACATCACGCGCCCTTCATTTTGTTCTAAACTCCAATAAAAGTTACAACAAAAAGAGTATTTTTCGTTGGTTTTTACGCAAAAACATGCTTTCTAAAAGCTCAGGGTGACCACAGTAAAGACAAATGATAAAGAGTGGCGCTGTTGTCGTATTTAGCTCGGTCTCGGTGAACGCCAGCAGCCCAGGTTTCAACGGTGAGTTTCCCAACTGAGGGTTCTAGCAACGTTGGAAACGAGATAAGGGGTGTGGTTCCGGACAGGGGTTTCCCCAGGAATTGAAATTAGGGGGGGGGGGGTCTAATTTTTAAGGGGGGGGGGGGGGGCGGGGCATTGATAATAGGGGAGTCGTTGCGAATTAAGGGGGTGCCTTCAGAAAAACAAGAGAGGGGGGGGGGGTGTACACCCCCTTAGGGGGTGTGTAGGGAAATCACTGAAGATTCCGAAGAAAGCCTCGCAGACAGTTCGGCAAGAAATCTGTTCCTAGATAAAAGTTTTTGATCCCGTGAAGGTTGGGATGTTGTCCTTCAAGAAAAGGCTTCAATTTGGGGTTTTTTCGGTTTTCCCCAATTTATGTATAAAACCGTTTCGGGGCTTCATTTTCGGGTTAGTCGGTATTCACCGAAAGCGCGCAGCCCTAGCTACAACGGCTACGTGAAATAATATTTTTGGGATGGCCAAAATGGGTTGCACGATTTTTTTTTTTTTTTCATTTTTTGTGCCAAGAGCGTAGAACTTGCTCCGTCTACGATTCGGAAAACGCATGTTCTTTTCTTTCCATTTTTTCGGTTTGGACATTTGAGAAGTGATTTCTGCTGTTTGATAAGATGGCATAAAGTGAGATCAAGCTAGGCCCCGAACGTCGACTAAACTATGTGTGTATCTATTTTAAATCCATATTTCAAAACCTGCGTGTTCTGTGCGATCTTTTTTTTTTTTTTTCTCGTCTTGCCGGATTACTGCAAATGACATCCACTAGGAGAAGGCAGGTACCGCTTTTTGCAGCTGTCTGGAACTTTTTTGTTGATTGTTTCTTTTTAACGTTAACGATAATACAAAAGATTCGTGTGAAATTTTGTTTCTAGAATTAGCGCGGGAATTCCAATGTTTCAGGCAGCCTCGACATTACTGATAAAACATGTGGTGTGAAAGTGAGCATTACTACACGTAGATGATCGGCTCATGGCTCATACCTTGACTCACTATTCTATGATAATGATAAATCTTCTGAAAAGAACCCGGGACGCTTTTCAGTTGATGAACGTCACGTAAAACACACGATCATACGATTGCAGAGCAGCGAGTTTAACCAATGAAAATATCTAGTGTGTCGACTTCTACATAACCAGAAGTCATTATTAAAATGTATTATTAAAAAAAAGCTGCCAAACTTTTTTTATATATTGGGAAAACAATTGATGTATAAATATGGCATCCTAATTTATTCCTATTCGGAGTGTGCTAGAAGATGGAGGATTTTATTACGATAAGGAGCGAACAAAGGTAAAGTGTCAAACATGCGATACCCGCGACTTTCGCATTTTCTTACCTCGGTCGGTAATCGCATGTTTGACCAGTTTCCGCCTGGTCATTAGTCAGTAACTCAAGAAAGAAATAAGCGGTACCTACCGAAAAAAAAAAAAAACAGTTTAAACTGGATTATGGAACAGGAAAATCTAACTGCATTTCTTGCTGGAAACCTGAACTCGAGTTTGCAGACCATTGTCTGCAAACTGGATTTCAGGTTTCCAGCAAGAAATCCAATTAGATTTTCCTGTTCCATAATCCAGGTTATACTGATTTTTTCGGTACCGGTATCTGCGGTTTATACCTCTTTTCATTTGATAAAAGCCCCCAAAATGTTTCTCTTTTTTTTTTTAAACATATAATGCTTTTTAACAAAATTCCCTACTCCTAAACGTTTTTCCGTCCGTCCGTTTCTCCGTGTATAAATGATTCTCTAAATATACGGGAAAACCGAATTGGTAATAATTATACACCAATTTACGTTAAACGTTATCGCTGATGCGGGAAGCATTTTTTTGCTAAATTTAGAGGGGAAATTGACGTCCCGTGGTCACGTGATTCCACGGCTTGACACCGTGACGTCACGTCACGTGACTTCGTCGCGTGACGTCGGGTCACTTCGCGCGAATCTTCACTCCCCGAAACGACTGTTTCATATGTCTTCTAAACGGATGTAAAGGACCGCTCCATGCATTATAGGGATTTGGAAATAAAGGTTCCTGTTTAAAATGGCTCCCCAGTTGAGAGCGCCTTTGCACTGTGTCCAGGTTCGCCATCTCGGACGCGGCGTACAGCGGGATGCGTGAGGAGTGCCTGGACCAGTGCATTCTCATCTCGGGCGAGAGCGGGTCGGGCAAGACGGAGGCCTCCAAGAAGGTGCTCCAGTACCTGGCCGCCGTCAGCCACCACTCGGACGCCGTCGAGAGGGTCAAGGACAAGCTGCTCCGCTCCAACCCCATCCTCGAGGTGGGCTTGCCCGATACTACGTGTTTACGCTGAGTACCGGCGCTGCGGGCAACGTAGCAAGAGAGAAACGCGTGTTGCTGATATTTTAATAATAAAAAAATATGTTTTTATTTTTATCTGAAAAAAAAAAAAAAATATATATATATATATATATATATATATATACCGGGTGTTCATTTTTAATTCGAACAGATTTATTACAAGAAATCCGTAAAAGATGCACTAGTACGGTTTGTTCAAGTGAGTTATACGGCCAGGGGGACATAATATACACCGACACGCGGGCTTGACGTCACGGAGCTGCGGCGGCGCTGCGATCGCGCCGGAGCCGGGGGGTGTGGGCAAAAGCACGACCAACTCTATAACTTCCGACCACTCCACCCGCGAAGGCCACAGCGCGCGCCTTGGCGACGTTCTATTTCGCGCACCCGCCGAGAGATGGCGACCCGTCTCAGCTGTCCTGGGAGCGCCTCGGAGCATTGCTCGGAGCCTCGGGAAGCAGTCATGGACACGTTACTGCTAAAATGTAACAGTGCTACTGTTACAGTTAAAGTTACAAAATTGAAAGGGTAACTTGTTACAGTTACTTTACTAAAGTAACGCCGTTACTTCGTCGTTACGAATGTTCCTCTATATGCGTTTAAATTAGTACAGATTTCTTATAAGACATTGTGTTGTTCACGGTCGTGAATGTGATTATTTTGAGAAGCTAAGGTTTTCTTAATAATCAATATTAACATATTTGGTTCTTCCTATTTCAATTTTTACCATGAATAGCTCAGATCACAATTTAAGGCAGTATCTGATAAAGAATTTAGTCTCTTCTCTGGCAAAATTACAGGCGACTTTAGTTTTTTTTTTTAAAATTTTAGCATAGCAGATAGCTGGTCTACGAAGAACTTTAAAATAAGAGCGACCACCATAAGGTATACACGAACACAACGGCACGCGTCCAGATCTCGTGTATATCCAATCATAATGCCAGTTTACAATCGGTCAATTCTAATTTCAGATTTTTTTATGAGGCAAAATTGTGCGATAACAAAACTTCTATGAAAAAAAAAAGAAGAATGCAGTTTGCGGCCGCAGCGTCCCATATAAGCATTCCTTTCAGCTTTATTATTTGCACTGCTTTTTTTCATGGCCTCTGTGAACACGTATATGTCCTTTACGTGATAGCGAAGCCGAAGCTACTTGCAAAAGCCCCCGAACGATGCTCGCACTGCACGAGCACGCGTCCTTTGCAGGGACACTGAAAGCTCGGAGCTCGCTCTTGTAGCATCTGCTACGCTAGCGCTTATAATGGAACGGAGTATAAAAAAGCTGTAGTGGGGAAGCGTAATGACGCAAACGCGAGCCACAAATATTCTAGCTATTTTGCTCGCCGGGAGCGCTGCTCAAATCTTGAGAACTACGGAACAGCCCAGAAGTCAACTGATGCCAAGTGCCCCTGGTCCCGGCTAAACAATCTTTCAATTAAAAAAAAAAAAAAAAAGGACACAAACAAGCAGAATTACGCAGATGTTTCGAGCAAATACTCTTTCTCAAGTGACGGGACCCGAGAAGGGACAAGTGGGTGGGGTGACGGGAGGCAAGGCCAAATAATTAAGTTGTAAAAAAAAAAAAAAAAATTAGGAAGGGAGAGAAAATGGGCCCGAAGTCGAGACCCGCAGAGTGCATCTCGGAGTTGGACGATTCAAATTAGAGGAAAAGGGAACGTATGCTTGGCGGCAAGAAGACGCCTGTAAGCCTGCGGGCGTTTGGGGCGACAATCACCGAAAATTGTCCTCGGCAAAAAGCACTCGCTCCCTCCGTGGGACGAAGAAAGGAAAAAACGCTTTAAAGATGCCGCGCTTTGTTACATCTCCGTGCGCTGTGGGCATACTTGTCCAGCTCGCTTACACCTTTGCATTTAATTACATTATAATTATAAAAATGTACATTAATTTGCATGTTGTCTGTTTTATGGGTCTCTGATAGAAACACACTCAGTTCAGAAAATTTTTATCAGAAGAATGAGGCGAAAGTAAGTCGTTCATCAACAATTTGCGGCCGCGCGAAGAGCTCAGCCTTTGCTCTGCTCCAGAACGCCACAGCTGAGCTGTGGCGCCATCTAGTAGAAAGGCGCCAAACTAGGTAGGCCGCATCCGGGGGCAGCGCTCCCCGTAGGCGCGCTCCGGGTGAAGTGGTCGGAAGTAATAGAGTTGGTCGTGGGCAAAAGCGCGCACGTTTCGCATGGGCGTCATAGCATTTCAGCATGCCGCGAAGCTGTGTTGCCGTTAATTGCACCGAAATGTACAGAAAAAGTAGGGGGGTGAGTTTCCACAAGTTCCCGGCAGACTCTGGAAGGCATAGAAGGTGGATAATATCCGTGGATTGAAAAGAATGGTCGCCTCGCGCGAACGACCGTTTGTGCGGCAAACACTTTCTTGAAGGAAAGTGCGGCTTCCATTTCAATCTCCGTCCCGAAGCTTGCTTATGTGCAGGGAAACCGTCGTCTGCTCGAGACCACCCGCATTTTGTTCCCACGGT